>ML791513.1:602902-623324 GCA_009831015.1 Picea engelmannii | reverse complement strand
AAAAATATAAAAAATATATAAATAAAAACATATATATTAAAACATTAAAGAAAATACAAAAACATTTAAATAGAAATAAAACTTAAAATAAACTATATTAAAAAACAAAAACAAAACAATAAAAACAAAAAGTAATACAAAAATTAAAAATAAATAAATATAAAACAATATAAAACAAAACATGAAAAAACATAAAAAAAAAACACAAAACATATTAAAAATAATTTAAAACAATTAAAAACTAACCTAAATATCCTAAGTCCTACCCCCACGTACCCTCTACCCCGCTTACATCACCCTCCACCCACCTTACATCACATCCCACTCACCCATCCCCCTCACGTCACTCCCCACCATCCCCACCTCACTCTCCACTCCCCAACTCCCCCTACGTCACTCCCCACTAACCCCTTACACTCCCACCCACCTTAATCCCCATTCAAATTCCATACCCGCACCCCCCATCCACCTACCAAACAATATAATCCACGCACCCAATTAATTCCGGAGCCCCCCCCTCCTTCCAAAATTTAACGAAGGGGGGGGGGGTCCGGAATTTAAATTAAAAATATAACAAATCTAAACGGCCCAAAAATGACCCACTAAATCAATGACCCAGGTTCAATTCTGGACCCCCCCGGGCGGTCGACATTTAACGAGGGGGGGGGGTCCGGAATACCGCCCTCCCGCCAAAAACCACCTTTTTCAAAATTTACCATTTTTTCCTATTTTTACCATGTCATCTTTCAGGTCACTTTTTGAGCAAACGGAGACGAATTTTAAAAATCCGAGAGAGGTTTTTTCTCAACACAGGCCGAGGAACAAAAACCTCTTTCATTTTTTTCAACAGGGTCACGATAAGAGAGAATAGAAGACATATTCGAGACCTATTTTTCCATATTTTCCATTTTCTGTTTCAGTCCCGATCTTTTAGGAGCTGTCACGGCCAGCTGGGGATGAATTCAGAGAAACCAAAAGAGGTTTTTGTCCAGAACATGCCCATATACAATAAACTTTTTCATTTTTCTCCCAGGTGTCATCATTGAAGAGAGAATAATGTCTGACCGGACCCCTGTTTTGCAGAAAAACGGTCCATTTTTCATGGTAGAAAACTTCAAATTTCGTGGGAGTGGTGGCTATTTTTGGCTGAGGCGGTTAAACCGACTTGAGAAACTTGTTGGTATGATATATCTTATTTATTGAGATGATTTGAATGTAAAAGGGTTGGATCTTTACGCCCTGTGGCTATCAAGCTGTAACATTTTTGAATAGATCTGCCATTAATGAAAGGGAGGCACTTTACAGGATTCCTGCGTATGTTCACTGGTGATGTGATTTTCTCAGTTAAATGTTTTCTAATAACCACTTTGTTTTCTGAAACTAATCTTTAAGAGTAACACATGTCTCATGATTTATCTCTGATACCCTGTTTCCGATTCTTAAAGATTTAAATGTTTATCTTCTGATGTTTTTGATTAAGGAATTCTTGACTGCTTCTTAGTCGAATTTATCCTTCTCACCCGTTCTTCTGTCCATCATTTAAGCTGCAAAATATCCAGTGGGTTTATCACCTCACCCTGTGGAAGTCATCTTTCCTCGTTTATGGCTGTATTTCATTCCTAATTAATTTCAGACCCCATAGCCCAATGGATGTGTAGACTGTCTCAACCAATTCAAAAACACTTTGACAACAAAGCCCATTGTTTTCATTAACTAGCCTAATATCTCTTCAAACAAAGCTATATCAGACAGAGAGATCCCTCTCTGAGTCTTGGAGGGCTAGATCCAAGACTCAAAGCGGTTTTGATGTTGCCTCTGCGATTGCCTTTCAGCCTTGGGCAAATCACAGAGTGCTAACAGGTCCTATTTTTATTAAGTAAACAACATTATTTACAATATATGCCCAAAAATGTAAGGTCAACCCAACATGAAATCTCATACTCCTTGCATACTCCATGATTGTCCTGCTCATCCTTTTTGACACACCATTTTCTTGTGGTGTTCCTAGAACTATTTTCTCTCTACGAATCCCATGGTATGAACAATAATGATCAAAATCATTTCTACAATATTCACCTCAATTTTCTGATCTGAGACACTTCAACCTTTTTCCCATCTCATTCTCAACCAAAGCTTTCCATTTCTTAAACGTATCAAAAACATCAGATTTTTGTCGAAAGCAATAAACCCAAGTTTTTCTAGTTGCATCATCAATAAAAATAACATAATAATGAGATCCATCAAGAGATGATACCTGAGTTTGTCCCCATACATATGTATGCAAAAGCTCTAACCTTTCACTCTTCTTTTCTTTTCCAACTATGAGAAATATGACTCTCTTCTATTTTCCATAAACACAGTGCTCACATAAATCCAAATCAATTTGTTTAAGATCTGACAACAAATTTATTTTGTGAATTATCTGCATCCCCTTCTCACTCATGTGTCCAAGCCTATGATGCCACAGTTTTGTATCCACTCCTGTAGAAGCTAAAGATATAGAAGAGTCAATATTACCAGTACATAAATACAATGTACATACCTTCTCTCCTTTTGCTATCACGAGTGATCCTTTGGTGACCTTCCACACCTTATCTGTAAATATGGATATAAAACCTTCACTTTCCAACTACCCTGTTGAAATTGTATTTTTCCTTAGATCTGGAACATGTCTTACCTCTTTCCAAAACCATTGGTTTCCATTCCTTTGCTTTATTTTTACCTTTCCCATTCCAACAATTTTGCATGGTGCATCATCACCCAAATGAACATGTCCAAAATCACCTTGAACATAATCTAGAAAATGTTTCCTATGGGTTGTGGCATGAAATGAAGCCCCTGAATATACTACCCAAGACTCAAAAATATTATCTACATAAAGAATCAAAGCATCTTGTAACACATCACCTGTTACATTTGCTTCCTGATTTTTCTCCTGCTGTCCATCTCTCTGTTTCTTTGGAGCTCTGCAGTCTTTCTTCAGATGTCCTTTCTTCCCACAATTACAACACTTTATATTTCCGAGTATGGATTTGGATCTGCCCTTCCTATAATTCTCATGGTTCCCTGAGCCCTTTACTTTATCCTTTTGTCTTCCCATGTTCTCCATGTTTAACACATTACTTGATGTCTCACTTGTTATTTTCTGTTGCATTTCCTTTCTAAGGATAACACCAACAACATCACAAAATTTTAGAGTTTTGAACTAGAGACAAAGTTACTTATAGCCATGACCAAGCCATTCCATCTTTCTGGCAATGAGAAAAATATTGGAAGAGTCCTGACCTCATCATTAGAGTCCACTTTTACATAACTTAGTTGATTAGTAACCGTATTAAATTCATTTAAATGATCTGCAATAGACCCACCTTATGACATATTCATATTAAATAATCTCTTCATTAGAAATACCTTATTGGACGTTGAGGGTTTTTCATACAGTTTATCCAATGTGTCCATCATCTCCTTCGTTGTCTTTTCTTTTGAAATATTGAAAGCCACCGATGTTTCCAGGCTCACCCGTATCATTCCTAGTACCTTTCTATCAATAACCTCCCATTATTCATCCTTCATGGCTATCGACTTCTTTGTTATTCCTCCCAATGGTAGGAATAGATCCTTCTGATATAAATAATCATCAATCTGCATCTTCCATAATTGGTAGTTTTGGCATTTAAATTTCTCGACCCTAAACTTTCCATCTTCCGCCATTGCTCCCACTCGAACCAGGAACCCTCTTTTCCTGTGAGTTACCTTTCTCTCTGATACTAGTTGTTAAAAAAACAATATCACATAACAATAAAATAAAACAAATTTGGAAATAAAACACAAAAGATACATAATATAATAGAGACACAGATCAATGTGGTTCACCTAGTGTGGGTTACGTCCACCAGATAAATTTCCAGGTCCTTCCTTTGTATTATCCATCAAAATGAAGGGATACAACCTACAACACACTTGCTGTAACTTCCTCTTCTTTCTCTCACAATCTCCTCTCTCAGAATACAATATTCACCATGATACATAGCCGCAATATAATTCCCTCATAAAAGAGGGTTTCCTTCTAGGGAAATTACAATATACATTTACAAGGAAATTTTTCCTTCGGGGGAAAACTTGGGGCTCACTTGCCCCCAAACCCCCCAGTCGGGGGATGAGCCCCCTGGACCTCATAAGGGGGGAAAGCCCCCCCTAAAACCCCCCCACATGGAGGGGTGTACAATATTCGAGGGTGTATAGTCTTCATGGGGTATAAACATGGCTGAAAACAAAGACCTATGAATCAAAAAGATAATCAGGCTCCACAACAAACCAAATCAACATGTTCCTAATAAAAAACAACACCCCATTCTACCATAATCACTCCAAAGGATATGTGAGGAAAACAAGCTAAAGGATTGTATTTTACGTGTAAAAAAAATGGTCCAAATGGTGTAAGTGTCTTGAAAAAATATTTTTCACATTGGAAAACAATAGGGAGGACACTGAGTAGCCTTGACCAAACCCCAAAGAAGAGTTTGGGCCTCCATTGGATCCTAAGGAACAAGTCACCACCATATTGATGCATGTCTTGACAAGGACCATTATTTCTCAAACCATTAAGATAGAAAATTACATATAAAAGGAAAAGGTAATAGTCCTCATAGACTCAACCCACAACTTAATTAACACAAAAGTTGGTAGACTAGAAATTTCTTTGTCTACCTTGTTACAAACTTCCTAATTACGATTGTAGATAGAGGAATTATATCTCATGGAGGAAATTACAAAACATCAAAACCAACATAGGATATTTCAACTTATTGATTCTCATGTATACCATTCTTATTGGTGAGGTAGTTTTGGTTCTTATTGTGCAATGGTTAAAAAATCTATGTATGTTTTCCATGAACTTAGAGGAATTAATGTTTATGAGGTTATCCAAGGAGGAACAAGAATATCAACTGCAGGGCCTCAAGTATCCACCCACTAAAATGATCAATTCACTAGGAAGGGAAAATCTTCTTAAGAAAGGTGCTAATGGAGTTGTTTCCAAGGTTTAGTCTACGGAAGCTCAACTAGAAGAAAACAAATTTTCCTTTATAAAAGGTTTCAAAGGAGCTACTCTTGACACAATATCATGAGCACAATGTTGACATTTCCCTAGGTAGAATCCCTCACAACATCACATTGTACTTAAAATGATATTCCAAGATCTAAGTAGTGTATTCTCACCTTCAATAGATTTAGGAGATGATACAAGTACTTACATATAACCTTCAGTTGACTCAAAATAGGATGAAAAAATAGATGAATAAACATTATAGTGAGAGGCACATCTCAATTGGTAACCAAGGCTATCAATGACTCCAATCTTATAAGAAAACCACCTTCAAACATAAGAATAATAAGATTTTTTCTCCAAAATTTTATGGGCCCTACAAGTTTCTTCACAAGATTGGAGAAGTAGTATATGAGTCAGACTTTCCTTCCTCTTAATTATTTCACAAGGTTTTTCATGTTTATTTTATTAACTTGGTGATAGGACATAAAACTCCAATGCACCCCCCATGCCTAGGGGTAACTTAGGAGATGATGTCTCGAGGACTGTAGGTAGAAAACATGGATTGTAGAGAGTCAAATTGACCAACATAGCCACATTAAGAAGATAGAGACCCTCCTTTTCAAATTAAACAACCCACTCATAGCCGACAATAGAGAAACATCCACTACACCATTCCCCCCCGGGAAGACAACATGTCTTGCTTCATGAGGTAACGAGTCCAGTCTCACGGTAAGTTTAACTTTAACATTTGAGCCATTTGATCATGTTAATTACTTGAATAGATATGCAAATATAACTTTAGTAATAGCCCTTAATCTCAACAAGAAGACACCAAATGTTGGCACATAGGGTAGAACCAGGGTTCAATGCTATAACAATGCACCAACAAAACCCTAACTACCGACCCTTTCGGAAACACCTGCGAAGTAGATGAAGTCTCACCCGAGGTAGAGGCAGGGGTGGTTGTAGGACTTAGGTGTCTGCAACCTTAGCTGGGACACAGATCTGTGATTACACACTTAGCAAGGCACTTAGCATTAATATTTCACCCTGAATTAACCCTTATCTCACTTCCCAGGTAACACATAACATCGCATTGGGTTATTTGATCTAAGATAATTCAGTACTTAGCGACAACAAGACAAATTAGATTCAATATATCAAGCACTAAGTATCTTACATATCATATCTAACATGCATTCATATCTCATAAGAAAAAAGCATTAATATATCTATCTAAACACATCAAAGCACTTAGCAAGGAGAGAGAGACAAACACATCAGGTCGAGGCATAGAGAACAACACACAGAGTTACCATGGTTCACCCCCACCCTGGGGCTACGTCCACAAAGTCTTCTTCTTTATTATCTCGGTCAAGCAGTTACAACACAGAGCTTCAACAATCCTTACTTCGCGTAGGACGTAAGATCTGCGTAGCTCGCTAGATCCTTCTTCCTTGCACTAAAAGCACAGATCCTTCTACAATATCTTGCACTTAACCTCTTACAATATGCATAGAGAATTTACAATCATTACCAAAACTTAGCACACTTACAACTCTTCGATCACATAGATCCAACTTATCACCTCCTTACTTACTTCACCTATACATCTATTTATACATTACAAAAGTGGGCCTAAACGTGGGTAAACCCATGGGCCGACATCCCTTTCCTGTTACATTAGCCCAAAAACCCTAAAAGGACCCAAAGTGGGTCAAGATCCCATGATCTCCGCTTCGTCTTGCGTGCTTCCTTCGATAGGGCGTTGAATTCCCAAAAACAGTCAAATATGACCAAGTATTCCTCAAAACTTGGTCAAGGGCCAACATGCCCCCAACACTCACTTATGACTCATCCCGAGTCACTCTGGTCTGACCAATTCTTCTTCAAACACTTCGAGTTTGGCTCGAGCTGCTTCGACTTGCTGCCTTGCTACTACCTCTTGCTCGATGAACTCCTGGATGAGTGCGTTACTGATTGGTCCCTCTAGGTGTTGTTCTACTGTATTCACGACCTATTCCAGCTCTGTTCCTTGGGACTCAATCTCTAAAAGCAACTGACATGACTTATCCTACAAAGGTTGAAGTTGCTAAGTCACCTCCATTACCTTGCTCTGAATCATGTGGATCTTTTGTTGTGCGATGCACTGCTCATGGGATCACTTCATTTTTTCTACGGTTGATAGGGCCTTCAACTGTCCCTGTAGTTTCTCGGCTTGGTACTTCGCCTCCTGGAGTTGCGACTCCAATTTATGCAATTCTAGGTTCTTGGTTAGGTTCTCATGTATCTGCACACTTCTGCTACTTAATTGTTTACATTCCTCAGTGAGTTTTTTAATCCTTTCTACTATACTCTAGGTAGTTATTTCTCGTTGGTCGCGCTCTTCTTGCGGTGTACTTGGGATAGTCTAAAGCTCTAAGTCCACGACTCTTTGTTGAAGTTACTGAATAACTTCAACAAGCTTCATCACTTGATGTTCTAAGGGTTCTTCTACCTTCTGCTCTAAGCCAGTCACAGAGAGAAATTCTCGATTGACTGCTTCTTTGATCCCGATCTGCTTCGCAAGAAGCTACTCATTCTCTTTTTGGATTTTTGCTCTGTTTTCGTCAAATTTTTCTTGGATGGAATCCTTCTCTTGTTGCACAGCTCAATGCTGCTCCTTGATTTCCTCCTGTGATTGCTTTAGGGCCTGGGTGGCCTGCACTATTGCTTCTTTTGCTTTCTGAAGGCATACTTCGACTGTGGAAACAATCTTGCGGAGTTGAACTAGTTCATCTCCTTCTTCTGTTGTTCCTTCTGGTAGGAGTGCAGTGGATACTGTGCGGATGGATTGAAGTGCTTGCTGTAATCCTTGGAGATCGATTTCAATTCTGCTATACATGGCCTTTAGCTTGGCTACCTGCTTTTCTGTTATCTCTTCGATAGCTTCATTCATAGTGGTGAGGAGAAAGCTGAAGTCATCTGGGGTGAGTGTGGTCATCAGTTTAGTCACGGGTGATTTCGATTTCTTCCAGGAGGTATGTTCCAAAGACGAACCCTTTCTTTTCTTTACTTTGCCTTCTAGTTTTTTTTCAACCTCTTCTAAGTTTTCATCATCATTACCTCATGGATATGGTGTAATGGAAGCCGTCCTTACGGATCTATTGTCGACATCCTGGATTTCCTCATATTTCTTTGTCTTCTTTTCTTTCTTTGCTTTACTGGGCCCAGGTGTATCCTGCGCAGCTTTTGTACTGTTGATGTCTGAAATATCTGCTGGATCTGCTGAGACAAGGAGGTCTGCTGACCATTCCTTAGTGATTTCCTCCAGGTCTTCTTCTGTCAGCTTATAATAGGACTGAAGCTGTTCCCGGTGTTCATCAATGTGTGGAGTTAGGTATATAAAGTGGTGGCTCACACTGAACTTTATCAGAGGTCAGAACCTTTGAAAGGTATTTGGGGTTATGTGAGGTTCACCCCCTATGACTTCTTTCAGTTGGTTATAATATGTGTGGAAAATGACATTTGATTTCCATTGCTTGTTCATGTCGTTCGAGTACCATAAGGTACTAAACTTCGTGGCTAAGGGATCAAAAGGGTTGAGGTATGGGAAGGTTGCGCCTTCCGATAGCTCCCATGCAAAAAAAACGATCAGTATTAGAAGCCAGCTAAAATGGAATTCATGACCCTGATCCTGGGATTCTCTGCAGTTAATCTTGAGTTGGTTAACCAGGTACTTCACCCAGTTCATCTGTAATCCATCTGCACATTTACCTGCGAGGTCAACTACGAAGCCTGATACTTGCATTAGTCTGTTCTTTTGTACCAGTTTTCCTACGATCAGTTGACATGTGAGGCACATTGCACCACTTTCAATAGAGGCTACCTTGTAGCCTCATGCACCCTTCTCAAAATTGCCATAATATTCTTTAATATTATGTGAAAGAGCATGGTCTGCGATCTTTCCAGGGTAGTAATCCAGGGGATCAGGGCCCTGCATGCTAAGCCCGATGATCCTATTGATCAATGCCGGATCAACAATTATGCGACGGTTTAACCACAAGTATCCTCCATGGTAACTTGCTAGCAACAATTTTACACAAGCATTCACCTCCTGGTTTCTGTTGAAGTGTGGTATTTTCATAATGTTGAACATAGTAGACTGCAAGAGGTTCATTGTCCATCGTTGAGGAACGATATTTGAGTTCTTGCCCTTGGTTCTTGTCAAGTATTTATACATGATGAGCATGTTGTAAACTTTACGGTCCCCCAGGTTGAAGTCACAAAACTTCAATGCTGTAACTTTGTCTTGATCTATGTGGTAGGTGCGTACTCCTTTCAGTAGATAGGTAGTGATTAGGGTGTATTCAAAGTCTCTAGGGACACTGTCCCTGTTAATCACACCACTCAGAGGGGGTATGTAAGCTGTTAATATGGATGGCACTAACTTGGCACTGACTATGTCATCTTTATGCTTAGTTCTCCTTTCTACGCCAGCTCAAGATGTTCCTGCTCGAGCAGTCGATGAGGAGGCTTGCACTCCTCTCATCGATGATGCCTATAAACTCATAGACAATCCTCTCTCCGACATGACTCTTTCGGTACTGAGGCTAGTGAGTACCTCTCTTACAAATTCTTCAGCTGCGCTGAGCTTGTCGGACATATATGCTTAGGAAAAATAACCAGGGTCACAATGATCTTAGATACGGTACTAGGATGAACAATATGCTTGCAATGGTCAGTGTATACAATCACTAGTTCTGCGAGTTTCAAATTCTCAGTTGGAAAAAGTGTTCTTCGAGCATGGTGCGATGGGCTAAATAAAAAATTCGGCAACTATCTTTTTGCAACGGACATGGAGCCTCCATTAACTCCGTTCTATCTGTTTTGGTGCTGTCCAACGATCTAGTGGTAACCCATAAATGATTTTTGACCCATTCACAACGTCAGTCGAATGGATATATTGGCCTCCAACGATGATATCGTTTCTCCATGGTGAAGTGCCATAGGTCGCTGTCTGGATATCCCGGAGAAGTTCAAATTTTGCAATTTTTCTTTCTGCGATGTTCAATCTGGAATCTCTTGTAGTTTTTCAATCTTCTCCCTCTTCTTACTTAACTTTCTAGCCTTCTTTCCAGTGATCTTCGTCTCAATGGTTATTTTCCCATTCTAATTCCTATATTCCTTGGATATAGTCACTTCGCGCTGCTGAGGTTCTTTTTTAGGGTTCAGGGATAACATCTCTTCCTTATCTGCAATAGAGACTTCAGTATTCTGTGAGTCCTCTGGAGTTCTTATAACTTCAAAATCTAGGGTCCTAGTGTGATACAACTTCGATCTATTCTCTTGTTCTTCAATCAACTGCGCGGTTCTTCTGGTCATGAAGTCTTTTAACTCTTGTCTTTGCTGTTCTAAAACTTTTTCTTCTTCCTTCTTTCTGGCTTGATCTCTTTCAATCCAAGGATTTCTAAATAACATAGTAAACATGGCACTATCTTCAACGAACTTGATAATCTAAAAATATTCCTCTGTCGAAGTTCCATTAGCATTCATAGATATCTGAGTCAGCCTTCCACATAGGTTTATCAATTTTCCTCTGAATAATCCTATTCCATTTAGTGAGGGATCATAGCAGGTCTTCCTATAGCTTCCCAAGTTCTTTCTGTCATGAAATTCACCTGTGTTTCCTCATCCAAAACACAGTCAATGTCAAAGTCTCCTATTCTTACTTCGATTTTCTCCTTTGCTTTGAATATCTCTAACAAACTGACATTTTTATGTTCATCCAGGGTTTCTTTCATTTTTAGTAACATAATATCTAATTCTTTCTGGGGTCCTGCTATTTCTGGATCTGCCTTAGGGTTTTCTTCTTTTAGATTCATTCTTTCAAGCTTAGCAATCATTCTAGGGAAATCCAACACTTCATGGTCCAAAGCCTTGCAACAGAGACAACTCGTTCTTCCACCAGGGCACTCCTTATCTAGATGTCTCGTATTTCTGCAACTGTAACATAGGGTTAATCCTCTCTTTCTTTTAAATGATCCCCAACCTCTTCTGTACTATGCACTAGGATCATGGTAGCTATCCTGCAAAAAATTCTTTCTAGGGTCCTGCATCCATCTGTTAGTCCAAACATTCTTTCTATGCATAGGTATAACATATCTACCATTATTCTTATCAGATCTATTCATATCAAACTTTCTTTCTTCTATTAATGCCCTAGTTTTCAAGCTAGGACAAAATCTATCGAGCATACCTAAATTCAAGCTTCATAAACAAAAATTTCCACTTATCTTACTTCTATAGAGCACAAAGATTTCATATCTAAGACCTTTAACTATTCTTACCTCTATCAAAGAACATAACTTACAAATATTACCTCCTTCTTGCATATCTGGCATTTTTTTCTCGCAGATCTAGCCTCTTTTCATGTAGATCTGGCCTCTTTCTTTAAGGAATTTCAACTTTTACTTTTCTTAGAGCACACAACGTTCAGATCTCGCTTCTTTTCTTCAGATTTGATCTTCCTTTCTTTAGATCTGACCTTATTCCTGGTACAAAGCTTTGTAGGTTAAGTAAAAAGTTGCGCACTTAGGGAAATGGATCTACGCATAGAGATTATTTTGCACAAAGCTTCTTCTTCTTTAGTTCCCAGCAATCACAGTTTCAGGTCCCGACAATGGAACCATTTGTTGGCACACAAGGTAGACCCAGGGTTCAATGCTATAACAACGCACCAACAAAACCCTGACTACCAGCCCTTTCGGCAGCACCTATGAAGCAGATGAAGTCTCACCCGAGGTAGAGGCAGGGGTGGTTGCAGGACTCAGGTGTCTGCAACCTTAGCTGGGATTCTATGATTACACACTTAGCAAAGCACTTAGCATTAATAGTTCATCCCAAATTAACCCTTATCTCACTTCGCAGGTAACACAGAGCATCGCAGTAGGTTCTTAGATCTAAGATAATTCAGTACTTAGCCACAACAAGATAAATTAGATTCAATATATCAAGCACTAAGCATATTACATATCATATCTAACATGCATTCATATCTCATAAGCACCAAGCATCAATAGATCTATCTAAACACATCAAAGCACTTAGCAAGGAGAGAGAGACAAACACATCAGGTCAAGGCACATAGCACAACACATAGAGTTACCGTGGTTCACCCCCACCCTGGGGCTACGTCCACAAAGTCTTCTTATTTATTATCTCAGTCAAGCAATTACAACACAGAGCTTCAACAATCCTTACTTCACACATGACAAAAGATCTGCGCAACTCGCTAGATCCTTCTTCCTTGCACTAAAAGCACAGATCCTTTTACAATATCTTGCACTTAGCCTCTTACAATATGCACAGAGCATTTACAATCATTACCAACACTTAACACACTTACAACTCTTCGATCACATAGATCCAACTTATCACCTCCTTACTTACTTCACCTATACATCTATTTATACATTACAAAAGTGTGCCTAAATGTGGGTAAACCCACGGGCCAACATCCCTTTCCCGTTACATTAGCCCAAAAACCCAAAAAGGACCCAAAGTGGGTCGAGATCCCGTGATCTCCTCTTCATCTTGCAGGCTTCCTTCGATAGGGCGTCAAAGTCCCAAAAACAGTCAAATATGACCAAGTATTCCTCAAAACTTGGTCAAGGGCGAACACCAAACCATTCACCAAAATATTGAACACAAGAAATAGTCAAAACCCTTGAGGTAGGGTAACGCCATATATTAATCCTTAGATAAAGATAACAATCCTCACACAATCCTTTCTTGCTAAAATAACAATATTCTTCACTATGCTTCAATACATTGCTTACACTTCTTTATATAACATTCTATCTATCTCCTAGAAACATTCTAGAGAAGGAATATTCTAGAAATTCTTCTCACATTTATTGTCTTCATATTGATATATCTAACTACCATAATGGGCCTTATTTAATAATATAGTGGACCTAGTCCACCTTACATTGAATGTCCTCCACTAATAATACATAACCACATTCCCATTGGGTACCTCCCTAGGTACCATATATTACCTCCCTAGGTATACTACATTCCACCCCCCTTCACATGTTTTGTCCTCAAAACATGGGAAGAAACCACACAATATGATCGACTAAGCAATGTATCCAAATAGTACCAAGTATGCCCATCCATACTTCCTAATGGAAGAATATCATGATGTCCAAATGTTTCCTTTCCACCCCAATCTTGATCCTTATCATGCTCGTGGTGCCACGGGATTTTTAATCTGTCTTGATATCTTCCCGCAATGTTGGTAGTCCTCCATGCGCCTCTTGTTTGGGCTCTTTTCTGGTGCCATGCTAGTTCATAAGTGTGTTTATTCTCATGCCCCTGCCTTGATGACTGTTGTTTCTCTATATGGTGTGGATGATGATATACAACGACTGTAGGAATCCATTCTTTTTTCTTCAACTATGAAACATAGTGTGCCTTTGAGTCAATGATATCCTTGAATTCTTTATTATGTCCTTCTTTTGGCTTTGCCTCATCTCCTTTTGTATACTCTGCTTCCGATTCACAGACCTTGCAATAACTTCTTTGATTTCCCCCATGGGTTTGTCTTTCTTACTAAGAGACACATCCTGCAATTTTATTTTATTTTTCATGTACCAAATATTTAGAAACTTATTTTTCACATTGATATTAATTTTACCAACTGAGTCCATCCAAGGATATTCCAAAGCAATATCCACATCATCCATATGTATAGCATAAAAATATGAATTCAACACATATTTATCCATGGTAATCTTCAAATCTTTAAAGACTGAAATATTGTTACCCTCAACTTGTGTGCTTTGAATATACTTTACAGGTACTTGCAACCTATTAACCAATTGAAAATTTATAAAATTTTGCTGGCAACTAGGGTTAATAGAAACAATGGCATTTTCTTTATGAATACAACCATGAACCTGTAATATATATTTGCTACATGAAAATAAACCCATGGTTCTATATTTATCCTTACTCTTGGCACTAGACCACTTGTCTAACAATACTTTTTCAAATTCTTCATTAGAGAGTGCCATCATCTCACTATGATTAAGTGATTTCCACCAAATGGCTGCATCACCTTCTAATTTATAATCTACCCAAAATTTCCAACACTCTTTCCATTTTGACTTCTTATATTTTATAAATTCTTCAATACTAGGGCCATCATCTGTTCTAATGAAATACATATTGGTTAGAATAAATATGCAACAAAAACTAGGGTTTAAAAAATAACTTACTTCGGGAAATCACGGATTTTTCCAGAAAAACCCTGAAAAATTGATGAATTTAAAATGATAATAACTTCACTTACTAGACTTTGTTTCGGCTGATTGTTTTTTTGAAATTGGGTACTTTTCCGAGAGGAATTCAAATATCCAATTTGTTTCTATAAATTCCGAGTAGAAAGTTTCATAACTGAGTCTAAAGTGTGTCGCCCTCTTTTTTCCTTTTAAAAGTTCTACAAAAGAACCAAACATTTCTTCCCTTCTTTGGCTAGGGAAAGAGCTCTGATACCAAATGTTCAGTACCTGGATATATCTGCAAATATAACTTCAAAAATAACCCCTAATCTCAACAATAATAAACCAAACCATTCACCAAATATTTAACATAAGAAATAGATAAAACCATTAAGGTAGGGAAACACCATATATTATTCCTTATGGAAGGAATGCACTCCTCAAGAAATCCTTGCTTGTTACAATAAAAATATTATTCACTATGCTTTAGTACATTTCTTACACTTCTTTATATAAAATTCTCTCTATCTCCTAGGAACATTCTAGAGAAGAAATATTCTAGAAAGCCTTCTCACATTTATTGTATTCATATTGATATATCTAACTACCACAATGGAACTTATTTAATAATATAGTGGACCTAGTCCACCTTACATTGAATGGACTCCACTAATAACACATAACCACATTCCCATTGGGTACCTCCCTAGGCACCATATATTACCTCCCTAGGTATACTATAGTGTTACCCCCCCATGCCTAGGGGTATCTAAGGAGATGATGTCTCGAGACCTGCAGGTAGCAGACATGGAGTGTCGAGAGTCAGATTGACCAACATAGACGACATTAAGGATATGGAGCCCCTCCTTTTCAAATTAAACAACACCACTCATTGCCGACAACAAAGCAACATCCACTAAAACGTTTTGGCCCCTAGAAGACAACAAGTCTTGCTTCATGAGGTAACAAGTCCAGTCTCATGGTAAGTGTCATTTTAAAATTTGAGGCATTTGAGCATGTTTCAAAGAGTCCTTTATTGATTATGGAACGTTTGCTTGGAAATTATATATTTTTCCTAATTTCACCTTGGTGGTTGTCATGGTATCCTAGTAAGTTGGTCACCCTCGGTAAAAGGGTTTCCACTGGGAGGTGTCCTTGAAGGGTCATCGTACCATTCCCACTCATATTTACAACTCTCCACACTTCTTCCCCTCCGTTTCCTCATCTTTAGGGTTTTCAGGTTTATTAACCCCAAGAGGGGTTTGTACCTCATTTCATGGGAAGAAGGGGTGAAAGTCCCAAAGGTGTTGTAGTTTACATCACACATAAATGTTCTCCCTAAAGTCCTGAGAGCCATGAAACACTTGTCTAAAAAAATAAAGGACTTTTAAGTGAAAAAAACAAAAAACAAAACATCCCACTTGAAGGGGGAGTGCATTGCGGTGTTCTTTTATTTCCATTTCATATAGCACCCAATTTATTCTAACTTCAAGTGGCATTGTGATTCCATTTTATTTCCATTGCACATAGCACTCAATGTTCATACTTAATAAAAAATGGTTTCCAAGGTAGAGCGTGTGGTGTATTTTATTTTCTGTTCGCACCGTATTGACTTGAACTTGGTATTGCATGGAAAATGGAAAATAAAGGGCTTGGAAAAATACTGCATTGCAAATGAGGGTAACTCAAGGATGTAGCTCACCCTCCACAAGGGAACCCATAAAAGAGACAATAATAACCCTTGATATGTCAAGAACCCCATGCCCAAGAGCCTTTCCTCAATCCACCTCATACTCATTACATGATCTAGGGAGTGTCTTCTTGGGAAACATTCCTTGGCTTGGGGATTGGCCTACCCAATAGGGAACCAAGACACCCCTCCCATACCTAAGTTTGGAAAGTTTATAAGGTCTTTGAGATTTTTTCTAATTTGAAAATGGGGGATCTAATGCACTTTTTTGGGTGTTTCTTTTATTAAATGTGGATTACTTGGCATAATTCATATGACTTGTGGACCATTGGAGAGCGTAATTGTTTGGGTGTTTATTTTATTAATTGTGGATTACTTGGCATGATTCATATGGCTTGTGGACCATTGGAGGGCGTACTTTTTTGTGTTTGCAGGACCTTTCCTGGTGAAATCTATTCATGAAGAAACTATGCCACTCTGACCTTCATAGGGGATTGAAATCCCATAGGATGGATGCCATACCCCACATGTGGGATACCACTGATGATGAGAATTTCAACTTCTGAGGGAATCTAGCTTCATGAGGAAGGCTTAGGATGATGAAATAGACATAACATCACCTTTCTATACTTGGACGTTGTTGATGTCGAGGGACTAGAGAGTCCCCAACACCAACATTTTCAACCTCCCACAGAGCTAGGCGAGAAGAAGCAAGAATATTACCTTAGGCTTAAATCCCCAGACAAGAATTCGCATTGAAATCTAGGCCAATTTCCCCCCTAACCTATAGTCCAAGCATGAATTCCTTTGCCTTGTAATTTTACTTTTTAACAATATTTAATTTTATGCGATTTTATAATTTGTTACTTCTATGTGGATTTTATACATTTGAAATAACAAAATTTAAATCTAATAAAGTAAATGCAATTAATAAAAAAATTATTTGGTTTGTATTTGTTTAGCAAAAAACAAAACTTAACAAAAGTTGGAAAATGTTAATTCCTAAGTGATTAATTAAAAGATTAATTTAATAAACAAAAGTTGATTTAATAACTACCAACAAAATAAATATAAAACATTAATTGAAAAAGTAGTGTAAATGATTGCTTTTTTTCCACAGGAAAAATTCGTAATTTCATTAAGAAGGTACAAAATTACATTCACAGGTATATACTGACTATAAGGAAATAGTCAAGTATATAGTATTTAGTAAGGGAACCACATAGAGAACCAAATTACATTTAACAAGTGCCTGAAGAACTTCCCCAGACATGGGTAAAAAAGAGCAAAATTAAAAGAGGCATGAGAGGGCCCAGATCTAGATAATAAGCCGCTAAACAAAGTTACAAACATGTAAAAATGGACTGGGAAAACCCTGCATCTACAGGAAAATAGTTCAGAAGCTGCACGCCCGAAGATGGACCTCAAAGTGCGGGAACACTGCACGCCCAATAGTGGACCTCAAAGCTTTGACCCAACATCCATTAAGAAGAAGAAAACCCAGCAACCGATATGAAATGCATAATATCACAGGTCCAAAGACCCAACACTTGGCCATCAAACCACCGAGAGAGAGCCACCAAGGAAACCCCAAATCAGATCAAGACGAAGACGAAGAGGCGAAGCCAAATAGATCCACCCCACCAAATCCGTTGCAGGTTGGACCCAAACTTCGAGCACGAGAAACCATAACCGCCCATGGGGGAGAAGCTACCAAAAAATGAAGCTACCGTCAGCCAAAACCACGAACATGCAGAGGAAAATGCGTCGGTTGGATGAGGAACTAGGCAAAGGTGGTGAGGGTAACGACTAAGGAGGAAACCCTAACCGCCCCAAATCGAATGAAAGGAGCTCCGAAATATCTTCAGAAATGTTGTCAAAAATGGCTGTTGGAGAAACATGCTTCCCTCAAACCACACACAACAACACATTCAAGGCTGCCTCCACATCCAAGCACTGCATCACCGAGTTTTGAGCAAACATCGACATAAAAATTGGTTCAGGGTGGCGGTTAGGGTAGAACCCTAGCTGCGCTCCGTCCGAGTGTAGCCACTTGTTATATGCAATATTCCTAGTGTAAAAGATTGTTACTTTAACATTATTTTAATTAAAACAAAATTAATTAGAAAAATAAAAATAACAAAATCTTATACCTTTAAAACAACTAAAAGAAAGAAATATATATACGTCCAGTACCCATAGTGCAATATGTTCTTTTGAATTAATATAATTTTTATATTTTGAATTTAAAGTGTTAAATTAATAAAGATGAGGAAAACTGAGGATTTTAAAGAAATAACAAAGAGATATTTTTTAGAGTGAAAAATAAATTGATTTTCATTTAAAATGCTTCCCATACAAACTCCTGAATTTTCGAAACCTACAAGTGTCTGCATAGACTAGGGCCAGGTATATGATCTTTAGCCCCTCTATAACAATGTACAATAGAGAGACCAAGCACGAAAAGGAAAAAAAGAAAGTTGAGCCAAAAGTGGAATGGAGCAATGAAGATGAATCACATGGAGAAAACCTGCATATAGAGACCGATTAGGGCCGAGTAAAATCGAGCTTTAATACAACAAACTAACAAGTAAACATTTACCTTATGAAGGCCATCAAGCTCATCCTCGCTTTATCCTTATTGCTACTTCGCAAGACCCCCTACTGCCTACGATTCTGTCAATCCCTGCTGAAGATGTAAAAGAAGAATGGAATGAAGAAGTACTTACAACCAAGCATACCTCTCTTTGAATTTCTTCCAAAGTTCTCTCTCATAATTTTATTTCTCTAAATTTTCTCCTAAAATTATTTCTGTCTTGAGGAAAATTCCCCTCCTTGCTGGGCGCTATCTCTGGTTTTATAATCTTTGGTGGACACTTCCGGCAGTTGTGGTCGTTGAGTTAACGGGCTGAAGAAAACTATTTTGAACCATTCCCACTTTGATTTGATAAAGAACATTCATTTATTTGACAATAACAATTAGTTTTTATATATTTTTTAACACGTGTACTGAGGATGTTCCCTTTCCTTAAGTCTGAGAGCAGTATTATTTGAAGCATGATCTTCCTTAAATTGTTGTCATTTATTTTTGAGAAATGGAATATGAATCTGGTCATTACCCAGGGCCCGTATACACTCTTTTAGTGCGAGGAGGTTCTTGTTGATTTCTACTCACTCCATCCTTGTTCTGCATATTTTCCTCATTCTTTTTCAATGATTCATGAAGTGATGCAATGTGTTCCTTTGATTTTTCCACATGTTTTATATTCTATCCACTTTTTTCCACATTCTGTTCATATAGAGCCCTTGTAGACTGTAATTCAAGTTTAAGGAAAAATAAATTTTCATTGGCACTCTCCCTGGCCTTGAACAACTGTTTGCTGGAATCATCTGTGGATAGCCTCTGATAATTGCTCACTAAAAACTCCATCTATGCAAGGGATGTTTGAAATTAGATTTTGTATGTACTCCTATATGACCCGCGACAATGATCATTTTGTGTGACAAATTAGTTTCTGATATGTCAGTGGAGGAGCTAGCCTCTGATCCTCCAATAGAAATCTCTAGATCACTCAAGATTCTTGTAGAATGGCACGGAAAGTCAAATAACATATCTTGTAGATTTTTTCATAAGTGATCTAATTCTACCACACTAACATCAACAAGTTTCACCTCGAGTTCAAGATAGTTGCCAAAGTGTGTTTTCAAATGTTGAGGACTTTACTGTTGTAAATTCTATTGCTTGCCACCCTGTATTTATATAGTATGGACATTAAATGAGTCAACCCAAAACATAAATCAAATGAAACCGCAATGATAAGGTCGTCTCTTAATTATGGAGAGGGCACGTATGTAAATGGAGTGAGACTTCAATAATATAACCAACTCTTTTATGGAAGAATATGAGCATTGAAAACATGAGAATATACTCCTCTTTTGATTTGGAATGGAAAAATTCCAGGGTCATAGCTCCAAAATATTATAATCTAAATAATGAAGAGGGTCATGGAATGTAATTTTGAAAAAAAGGTTACTCCTACATGATATAAACATTTAGGTAATGGGTTTAACTCCATTTTATCAAAAGTTCATATGTGATAAGGAGATGCATAGGATGACATGTGGTTAATGAAAGGTAAATATATATAATAATATACTTACTCTAGAAACTTTGCAAGAAATGGAAAGATAACATGGCCATATGTATTCACTTCCTCTTAATTATGTAGATGAGGCAATATATATATAAATTAAGGGTGATATGTTTGTTGGCAAATTCAGTGGATAGAATGCAGTGATGGTTGTTGTCATTAATGGCAACAGTAGAGACAGCAGGATAAGAAGGATAAAACCCCATGGGGATTTGGAAGTAAAAGCTCAGGAGGAACAGCCTTGAAGAAAACGCGCGCAGCAAGA
>ML791513.1:558010-593705 GCA_009831015.1 Picea engelmannii | reverse complement strand
GTGTGTATTTTATGTGTGACTGATGATTTTTACTCTTACTGCCCATATGCTGTATGTTGCTTGATGACATATGAAGAAATATTAATAATTGTTAAAAAGGTATAAAATTGTTTAAGCTTATAAACAACTGATTCACCCCCCCCTCTCAGTTGTATTAGTATTTCCAACAATGTTAAGGTCCAAAATAATATGTTGTCATCAACAAAATAGGGTAGCACGAGTGATGCGAGGAGTGAGGAAGACAAAAAAAAGGTCGTGCTTTGAAATAAGTCAAGTGTTATGATAAATTTTCCAAGTACATTGCAACAATCTTTAACGAGGATAAGCGAAACTTTGCGCAAGTAGTGTAATTCAAGAGGGGGAGCATGGCAACACTTTGCCGGCTAAATATTGTTGACAAAAATCATCGTCAATAGATGTGGCCTTTAGAGGTATATGACGTCACTCTCTATCCCTTGGCATCATCTTGGAATCACAAGTTTGATGGATGATGTGGTTCTGGAGGTGGTTTGACATGAGGAGACACATGGCATGTCACTTTTGCACATGAGAGCATGAGACATGGCCTTTATAGGTCCAAAAATCTCTTCTTTGAGGCTTGATGTCTCACTTTTCATCCCTAATTCAACCTTTTAGGGCATGACATCACCCTTTTTAGGGTTTTACTTTATGTGTATTTCATGTTGGCATATTGTAGAGGTAAATGAAGGGGCTGTCCCTCTTCTAATTTGTTGTTGACAATTTTATGTGGACAAATTGGTTAAGATGGCCTCATATAAATAGAGGACCATCTCATTTCAGTTCATCATCATCATTACTCACCATTAGTGAGACACTTCTAAATTTTTTGTCCTATTTGGGCTATCTATCTCTTCTACTTACTGCGCTATGATTGGAGGATCATTTTGTGGATGCTTTTGCTGATTTTGAAGAGGAATTTATGCACTTAGGGTTTTGTCTCATGGTATCTTGGCTAAAGTAAGTTAATTTTTCTGCAATTTATCTTTATGTTGTTATGTTACATGGTGAATATTTCTTCTTTATGCTATATGTATTTCTAGGTAAAACCCTATGAGAGGTGCATAAGTGCTTCCTCCTCTCAGAAGGTTATTCTTGCCAAAAATTGGTGAAAATTCCTTTCTAGGGTTAACATCCTAAAGCCCTAAAGTGATTTAAGATTTTATCCCTATACACTTGATTTCTTGACCTACTTGAAATATTGATAAGGGAGAAAAGGTTGCTAGAGCCCAAAAGTGCTTGCACTCTAGCAATCCTTTTGTTTAAGGATTAAACCATAATGCCCTAATGTGCTAACACCTTAGAGTTTAAGCCCCACCTCTTAGTATTTGCTAGTGAAATATTCAAGCATTGTGTATTGCTGTTATAAAGACTCCATAGTCCTCAAAGGCACTGATTCTACAAATCTCTTATGGTGAAATTGATTAACAAACATCCCCTTTCAATTCTCTCAAGCTTTCTATTAACTTTGCTAACACTAACACTCACTAACTTGCTAGTAAACTTGTTGCTGTCATAAATTTTTTCTACAACCACCTGATAGCACTCTTATTTGTTGCATACACTCTTGTAAAGGTGGCCTAACATACCCATAAATTGAATCTAACAATTGAAATTTAATCTACTGGATTTATGCTAAATTTCCCTTATCAATTGTTGCATTTTTGAAGTACAATTGTTGATGCTGTTACAATTTACTTACCACTGTTGTATTACTAT
Source organism: Picea engelmannii (assembly GCA_009831015.1). NCBI lineage: Eukaryota > Viridiplantae > Streptophyta > Pinopsida > Pinales > Pinaceae > Picea > Picea engelmannii. The sequence continues at coordinate 591,968 of ML791513.1, read as the reverse complement.
TTACTTCCGCAAATTCGTATCAGCCATACCAATTTTCATTTTCTAGTGTCTTCAAGGAGTATTTATTGCATGTTTGGACTTGGAAATAATCATATATTTGCTATAAAGTGTTCTTTTTCTGGCCATGTACTTAAAGAACGTCATACTCCTTATATTTCCTTGGCCTAGACCTTTCTTTAGGTGATCAAGAGAGGGGTGGTAGGCTTGGATAAAATAATTTCTGCTTTGATCCCTTGAGGCCATCGAGGAAGCCTCCCCTGTGGTGGACCTCCTCCATTACTAAAACATGGGAATTTCTTACTAAGGTGATAGTGGTATGATCTTCTATAGTTACGCAAGGTTTGGGTTACTTGTGGTGGGATTTGCACAAGTAAAAATCCTGCGATAACATGAGGCTTAACACTTCATGCAACAACACTCTCAACTACAAAGTTTCGAGGGAAAATATTTTTAAAGAGGGGAAATATTTTATGACCCTAATCCATTCATATCTATTATCTTAATTACTCTCTTAATAGTACATCTTCTTCCCTCATCTTGTCTCATTTTTGTACTTAGGGTTTTCTCTTTAGGATCAAGGGTACCCATTCTCTTACACACATTTCCCTAGAAGGGTAGTATGAAAATACCTAATCCTAATCTCTTCTTCTATATAGGGTAAGGAGACTCATTGTAATTTCCTTGTGTTGTCTATTGCTCTATTGTAAAAAGGTTTGATCTGTCAAATTGACATCATAATAATATTTCCATCCACTATTTTACATATTATTGGAGTGTAACTGTGTGAAATACTTTAATAAGTGTTATTTTGGTTAATTTGGATCATAACATACCTAAGGTGGGAACCCTATCCTTTATCTCACAACCTCTCCCCTTTTTACCCATCATTGTTGGATATGTGTCACTAACCTTTGCTGGCAGGCTTAGTCACATCTCGATGGGGGTTTGTGGGGGACCCACCCCCTTGTATGAGGAGGAATTAAGGGTCAATGGGTCCCATCTGGGGGTAGATGCCTTGGAAATATTTTTTGGTCTATTATGTGCTATTTTTTCCAATGGTTTTGGTCAATTGTAATCTAATCTCGGTTAAAATATTAGGGTTGTAATCTAATTTAGGTTAGTGAATTAGGGATTTGGATGTTGAAGAATACCTAAATATTGTATTGTGAATGTTGAAGTTAATATGACGAGGAGGAGAGAGGTGAAATCTAAGTTTTGTTGGTTTTCCCGATTAAGGGTTTCCAAGGTAAATCTCTATGTACTGTGTGCGTTCCATTGCTTACTTTCTGTTTGCTTAAGAATCTATATGCATTGCTTCTCTTGAAATGTTTTAAAAATTATAGTTGGTATTAGAGTGAGGTTATTGTCTTTAGGGGGATGAATTTGTTACTAAGGGTTTATTTCATTCTTGATAGAGTAAGTTCATCTTGGGTTTGTGATAATTCTGGTTTCAATGGGAGCGTTGCGTTGATGATTATTGTGTGAAAGAGAATGACGAGTAGTTCCATGATAAAGATTGGGGAAATTTGATGATCCAAACTTTGAGATATGTAAGCTCAAGATGGAAGACCTTCTTGTAGACAAATAATAATGGGTTGTTGTGGACCTTGGTACTACACATAGGGTATGTTGACTGCAAACTAGATGAAATTGGATAGGAAGGAAAGGAGTACAATTCGATTATGTATTTAAGATTTTGTTTTATTAAATGTATCAAGAGAAGCTACATATAAAGTGTTATGGGATAAGTTTGGGAGTTTGTATCATTTTAAGCCCCTATTAAACAAAATTTTCCTTCGAAAGAAGTTGTAGCTCCTGAGGATGAATGCCGATGACTACGTCATAGAGAATCTCAATGCCTTTAACACTATGATAAGTCAGTTGTCTATTGATATTAAAATTTCCAATGAAGATAAGTGCATTAATGTTGGACCTCGACTAAGTTTTGGAGAACCTTGGTCGTGTTTGACCATTTTTGGGACTTCGACAGGCTAGTCAAAGACGAAGTGCCCAGGCAAAGCAGAGATCGCGTGATCTCACCCCCTTTTGCGGGCTTTTGGGTTTAGGGTTTATGTAACGGGTATGGGATGCTGGCCCATGGGTTTACCCATGCTTAGGACATTTTGTAAGGTATAAATAAGTATCTAGGCGATGTAATAAGGAGACAGTTGTAAGCCAGTGAGCTAAGTGCAAATAGTTGTGAATGATTTGTGCATACTGTGTGTTGAGAACTTGCAAAGCTAAGTGAAAGTGATTGTAAGAAGGCTCTATGCTATGCCAAGCTCGGGGAAGGAGGATTTGGTGAGTTGCGTGCAAATATCCTATCCTATGCAGAGTTGGCTTTGTGGCTCTGTGCATGTAAGAGGATTGAAAGAAGATAATAAAGAAGAGGAAGAGTTGGTGGACATAGCCCCATGCTGGGGGTGAACCACATATATCCTGTGTTGTGATTGCTCTGTGTGATTGATGTGATTTATTCTTAGTGCTATAATATTTATGTATGTAGATGCATCTAATGTAGTATCTTAGTGCTTAGTAATATGAATGAATGCTAGATCTGATCTATTTCTATGTGCTAAGTGCTTGGATGTGTTAGATCTTGTTGAATACTACGCTTATATGTAATTAGGGTTTTACCTGCAATGTGAATAAAGGGTTAAAGACTAATGAATGTTAACTGCTAAGTGCTTTGTTAAGTATTGTGATCATAGATCTGTGTCCCAGCTAGGCTGTAGACACTTGAGTCCTACAACCCCCCCTTCCTCTACCTCGGGTGAGACTTCATCTGCTTTGCAGGTGTTGCCGAAAGGGCCGGTAGTTAGGGTTTTTTTTGTGCATTGTTGAAGCGTTGAACCCTAGGTTTTCCCCTGTCCCAACAAATGGTTCCATTGTCGGGACCTGAAACTGTGATTGCTAGGAACTAAAGAAAAGCGAAAGCTCTGTGTGTAGATCTGTTGCTTTAGTGCACAATACTCTACTTGACTTGTGAAGCTTTGTGTTAAGAAGAGAAGTCTGATCTAAAGAAAAAAGGTAAGATCTTAAAGCTTTGTGCTCTGATAAAGGTAAGATAAGTGGAAATTTTTGTTTTGAAAGAATGGATCTAGGTGTTGGAACATTTAAATTTTTGGTTTTTGACAACTAAAAGGCGAAATGTTTGTAGTGTTTAGTTGCCGAAAGTTTAGACATTTGGTAGCTAAATGGCTATTTGTTCCATTAAATTATTTTTTCCTATAATATGAAAATTCCACGCTTCCATCTTGATCCAGATTTAAAGTTAGAACCAGATGTTATCAGAGTGGCATAATTAGGGTTTTGGTATTTTTATTTAAAAAAAGGAAAAGGCACGAGGGCCAAGTTTCGCGCCCACTCCAAGTCTTCGTACCTACACAAGCAACTCACACATTACCAAGCATATGACCACGTCCAAAATCCTAGAGCACCCAACACCAAGCTCCATGCATAGCCTCGGGCTCATTATCAAAATACTATGTATCTAGTGCCATATATAAACACCAAAATACATCTTTGCCTCACCAATGTGGGATTAATCCCAAAACTTAAAAAATATATAAAAACGTAGGGATAAAACCACAATGCTCCATTTGTCAGTTTTTCTTTAAGATATTAAGGAATGAAACACATCTCTATCGATGTCGGGGTAAGAAACATGTGTCAAAGGGTGCGCATATGTTAGCCAAAACAATGAGAGCTCACACTCAAAGGCCATAGCCAGGCAATTGATCAAGTATTAAGGTGTAAAATGCCGAAGGATGCCCAACCACAAGTTTAATGTTAAAAGGAAAGCATGTTGGGAAGGCACAATCACTTACATGAATTGGCCTGTCCATAGTGACCATACATAAAAAAACACTGCCAGTGGTACGGACTAAATTACATACACACAACAGCGGGAAGAGTATGCAAAATGGTCCCAAAATTTCAGGCAACCTTTCAGGTAGCAGTTATAAGAAGCAACTGAAAACTCTACCTTCTTCATATTCGAAACATTCAAAACATAATTTTCAGATATTGATCATTTTCTGTTAAAACAAATTCCTTAAAATTAGGAAGTCAGTTAGACGTGTGTCATCACATTTGTAATAGTGTCTATTTTTAGAAACAGAGGTTAGGATGACTCGAGATTTTGGAGGGATGAGGGGATATTTTTCTATATATGCATATGTAGAAGATATAAAGGAGGTTGGACTCTGATGTAAAGAGCTATGGTGCTATGTGTAAATTGTTGAATACTTAATCCATGATGCAGAGTAAAGGCCCTTTTTGATGACTGAGATTCATTATGGTGACTGTAGGAAGTTTTTTTATTTTCTCTTGTCATGTTCATTTCCATTGCATTGTTCAAACTTCTGTCCAGTATTTCACTGAGAGTTTATGTCTGGAATTCATTCATGTTTTAATGCTCCATTCATGCAGTGGGTACTTTCATTTGTTTGCATATTGCTCGTACGAAATTCATCCATGTTAGGTGCTCCATATCAGTGATTTCCCTTTATGTTTTCTCCTATAAAGATGCAGCAAGAAACCTTCCCTGTTAGGCTCTCTTGTGGCAGTGGGATTATTTTCTTTCTACTATCATATTTCCTGGTTTTATTGCTGAATACATCACCTACACAATGCCTCTGTCCTCTCTAAATATGCGATACTGTTAGTGAAATTCTGTTGTTTAGAATTTGACTCCATTGCCCAAGGATTCTCTCTACTTTGTCTCCAACCACCATCTTTAAATTGTTTTTCCTTTCGTTTATTAAAATCTAGTCCCTGAGCATATTTCCAAGAAGCCACCATAGTGACATTGGGTGGGAGTTTGAGGAGAGAGCCCTCTCTAGACTGAAGGAGGCCAACCTTACAGTCTGAAGATTGGTTGAAATTGTTACCTTGGGGTTTCTTTGATACAACCCAAAGAAAATACCAAGTTCTAACATTTTGGCGTCGTTGCTGGGGAACGAAAGTGAAGCTAGTTTCCCTGGGAAGAACGACATAGATCCGAATTTTGATGGAAGACAAAGGGAGGACACATAATTTAATGTAGAAATCTACCTATGACTCCATGATTAAAGACTCCATTGGGGAGGATCCAGTTGACAAAATATGAAGAGGCTGAATTATAAATCCAGGTATCAGTTTATTAGCCTACTTCATGAACTGTCGTTGTTCTTTATCAACTCTTTCATGCTATTCCCTTCACATGTAAAGAGAATCATTTTCTATTTTGTATATTCAGAAAATCATCATCCTTCTTGTATATATCCATCTCTAGAAGAAGAAGATCTGCATAATGCCTATCTTTTAGATGTTGATTCAGTAACTATACCTCAACCCGTTTATAAATATGATCATTGTATTTAGCTCTCCCTTGAATCTGATCAACCATGTAACCTTGAGGAAATTAAGATTGATTCCAAACATACTCAGACTTTAGAACCTTTTGGCATGACTAATGAACCTTGTCATCAACCTATTAAGGTTTATGATCATCCCACTGCCTTTCAAATTAAAATCAGGATGAAGATGTTCAAGCCTTTAAGGTTTCCCTTTATTCTTCATCCTTATTCCCTTGACTGCTTTGGATATCTTCCATGCTTTTTTGGAGAGAATCAAGTTTCATCTGAGAGGCACTTGGAATCGTTTGAGGATTTTATTGATCGATTCGAAATTGTTCATGAAGATGTGATCATGAGATTGTTCTCTAAGTCTTTGTTCAGAGACACAACTATATGGTTTAAGGGTTTGAGAGATGATTCCATTGGCTCTTGGATCGAGTTCTATAATGCTTTTTTGAAGCATTGGGGTGAAAATAAATCATTATATTCATACCTTGCTGATTTTTATGCTTTGAAGAGAGAGCAAGATGAAACTTTGCCTGTTTTCAATCGAAGGTTTTGCAACATCTATCATGACATGCCTTTGGAGATACAACCTACAGAGATTACTGCCATGGTATATTATTTTATGGATCAACATTAAAATTTAGTTCTTCTTTTGTTAGAAAGGAAGTCTTCATCTTTAATGTTAATGTTTAAGCCATTATTATAGTTCTTTGCATTTCAATAGATAACAACAACATAAGACAAGATCATTGAGAAATACACAATCACAAGAGACACATCATTTATCATGGGAAACCCTCTAGGGGAAGAAAACCCAACAAAACTTCCTTATTATAGATAGCCAATACAATGCCAAGATATAACTCAAACAAATGCATAAAGTTCTCTCCCAAAGATGTGCTCTCTCTCTCTCTCTCTTATCCAAATGCAACTCCGAAACTTGTCTCTCAAATGAGCAAGTGAGTGTGTATCTAAGTGAGGCACTAGCTTCCTTATTTATACAAGTCTGGCACATGTGGAAGTGTCCTTTCACTGGCAAGGGTGACTTCTTCTTCTGGGTGGTTATAACCACCTTTATTATATTCTGGGGCTGACTTCTTATTTTGCTTATTACAATTACATTATGACCAATCTGCAAAAGGGGATTTGGTCCTTTTACAATAGCCGACATGATCAATCCACAATGGGGATTGATCCAATGAATAATATATCAATAATAATTAGAATACACTTTGCAGTTACATTATTTCAACACTCCCCCTTAACAAGAAGGGTATTCTACAACAACATCAGATGAGAGAGAGGCCTTTATCATCAAAAACATAAGGAGGACAACATCATAAATATCATCTTGGAACACTGACTGACGCATCTATAAATCATCAAAAGTTTTATTCATCGACAACATCATCATTCTCAAAGGAATGCAATCATCATTTGCATCAATATGTATTAGTATAAAACTAATACATCATCATCACAACACGAGGCTGGCTCATCATCATAATACTGGACTGGCTTTACATCACAACTATCAAGATGGAAGCAAAATACTCATCTTGCTTTACGTCACAACAATCAAGATGGAAGCAAGGTACTCGTCTTGCTTTACATCACAACATTCAAGATGGAAGCAAGATACTAGACTGGCTTTACGTCACAACTCTCAAGCCATAAGCTCAATGCTAGTCTTATCTCATCGTCTTGCTTTACGTCACAACTCTCGTGCTGGAAGCAAGATACTAGACTAGCTTTACATCATGACTCTCAGGCTAGAATCTCAGTGCTAGTCTCATCTCATTGTCTTTCTTTACGTCACAACCATCAAGTTGGAAGCAAGATACTAGACTGGCTTTATGTCACCGCCGTCAAACTGGAAGATTAGTACTAGTCACATCTCATCGTCTTTCTTTATGTCACAACCATCAGGTTGGAAGCAAGATACTAGAATGGCTTTACATCACAACTGTTAAGCTGGAAGCTCAATACTAGTCACATCACATCTTCTTGCTTTATCTCATAGCAATGAAGTTGGAAGAAATAGATGTCTCATCACAACAATTACTTCCCCTTTCGAGGAAGGTCCTTTCGGACTATACCAAGCTTATCTCAAAAGTTCTTAAACTTTACATGAGATAGAGGCTTGGTCAACACATCAACAACATGTTCATCCATGCTAACGTACTGGAGCTTTATGGCTCCTCTCTGCACCATGACACAAATGTAATGATATCAGATCTCTATGTGCTTCAGCCTGTCATGAAATACATGATTCTCTGTTATCTTTATGCAACTCTGGTTGTCACATAGGATCTTGGTTGCTTTCATCTCTAGGTCAAATGGACTGGTCAACAACTTTCAAAGCCATATAGCTTTGCAACTAGCATAACACACAACAATGTATTCTTCTTCTGTTGTATTGAGAGCAATGCTGGATTTCTTCCTACTCTGCCATGAGATCATTGCTGATCCCAAACTAAAACAACATCCTGAAGTGATTTTCCTATCAGAGACACTTCCTGCCCAATCTGAATAAGTGTACCCACTCGATGTGAAATCATGATCTCCATCATAACTGAGACCACAATCTAATGTACCCTTAAGGTACCTCATCACATGTTTTGTAGCCACTAGGTGAACATGTCTGGGTTCTACCAGAAACTGACTCAAGGTGTTCACAACAAAACAAATATTTTGTCTGGTGTTCGTCAGGTACATCAGGGATCCAATAACTTGTCTATACAGCGTGACATCAATATATTATGACGAAGTATCGACCAACAACTTTAGCTTCACTTCCATGGGTGTATTCATGGGCTTGCATTCTAACATGTTGAATATCTTCAAGATTTCGACTACATACTTCCCTTGGTTAAGGAAGATCCTCTCTGGACTCTGCCATACCTCAAGACCTAAGAAATAGTGCATTAGGCCAAGGTATTTCATCTCAAATTCTGAAGCGAGTCTCTTCTTACATTCAATTATGAGCTTTTCTTATCCAATTAATAATAAGTCATCCACACAAAGCAATAATATCACTGACTCATTGTTCATAACCTTTAAGTAGAGGTTAGAATCTACTTTACTCTTGGTAAAGCCCAAGCTCGTCAGGAAATTGTCTATACAGCCATACCAAGCTCTAGGGGCTTGCTTCAATCCGTACAGATCCTTCTTCAGTTTGCAGACATGAGACTTCATGTCTTCAACTTCAAATCCTTGAGGTTGCTCTATATACACTTTCTCTTCGATGACACCATTTAGGAAGGCTGTCTTTACATCCATATGGTGTAACTTCCACTTCATCTTAGCTGCAAGGGCTATGATGGTTCTGATCTAAGTGTATCTGGATACAGGAGAGAATGTCTCTTCATAGTCAATGCCTTCTTTTTGAGAAAAGACAAGAGCGAAAAATCTTTCTTTATACTTCTCAATGCTTCCATCAGTAGCATGTTTTATTTTGAAAAGCCATTTGGAAGATATCACATCCTTACTCTTTGGTCTGGGAACTATTTACCATACATTGTTATTTATAATGGATTGGTATTCTTCTGTCATAGCATCTGCCCATTCTTTCTTCTGAATGGATTCTTCAAAGCAAGTAGGCTCTTTCTCTACGAGGTCACACATCAAATCCATGTAACTGGAGAATGTCTTAGGTCTCTTTACCTGTCTCATGGTTTCTTCGGGAACACCATACTTCTCTCCATCTTGAATAAGCTCTCTTGCCCAAGCAATATTTATTTTATGGGAGATCGTCATTTGAGGAGGTTCTTGAAATTTTTCCATATCATGTTCTTCTAGAATTTCCTCATCAGGGGAATTTACGACTTCCCTCACTGGTTCTGTGGCTCTGGGAACCTCCCTCACTGATTTCGCAGTTCTGGGGATTACAGGTTCCTCTTCATATACTTCTTCAAGATGGCATCTTCTTGATTTATTGAGCACTACATCTTCATCAAAGGTCACATCCCTACTGATCTCAATGCGATGGTGACTTGGTATATAAATCCTGAAGGCCTTGGAGACCTCACAATATCCCACAAATATTCCCTTCTTTCCTGAGGGTTCCAACTTTTTTCTCTTCTCTTTCGGAATATGTATAAATACTAGGAAACCAAATATTTTGAGATGGCTTACCTCTATCTTCTTTCCGATAAACATCTCTTATGGGGTCTTGAACCCAAGTGCACTATGGGACAATCGATTCTACACATACATGAATGTCATTGCTGCTTCTTCCCATAAGCACATAGGAAGATCTTGATCATGGATCATGGTCTTCATAGCTTCCATTATCGTTCCATTCTTTCTTTCAACTACACCATTTTGTTGAGGATTATAGGGAGTAGTGAGCTCCCTCTTTATCCCAACATCTTTGTAGAAGTTCACAAACTCTTTTGAGGTGTATTCTCCTCCATTATCTGACCTGAGTATCTTGATCTTTCTTTCAGAAAGATTCTCTATCAAGGCTTTGAATTCCTTGAATTTGTTGAACACTTCATCTTTAGATTTCAAGAAATACAACCAGGTCTTATGAGAATAATCATCAATGAATGATACATAGTATACATACCCACTAATGGAGGATGATGGAATTGGGCCACACACATCTCAATGAATGAGTTCTAGGAATCCTTCTGCTTTGATGTCTCTCTTAGGAAAAGGGTTCTTGATGTTCTTCCCTTATGAACATCCATTGCATACGCCTTCATGGTCAACCTTGAGTTCTTGTAGACCTGTAACTACTTTACATATGTATGGTAGCACCTTGTAGTTGATTTGAGCTAATCTTCTATGCCAAAGTTCACATGGATTCTCAATGGCATGGGTCATGGCAGCTTCTGAGTGACCCTTTAGCTTATACAAGCCACCTTTTTCTTTTCTAATGATGATTTCTTCTTTCATGGTTTATCCTTTAGCCCACACAATAACTTCTCCATCTATGAAGGCAAATCTGAAGCCTTTCTTCTCTAAAGCTGATATAGAGAGTAAGTTCTTTGTCAAACCTAGTACATAGAGTACATCCTTCATCTTCATAGAATTCCCTGATTTAAGCTTGTAGTTTGATTCTCCCACTCCCTTGATGGGATATTGGTAATTATCTCCAAGTGTCACTTTCTGAGAAAAATTCTTTTTTGAAATACAAGAGAGAATATCTCTTTGACCTGTCATGTGCTTGGATGCACCACTATCAATGAGCCAAGTGTCCTCTCCAAGTGTTACCGATCCTGAGAGGGCCGAGATTAAGACATAGTCTTTAATCTGTTCTCTTATCATCTTTATGGGTGGCTCTTCATCTTCGACTGTATGGGAATGGTGCCTCTTGTATTCTTCTTGTCTAGTTGGACAAATTTTTGTAATGTGTCCCATCTTGTCACAATGGTAGCATTGTACATATGAGTAATCTCTTTCCTTACGTTGCCCTTTCTTATGGAATCTCCTTGGATGAGATTCTTTATGAATGAATTTGTTTGGGGGTTTAGACTCTTTATAAGTCTCTTTATAGAAGTAATACTTCTTCCTTCCTCCTTTGGTGTGAGTATCTAGGGCTTGATCTTCATCTCTTGCTAGTAAGGCTTCACGATTAGCTACTCTTGTTTCTTCTTGAATGCATTCTTCCCATAGACTGTCAAACTTTAGTTTCTCTATTCTGGCACAAATTGTTTGGATGAATGCATCCCAAGGTCTTGTGAGACCATTAAGTTTCATCATTATGAGTTCATCTTCGTCTATGGTGTCTCCAATTGCTTCTAACCATTCTTTGAATTCTGAGATTCTGGAGAAGTATTCTTGGATTGATTCTCCTCTCTGATTCTTGTATTCTTGAGTTGAGATCTAAGATTCATTTTCCGATTTATGTTCTTTCCTTCATGTATTCTGTTTAGGGCATCAAACATTTCTTTCGGAGTCTTCTTTGATGACACATGAGGGATCATGTGATATTTGATTGAATTTGCAATGATTCTTTTGGCCCTGATCGTGCCCTTGTAATGCTTTGCTTTTTATGTGGCATCTTTGGGTTCCGGCACTTCGTCTTTGACGAATATTGCTAGGTCATTCTCTTCAAGAATGAGGCCAATCCTATACTTCCAGGCACATAAGTTTTCCACACCTTCTAGCTTGTCAACAAGCTTAGTTCTTGTAGACATCTTTTACCTAGAGCTAGGAAAATGACCAAAAAAATGAAAGTGCTCAAAATCAAATTTTGATCTTACCAGGAAGTGCGCTTGGCTGAGGCGAGTAGCCTGGTGTGCTTGGATCTGAGAAAATCCAACTTTTTCCCTTCCAAACTTGATCTGCGGATTTCTGGACTGATGCTTTTGGTTTTCTAGTACCTCTGGTACTTTGGTACTTCTGGTACTCTGGTTTTCTGGTACTTTTGGTACCTTGTGAAACTAGGGTTTCACTTTACGGGAGATATAACCATTGAAAAGGTGTGTTTATGATGCCAAATTAATCCTTGAGGGAGGGCACACTTTTCTAGATGGTTTTAGGGATGAAATACCTCACCAACAAAAAGCCCTAATTTGCATGTACAACAACAATGACGTTTTTCCCTTTCTCTTGTGAAAGATGCTCTCTTCAGCTTGGCTCTGATACCATGTTAATGTTTAATCCATTATTATAGTTCTTTGCATTTCAATATATAACAACAACATTAGACAAGATCACTGAGAACTACACAATCACAAGAGACACAACATTTATCATGGGAAACCCTCTAGGGGAAGAAAACCCAACAAAACTTCCTTATTATAGATAGCCAATACAATGCCAAGAGATAACTCAAACAAATACATAAAGTAATCTCCCAAAGATGCGCCTCTCTCTCTCTCTCTTCTCCAACTGCAACTCCGAAACTTGTCTCTCAAATGAGCAAGTGAGTTTGTATCTAAGTGAGGCACTAGCCTCCTTATTTATACAAGTCTGGCACGTGTGGAAGTGTCCTTTCACTGGCAGGGCTGAATTCTTCTTTTGGGTGGTTATAACCACCTTTATTATATTCTAGGGCCGACTTCTTCTTTTTCTTATTACAATTACATTATTACCAATCTGCAAAAGGGGATTTGGTCATTTTACAATAGCCGACATGATCAATCCACAATGGGGATTGATCCAATGAATAATATATTAATAATAATCAGAATACACTTTGCAGTTACATTATTTCAACATTTAAAATAGTTGTTTGAGGATGCAGAAGGAGTGGAAGAGAACATTTGTGCTTCCAGGAGGATCTGAGATCGAGATTGTTTTGAAAATCTACATGCACATGAACAAGGGAACTGTCAGTACATTTCAGATTTTGAAGAGAAAGGAAATAATTGTTTTTTTATATAGAAAATACAGAGACCAACTTCTCCTTTGACTGAAGAAGAAATAGATCTGCTCCTGCATAGTCATGTTACAACCCCTGCTTACACAGATTTGCAGTGTTCACACAGTCCCAAATATGAGAGTCAGATTTCTTCCATTTCTGAAAATGTAAATCTGATTTTAAATAATGACAGTCATGTGTTTGATGAAACTTTACAGGAAGTTAATGAACCCATTGATGATGATGATTTCCATCCAGGAAATAAGCTTGTAAGCCCTGTTTTGTTTCATGAAGAGGATAGGGATGCCACATTTAATAGTCTTGAAGGAAGTTTGTTGTTTAAGGATGCTTTATACTGCGATTTGGAGGAGTATGAATCTGAGATAGACATCATGCCAAAGAAAGAACTAGAATTTCCCATGCTTGAGGAATCCATAGTCAATATTCCGAGCATTTTTCTGACTAATGAAATTCCTGAGTTATCTGCTGAACCTAAATATGATGAGTACACTAATGATTATGATATTGTTTCTCTGGAACAATTTTTTGCAGGTTTTTCATGGAGGAATGACGGTTTCAGACAGATGCCATATCAGATGAAGGATGTTTAGATATCCTCTTTGAGGATGATCCTGAGCAAAATAAATTGGAGCACACATTAGTCTTTGATGAAGCTTGTTATTTAAAACCTCAGGACCATGCATTTTTTCATCCTTTTGTTGACCTTTTAGATTCATTTAATGGCAGAGTATGCTATGTCATGGATATTTTGTCACAGGAATCGAGGAAAATTTTAAACATTCATGATCAACAACATGTCATATGGGAGTTGTTAGTTTCATTTTTCAGCCTGCTCAAAGAAAGTGTGAGCATATTTCATATAAGTAGACAATTATTGGATTGGCTTCACTGGAATTTTGGTATCATTTGATTCAATGAGAATTTTTCATTACATTAGAGTAGGAGTGTGTTAATAAGATCAACATGGAGAGAATTTCTTTAGCAATTTTCCAGTTTTGATTTTCAGCATAAGTTTCTAGTTTTCAGTTTGTAACAGTGTACAGATTTGGGTTTTCAGTGGAAATTGGTCATTCCATAACACCTTTACATAGGAAACATGGATTAATGCTATAGAATGAACAAGGCACACATATGGTTTGGGAGCAGCCCAATGGTCAGACACATGGTCTACAGGATCTTTTCCGCCTCGCAGGGAGGACACCATCCCCAATTGGAGCCGATGTTGGCACATTTAAGTTTTTGGTTTTCAACAACTAAAAGGAAAAATGTTTGTAGTGTTTAGCTGTCAAAAGTTTAGAAATTTGGTAGCTAAATGGATATTTGTTCCATTAAATGATTTTTTCCTGTCAGATGAAAACGCCACGCTTCCAACTTGATCAAGATTTAAATTTAGAACCAGATGTTATCAGAGTGGCATAATCAGGGTTTTGGTATTTTTATTTTAAAAAAGGAAAAGGCCTGAGGGCCAAGTTTCACTCCCGCTCCAAGTCTTCGTACCTACACAAGAAACTCACACATTACTAAGCATACGACTACATCCAAAAGCCTAGTGCACCCAATGCCAAGCTCCATGCATAGCCTCAGGATCATCATCAAAATACTATGTATCTAGTGCCATATATAAGCACCAAAATACATCTTTGCCTCCCCAATGTGGGATTAATCCCAAAAATTAAAAAATATATAAAAACACAGGGATAACACCACAACGCTCCATTTTTCTGTTTTGCTTTAAGAGATTAAGGAATGAATGCAACTCTGTCGATGTCGGGGTAAGCAACAGGTGTCAAAGGGTGCACATATGTTAGCCAAAATAGTGAGAGCTCACACTCAAAGGCCATAGCCAGGCAATTGATCAAGTCTTAAGGTGTCAAATGCCGAAGTATGCCCAACCACGAGTTTAATGTTAAAAGGAAAGCATGTTGGGAAGGCACAATCACTTACAAGAATTGGCCTGTCTGTAGTGACCATACATCAAAAAACACTGTCAACACTACATACTAAATTACATACAGACAACAACTGGCAGAGTATGCAGAACAGTCCCCACATTTCAGGAAACCTTTCGGGTAGTAGTTATAAGAAGCAACTGACAACTCTACCTTTCTGCATATTCGAAACATTCAAAACATCATTTCCAGATATTGATCATTTTCTATCAAAACAAATTCCTTAAAATTAGGAAGTTAGTTAGACGTGTGTCATCACATTTGTAACAGTGTCTATTTTTAGAAACAAAGGTTAGGATGACTTGAGCTTTTGGAGGGCTAAGGGGATCTTTTTCTATATATGCATATGTAGAAGACAAAAAGGAGGTTGGACTTTGATGTAAAGAGCTATGGTGCTCTGTGTAAATTGTTGAATACTTAATCCATGATGCAGAGTGAAGGCCTTTTTTGATGACTACGATTCATTATGGTGACTGTAGGAAGTTTTGTTATTTTCTCTTGTCGTGTTCATTTCCATTGTATTTTTCAAACTTCTGTCCAATATTTCACTGAGAGTTTATGTCTGGAATTCATTCATGTTTTAATGCTCCATTCATGCAGTGGCTACTTTCATTTGTTTGTATATTGCTGGTACGAAATTCATCCATGTTAGCTGCTTCGTATCAATGATTTCCCTTTATGTTTTCTCCTCTAAAGCTGCAACAAGAACTCGTCCCTGTTAGGCGCTCTTGTGGCAATGGGATTCTTTTCCTTCTACTATCATATCTCCTAGTTTTATTGTTGAATACATCACCTACACAATGCCTCTGTCCTCTCTAAAGATACAATACTATTATTGGCATTCAACTGTTTAGAATTTGACTCCATTGCCCAAGGATTCTCTCTAATTTGTCTCCAACCACCATCTTTAAATTATTTTTCCTTCCATTTATTAAAATCTGGTCCCTGAGCATATTTCCAAGTAGCCATCGTAGTGACATTGGGTGGGGGTTTGAGGAAAGAGCTCTCTCTGGACTGAAGGAGGCCAGCCTTACAGTATGAAGATTGGTTGAAATAGTTACCTTGGGGTTTCTTTGATACAACCCAAAGAAAATACCAAGTGCTAACACTAGGTATGCTTGATAGATTTTGTCCTAGTCTGAAAACTAGGGCACAACTAGAAGAAAGAAGATATGATATGAATAGATCTGATAGAAATAGTGAAAGATATGTTATTCCTATGCATAGAAAGAATTGTTGGACTAACAAGTGGATGCATGATCATAGAAAGAGTTTTTTGCAAGTCCATTACTGTGATCCCAGTGCGCAGTACAAGAAAGGTTGGGGATCATTTAAAAGAAAGAGAGGATTAACTCTTTGTTATAGTTGCAGAAGACCGAGACATATTGCTAAGGAATGCCCTGGTAGAAGTCCTATTTGCCTTTGTTGTAAAGCTACTGGAAATGAAGTTTTGGACTTTCCTAGAATGATTGATAAAGTTGAGAAGATGAACATGAGACAAGAAAACCATGAGGAAGGTCAAGAGACTAAGAAATGCTAAAGAACCAGAAATAATCAGAGGCTATATTATTGCAGATGAAAGAAACACTGAATGATCACATCGACACCAGTTTATCAGAGATCTTAAAAAAGAAAGAGTGCATAGAAACAAGAATAAGAGATTTCAACATAGACTGTGTATTGGATGCATAAACACAGGTGAAAATTATGACAGAAAGTACTTGGGAAATCTTAGGAAATCCGGCTAGGCTTCCTTCATTGTGAGGAATAGGATTGTTTAAAGGAACGCTGATAACCCTATGTGGAAGACTTTCCCATGTACCTATGGTTTCTCATGGAGCATTGACAAAAGAAGAATTCGAGGTCACTAAGTTTGTTGAGAACAACGCCCCCTTTGCAATTTTGTTAGAAAGAACCTGGGTTGAGAAAGATCAGATCCGAAGGAAAGAAGAAGAGGAAGCTACAGAACAAAAAAATCAAGAATTAAGGGATTTCATGGCTAGGAAAATAGTGAGACTAATACAAGAACAAGAGGACAATTCGAAGCAACTGAGGGCCAGAGACTTAGCTTTCGAAGTTGAAAGAACACAAGAAGGCTTAAAGAACCTATCCATGCGGGAGAGTAGAGAACTTACTCCAGAAACAGTAAGAGAAGAAGTATTATCCTCGAACCTTGTGAACGATCCTCAACAATGAAAAGTTACTATACTAAGGGCAGATAAAAACAAGAATGGAAAGAGGAATCTAGAGACGCAGATCACAGGGAAGAAAGAAAGAAAGCTCAGTAAGAAGAAAGCAAAGATAGAAAAAATGTAGGAGGTTCCAAAGAGGACTTTGCAGAAGGAAGGTTTGCAGAACATGAACATCATTCGAATAGTAGAACAACGCAAACTGACACTTCCCCACGATGAAGCAATATGACCATTGGAGGCATCCCAACCGTTAGAATGACACTCCATAACGGCTAGAAATGCAGTTATTGCTAGAACGTTCGCGATTGGACCATTGGGACCGTGCCATAACGGTTGGAATTGTATTGATTGAGGCATTCCTACCCGTTGGAGGAGTCCATTACGATGTTAGATATTTAACCTGTTGAGTGTCTTACTAGGGAAACTTTTGCAAATTGTGATTATCCGAGCCCACAAATAACTAATTTGTTTCACGTAGTGCTTATTGAGACCTCACCACCCATTCTTCTTACCTTGAGAGATTGTCCACCTACCCGAGATATCTGATCTCAAGCGTGTATGTTGGGTGACCTTAGTGCAATAGACAAATCCATCGAAGAGATCCTAATAGACCTCATGGCTGAGAAGGTCCTGTCCGCAGGAGTACAAGCCTCGTCGACGAGAGGAGTGGAAGCATCCCCATCGACTAGAAGTTGATCTGGGCGATCCCGAACTGCGATAGAGAAACAAAGCAAGCATCACAATGACTTGGTGAATGCGAAGCTCATATCGTTATTCCTTCCCCACTATATCCTACCTATGGCTGGCGTGGTTAGTCGTGACAACGTACCGAGGGAATTTGACTATACACTGATCACTTTGTACCTCCCGAAGGGGATACAAGCAATTGGACCACAGTTAGGACAGATTCTGACACTCAAGATCACTGAATTCAACTTAGGAGATCACAATAATTATGGAATTCTCACACCACATAAGTACTTAACCAAAACAATGGGGAAGAAGTCGAAGATAATACCCCAGCCGTGGACCATGGACATCGCAAGATCAACGATCCTCAATGTGATGAAGATACCACACTTCGAAAGACATCAGGAGGTTAACGCTTGCATTAAAATCCTCCTGTCATGCTACCATGGTGGTTACCTATGGTTGGATAGGCGCATCACTGTAGATACGACGCTGATCCATCAGATCATTGGATTGAGCATGCAAGGACCAGATCCTTAGGATTTTTACCCAGGGAAAGTTGCAGATCGTGCCATGGTGCAGCGAATAAAGGATACCTATGATGATGTAGAGAAGGAGAAGCAGGGATACAAGTTAGTCTCCATCCAGAATGGCGCAATGCACCTAGATTTTCAGCTAATAGTAGGCAAGCTCGCCAAGAAGAACAAACCAACGCAGGTCACGGGGTTCATCGTCAACCTCGCAGGAAAATGTGTTGAGGGGATGCAAATAAACTGAGCGAGCTACCTCATTAACTAGTAGCAATATTGTTGCGAATCACAAGACCAGGGCTACAAGTTTCACTTCAGCTGGTTGCTGATTCTCGTTGCCTTCATTTCTTGGGAGATGCCAGAAGGAGCGACCTTCCCTGAAATCAAGCCTTCTGAACCACTTGCCGCAAAGTTCACTACACTATGGTATTCGAGTGACATGGAAAAGTAATAACAGTCCAATGCGGTGTTCCACACCTATTACTTGTAGTTGAAGAGGGCCATTGAATCCTTCCCTTGCACGACGCCGAATACACTTCATAGGTTCAGGGCAATAGCGAAGTTCCACGCAAACAAACATTTCATTTACATCACTGGGCACGGGGACGAACACAAGGAAGAGATCCAGTCCTATTACAAACTCACTGAGGAAGATATGGAGGAAATCACCAAGGAATGGCCTACATAATTCATGGTACCAGTCGAACAGACAAAACTCTCTAACCCCGACCTTATCGGAAGTCCTGTAGTCACTCGAGAAGAATATGATGCACCCAACAATAGCAAGAAGAAAAATAAGAAAGAAGTACAAGAAATGCACCACGCATCAGAGGAGACTACACTAGATTCACCTGGAGGAGGAGGAGGTGACAAAGTAGATAAAGAAGAGGAAGAAGGGGAAGAAGACAAGAAGGAACAGGGCAAAGTGACACCACCTAAATACCCCCTTACGGAGACAGAGACATCCAAGAAAAGAAAGGTTTCTCCAAAGAAATCCTCAGCGCGGAAGAAGTCACAAGCCAATAAACCTCCATTACAAACTGTGATCATGGTGGATGATATTGACCTCATCATTGTTGTTGTATCATATACCTCAGAGGACATTTTGTAGCGAAGCAAAGCCAAACAAGAGACAATGTTTGACAGGATCGAGGTAGAGCTCAAAGGGGTACGACATGTGCTTTATTCGAGCCGCGTAGTGTCTACTACATCGATGTCATTAGGGGGCATAGAAGTAGGAGATGAGCCTGCCCAACTACACAGATTAGCAGATTCGACAGAGGCTCGCCTTCATCGGGTCCAGGAGGAAAAGGAGCAGGCCATAGAGGAATTAAAGAAAGCAAAGGAGGAATGCTTAGAGCAACGTCGGGTTGCGTAACAAGAGAAAGATGACCTCCATGCAAAGTTTGTAGAGGATAAAGTGCATATCCAGAAGGAAAAATAACAACTGCTCGCAGAGCAGATTGGAGTTAAAGAAGCAGTCACTAGAGCACTTTGCTCTATGCTGGGCCTAGCATAGATGGAAGAGGAAACAACTAAGAGCTAAGTAGGTAAGCTCGCTGAATCCATTCAACAACTCTAAGAACGAGTAGAAGAATTGGAACTAGAAGCAGTGCCAAGCACTCCGCAGGAAGTGCGAGATCAAAGGGAAGAAACTACTCGGAGCACAGTCGAAAGAATCAAGGCATTGGCCTTAGAATGCAAGCAATTAAGCAATCGAAGTGCACAAACTTATGAGCGCCTTGCAGAGGACCCATAACTAAGGACATTGGAGTCACAACTCTAGGAAGCAAAGAAACAAGTAGCGACAGTGCAAGCACAGTTGAAGGTACTGTCAGCAGTCGAGAAGATGAAAAGGTCACAAGAACAATGCGCAGTTCAGCAGCAGGTCCATTCCATCCAGAGTAAAGTCATGGAAGTGATCTAGAGACTCCAGCCAGTGTAGGACAAAGCCTGTACACTTTTTGAGGAGATCGAGGAACAAGGTGCATAATTGGAACAAGTGATCACCTTAGTGGAACAACCCTTGGAAGGACCTATCACCGAGAAGGTCATTCATGAGTTTTTCGAGCAGGAGGCTCCGGAGAAACAACAAGTTGAGGTAGCTTGAGCCAAGATCGAGGCCTTCGAAGAAGAGTTTCCCATATAAGAGTGACTCGAGATGAGTCACAGGTAAGTGTTGGGGGCTTGTTGGCCCTCGACCAAGTTTTGGAGAACTTTGGTCATGTTTGATCATTTTTGGGACTTCGACAAGATGGTCAAAGACGAAGCACCCAGGCGAAGCGGAGATCACGGTATCTCGCCCCCTTTTGTGGATTTTTGGGTTTAGGGTTTATGTGAAGGGTATGGGATGCGGGCCCATGGGTTTACCCATGCTTATGCCCTTTTGTAAGGTATAAATAAGTAGCTAGGCGATGTAAGAAGGAGTCAGTTGTAAGCCAGTGAGCTAAGTGCAAATAGTTGTGAATGCTTTGTGCATACTGTGTGTTGAGAACTTGCAGAGCTAAGTGCAAGTGATTGTAAGAAGGCTTTGTGCTGTGACAAGCTCGGGGAAAGAGGATATGGTGACGTGCGCACAGATTTCCTGTCCTATGCGGGGTTGGATTTATGGCTCTATGCATGTAAGAGGATTGAAAGAAGATAATAAAGAAGACGAAGAGTTGGTGGACATAGCCCCACGTTGGGGGTGAACCACGTATATCCTGTGTTGTGATTGCTCTGTGTGATTGATGTGATTTATGCTTAGTGTTGTAATCTTTATGTATGTAGATGCATCTGATGTAGTAACTTAGTGCTTAGTGATATGAATGAATTCTAGATCTAATCTATTTCTATGTGCTAAGTGCTTGGATGTGTTAGATCTTGTTGAATACTACGCTGATCTGTAATTAGGGTTTTACCTGCGATGTGAATAAAGGGTTAAAGACTAATGAATGTTAACTGCTAAGTGCTCTGTTAAGTATTGTGATCACAGATCTATGTCCCAGCTAGGTTGTAGACACTTGAGTCCTGCAACCCCCCCTTCCTCTACCTCGGGTGAGACTTCATCTGCTTTGCAGGTGTTTCCGAAAGGGCCAGTAGTTAGGGTTTTGGTGGTGCGTTGTTGAAGCGTTGAACCCTGGGTTTGTCCATGTCTTGTTGGGAAAAATACCCTACGGACTAGTAAACTAGGGTTAGACTTGCATGTAGATTTTGACCGAAAAGAAATTACTTTTTTACCTACAACCCAAAACTTAAACCCCTCTTTCACAGTACATGCATGGAACATGACTACTAACATTGTTACCGACGTTCGATGTAGATCCTCCGTTGCGCTTTGACCACTTTCTTGCGCTGCTCCTTCCACAGATGACCTGCAATCACGACAAATAAAAACTATGCATGCATGCTACTTCTCTACTCATGGGTTAGAAATCAAGCATAAATTAACCAAACCATAGATAACTCATGCCTTTGGGTTAGTCGACTGCACGGAGTGTACTTTCGAAGTTTGGGTAGGAGGAGCAGCCAAAGAAGTAGTTTGGCTGGCCGCTGAGTGTTGTATAGATAAATGTTGCAATTGTTTTGTCAATTGCTCAACAGGCTTGGTTTGTGCTAAGCCAACAATACCATCGGCATGTGGTCCAACTCTCTATCTAGTTTTATCCAGTATCAATCGTGGTGCATCTGGCATGATGTTGTATAATAAACTAGATTAAGAATAGATGAGCTCAAACTGTTGAGCCCTCATGATGACATCTTCTTCAGAGAAAACTCTGGAAGTCATGACGTCTTTGGATAATTGTGGGACCAGAGACTTAAGGAACCACTCAAGCAGGAATGATGGTGGGACTGGTACTTTGATTAGACTCTTCCGACGTCTCCACTCTCGGATATGATCAGAGATATGGTCCGCTGTTGTCTGTTCGGAATTGGCGAGCAACTCTGTGCCAACGTTGTATCTCACAGGTAACTGGAAATGGTTAAGGAAGGCCATCACCAGTTCACCAAAAGAAGAGTATCTTGAGCAATTGAGCTCGATGTACCATTTTGCGACACTCCCGATAAGAGTGCGTTGAAACAATCACAACTGTACAGAGTCATCTTTCAATGAGTTAGATGAACACCAAAGATGGAAGGTAGTCACATGATCACCTGGATCTTCATTAGGCTTGGCCTCGAACTTTAGAATGTCCGAAGGCAACTTCGTCAGCATAGGAGGCCAACGCGGATTGTGACAAATAGGATCATTTAACAACCTTGTCAAATCTGGCAAGTGAAAAGTTGCCAGGAATGGTAGTTTGGGTTGCTGCTGATAACCTGGGAAAAAGGGTCATGGAGTTTGACTTGCACCAGGTTTCCAGGAAAAGTTTGGTTGCTGACCCAGATTCTGGTAGAAACCATGGCCCTAACCAGCATAAGTATTTTGCATCTGTGGACACATCATTGGTTGATTTCCCATAAAGGACATAGGGTGTTGGGCATGCATCATGTTTGAAGGAATTTGGGAAGGATTACCCCATGCCGGTCCTGATGGGAGAGGCATAGTAGTCTGTCCAGGGTTCCATTGACTATGGAAAGAATTACCCCAGAACAACATTCCAGAGGAGGGAACAGATCCTTGTCTTGAGTTCCAAGGTCCTGCTATATGTGCTCCCTATGCATGAATAGTACCCTACACAGGAGTAGACTGTCCAAAAATGGGATTGCCCCAAGATGGGAAAGCGGTGGATGAGAAAGTGTTGTTACCAAACGTCCCATTCCAAAAAAACGGTGTCAAACCTATCGACATACTGTGCGCAGGTGTTCCTTGACTCCCTGCTCCAAATAAACTAGTGTGTGTAGGCTGCCTGGCGGACTGCTGATGCGGACCACCAAGCGGAGGGGACAAAGGAGGGATATGACCTCCTGCGTAAGGAAAAGCGTTAAAAGGAATAAGAGTTCCCCCAAGTTGACCTTGTAGGGGAGAATTAGAGCTCCCTTCCCCCAGACCCAAAGTCTGTAAAGTGGATTAAGTGAGTGCAGGACTTGTACCTGAACTAGGCATATCATATGAGAACGAAGGGCCTGTCTCACTAGGTGTGAAGGGGGTTGTGGCCGCCGCCATAGATGGGTTTGGTCCACTGTGTGACTTAGTTGCGGACAAGACCATAGTGGCTCAGACCGACGACGGTAAGTTAGGAGACGATTCTCCTGTGGTAGCTACTATGGTGGGAATGGAATAATTCCCAGAAGAATTAACAACGTTTGTTTCCATAGCTGTGTGAGGCACTGCCTAGCATTCGTGAAATTGGATTGGTGCAGTAAAAAATGCGTAGATATCAGTGGTTGGGGTTTCAATCGAGCCAAGATTGGCGGTTGATTCCTCTGGGAGTTGTTCGGGCACAAAGGTTTGCAACCCGGTCGCTTTGAAAGACCCTTGTTGGTCTATCTTCCACCTTAATGGTGGCGGGGGTGGCTCCAGTGTAACCGGCGGTAGGCCCAGAAGCCTTCGTGACCGACGGAGCTCGGGATCCTCCACTGTGTGAGAAGATCCAAGACACGCTAAGGTATTCTACACGTTCAAAAAGTAACACACTAAAAGAAGCCCCTAAGAGATAAGATAAGCAATCACTAAACTATTTGGAAGAACAGTTACAACAACCAACACTAGAGCAACTTACCAGTGCAAGTGCAACTCGAATAAGGAAGCACCCTCCGGGTATACTTTGCAAAGCATGGCCCAATGTCTGTCCTAGGTACCATGGTATACCCCCGCTGTCACTTGTGTATGTCCCTAAAAAGATTGGTAACTAGGTTGTCAGCACGCGAACAGTCACCAGGCGGGTACCATCGAAAGTAGGGTAGACCACAATGAGCAGGGTATCAAGCCCGAAACCTGTCAAGGGTATCAAGAGAAAATGGTCCAGAAGACAAATGAGGACCTCGAACAGATTTGAGACCCACAAATCCCCGTGGAAAATGCAAACACAGAATCCCAAAACAAGCCCTCGATATGTGTTCTCCACTACGATTGGTCAGACTTTGGAGGGGTTATCTCCGCTACCTTTCCGCATGCGACCTCGTGTTTATCCCTTGTGTTAGAGGGGGGTCCCAGATAACTTCCATGAAACTGGACTTAGAGACTCCCTATCACAGACTCTAATGTTTGGTTTTGAATGGCCTTGGAGAGTTTCCTCTCCAACCTAATCCAAGGCCCTAGTCCTGAATTAGTTTATGAACCCTACAAACGAAAAGTCTAATAGATTTTAAATTAGTGTTTCTTTTATGGTTTTTTATTATGTCAAGGGGTATGAGGGTGAAACTGATGATGTGTAAAGACGAAAGAAAAAACGAATGAAAAAATCTGGAAACAAAAGACTTTTTCTAAATGCAAAATTTCAACAACTTTTCACAAAGAAAGATTTCTTTTTCTTCTCAATTTTTCTAAGATTTTATACAACAAACATAAAGGAATTTTGCTCGACTACGAGCTACTTATGCTCTAAATGCACTGCAAAAACTTACTAAATAAAAGACTTCTCCCTAGCTAATGATGCAGAAACACACTCTTCAAACAAAGAAGAAAATGAAAAGAGAGATTTATTTATTTATTTAAGTGCTAGTAAAGCAACAAAGGGAAAATACCGACAAGCACAAAACCAATAAAAACAAATTCTAGATTAAAGTGTAGATTGAAAATAATCAGAGTAAAGACACACAATGGAAATCAAGAAAACAAAGACTCTTACGCTTGTCTAAAAACCATAATTTTTTTTTTTTTTTATATTTTCTGTCAACTATCAACTGAGAAAAAGCAGGCTAAGGGTAAGATGACCTAACTTATTGACTGTTCAACCCTAGAATCAAACACCTGAGAGGAATACTTCTCATCAAAGGAGGGGATGACTGCCCCACCCTGAACAAAAAGTAGCATGTCAAGCACGCTACTGTCACTAAAACAACACGTGTGTTGAGCTGAAACAGGAAGCGTGTACACGCGAGCTGACCTTGTACAGGTCGCGTGTATGTCTAAATTCTAAGACAAAAATGAAAACAGACAGTCTAGACTAGGAAGAGGCCTCTGGTATTGATAACCAGGGTCCCTTGAAGGCTTGGATGCTCTTTCTAACAGAAAAGAAAAATAATGCAAGGAATAACAAGGCGAAAAAAGCAATCTGAGATAGGAATGTGAACCAACAAGACTCAGACAGGATTCTAGAAAACCCCCTGAGAATGTATAATTCTGACAGGGAAGAGGAGGACTGCCTCTAAGGTTCTCTAAATTCCTACATGCTACTGTTATCCCTACAGCTAGAATTCACACGTGGTCTGTAAGAGGATAGGGCGCAGGTACATGCGTGCAGGCCTTCTGCAGGCCGCGTGTACCTCTGTGTGTCCCGACAACTACCGTCAAGCAAAAGTCAGGGAAAAAGGGTATGAAGAACCAGGCTCCTTGCTAGCTCAGACCTTACAGAAAAAGACAGGCAAAGAAAAACAGAAAACCTAATCTTTAAACTACCCAAAAACTTTAAAGAAATCCAGAAACCCTAAAGAGTATTATCCCCAGTATGGTCGCCAATTCTGTTGTTGGGAAAAATACCCTACAGACTAGCAAACTAGGGTCAAAATTGCATGTAGATTTTGACCGAAAAGAAATTACTTTTTTACCTACAACCCAAAACTTAAACCCCTCTTTCACAGTACATGCATGGAAAAGGACTACTAACCTTGTTACCGACGTTCGATGTAGATCCTCCGTTGCGCTTTGACCACTTGCTTGCGCTGCTCCTTCCACAGATGACCTGCAATCAAGACAAATAACAACTATGCATGCATGCTACTTCTCTACTCAAGGGTTAGAAATCAAGCATAAATAACCAAACCATAGATAACTCATGCATTGGGATGGGAAAAGTATTCTTTTTATTACTTGAAAAATGAATCAACTTACAATCAAAGCTGAGACCGACCACCTCTCCTTGAACCTGATCTTGGGCTCCTCTTCTTCTGTCCTCCAACTGCTTTGCATTAAATCTCCTTTGGCATGAGGAAAGGATAAAGGGTTGGGACAATGGATTACGTAAATGGGCAGAGTTTCTTCGCTATATTTTTCCCTCCTCCAAATGGTAACCCTACCCCTTCTTTTATAGGCTAGAAGGAGCTAGGGTTTTGGACGAACCCTCGACCATGCATGGCCGAGAGTTTCAGTTAACTGACCCATAGCTTTTTGTTTCGTCGACAACTTTCCTTTTTTTGTGCTTTGTTAGGTACACACGAGCTGTAGTGAGCCAGCCAGTGTGCACACGCGTGCAGTAATGGGTTAGTGTGCGTGGGCCTTGACACAGGAGGATTTCCAAAGAGTTGTTCAGTAGATGTTTTGGCAATGAAGGGATATAAGTTGGCCTGATGCCAGGTAAGCATGTGTGGTGAAATTTAGGGTTATAACACCATGTGCCAACAATTAGTCTTTTGTGTTCTTTACTGGATTCATGGGATAATATGGTTGTATCTATTGGGAGCAATGCAACCACATCAAAATGTTGATGATGTTGTAGAATCCCTACTATTAGAAGAAACGTGGTGGAAAACCATGGATAGTTAGAGCAGGTATTCCTTATATGTAAGAGGTTGTACCTAAGATAAAAATAAAAATAATTCCTTGAGGGGTAAATCTAAATCTAGAGGTACATCTAAATCTCTAGGGAAATCTTTAAGGAAATGTTGGAAATGCAGTAAAGTTGTGCATTATAAGAAAGATTGTAGATCTAAAAATTTTGATAAAGGAAAGGGATTTGATGATGTTTCTTCCACATAAGGGAACACCTCCTTAGGAGGGTATGTGTACTTGGCATATTCTAGCACATATTTAGATCATTATGTATAGCTGATTGACTCATGTATTTCATTTCATATGAATCCTCTTAATAGGGAGTTGTTTTGCGAATATGAAAAATACAATGGAGGTGATGTTTTCCTAGGAGACGATTCAACAACCAAAAGCATATGACATGGAAGGGTGAAGCTACTACTCAAATATGGAATGATTAGAAATATCCCATGGGTTTAGAACATTTGAGAACTAGCCAAAAACTTGATATCCTTAAGTAAGATGGGTGTTGCAAGTGTGTAGGCTGTATTTGAAAAAGAACCCCACAAAATGGTTTGAGGAGAAATGGTGTTGTTGAGGGGAGTTCGGATTCAAAATTTGTACAATTTGTTGGGAACTACTATTATTGTTGTGTGTAATTTTTTTTTATTCCTAAGGATAGCATCGAAGAATATAGGACCCCTATTTTCCTTGGAGAGAAGACAATGGTACATAATCAAAGGCTGGGACATATTAGAGAGAAGGGACTTTGAGCATTACATGGTAAATGTATGGTGGAAGGTATGTTTGATTGATTATTCAATTTTGATTTGAACATTGTATATATGGTAAACAAAATTAGGTAAGATTCCCATCTGGTGCTACAGGAGAAAAATGAATCTTGTAGTTGATACTTAGTGATGTGTTTGGAACTATGCTTGTTCCATCACTAGGTAAATCTATGTATTATGTTTCTTTCATAGATGATTTCTCAAGGAACACATGGGTCTATTTCTTTAAAAAATAAATGAGTTTTTTGGTAAATTTAAAGAGTTTAAGGCTCTTGTAGAAAATCAGATAGAGAATAAAATGAAGGTGTTGAAGATAGATAATGGTGGAAAGTTCTATGAGAATGAGTTCGATGGATTCAGTAAGAAGTGCAAAATAGCAAGGAAAAAGACTACTCCATACAAACCTCAACAAAACGGACTAGTAGAAAGAATGAACATTTGGAAAATGTAAGGAGTATACTCAATGGTGTAGGGTTAACAAAAGAATTACAGGAAAAGACAATGGATACCACATGATACCTAGTAAATTGATCACCTACATAAACTCTAGTTGATAAAACTATACATGAAGCATGTATTGGTAAAAGACTATCTCTTAAACATATTAGAGCTTTTGGTTGTGATGCTTATGTGGATGTTCCAATGGACAATAGGAGTAGATTGGATAATAAAGATAAAAAATGTATCTTTATTGGATATAAATATGGTATAAAAGGTTATAAACTTTGGAACCCAATAACAAATAAGATTGTTTATAATTGGGATGTAGTATTTAGAGAGGTTAAAACTGTTCCCAAATAGGAAATACAACCTAGGGAAGAAGAACTAGAGACAATAGAGTTTGAGTTGGAGGATGAAGAATTCGCTCAACAAAAGAAGATCAACTAGAAGAGGAAGAATCTCATATTCCAGTCTTGAGGAGATTGGTTCAAAAAATAAGGAAACTAGAATGGCATACCCCACCTAATTTTCATTCTAGTTTTGTTTTATCTATTACTGATGACGATCCTAGAATTTTTAGGGAGGAAACAAATTCATAACATAGTAAGATTTGGAAGAAGGCCATGGTTGAAGAAACATTGGATTCCTTAGATAAAAGTGAGTCTTGAGATCTATTTAAGTTGTTGGTTGGAAGAAAACCTATTGGTAGAAAATGGGTGTTTGAGAAGAAGTTGAATGCAAAAGCTAAAGTGGAGAAGTACAAAGCTCATTTAGTAGCAAAGGGATATTCCCAAGTGGAGTGAAATGATTTTAGTGAACTTTTTTCCCCTTTTTCTAAATTAACTTCTATTAGATTTCCTTTTTCTATTGTTGTTGCTTCTAATCTTAAAGTAGAGCATATGGGTGTAAATACAACATTCATGCATGGGGATATCGAAGAATGAATTTAAATGAAACAACCAACAAGTTTTGTAGTGAAGGGAAAGGGGTTGGTTTACAAGTTGAAAAAGTCTCTGAATGTATTAAAACAATCTCCATGAATGCGATATCAAAAGTTTGATACTTATATATTGGGAATTATTTTCTAAAGAAAAGTTAATCATTGTTTTTCCAAGCTGGTTGGTGATCATTTTTTATGTGGTCTTGTGTGTTGATGATATGTTGTTGATTGGAAACAACAAGGAAATCATCAATGATGCCAAAGTTCAAATGTCTTTTGAATTTGATATGAAATATCTTGGTGTTGCAAATTTTATTTTGGGTATGGAAATTAAAAGAGATTGGGAGAACAATAAACTTTGGTTGAATTAGAGGAAACATATTGAGACAATATTGTAGAGGTTTAATATGAATGAATGTAATTTGGTCAAGGTCCCTATTCCTGTAGGTGTAAATTTATTTGTAGATCAATGTCCCAAGACAAAATAATAGGTAGAGGATAGGTCTTGTGTTCTATATGCTAGTGCTATTGACAATTTGATGTATGCTATGGTATGTAATATAGAAGACATTTCCCATGTAGTGGGGGTTTCGAGCATGTATATGTCAAAAGTAGGGAAGGAACATTGGAAAAATGTAAAGAGGGTCTTCAAATATTTTCTTGACACTCTAGAATATCCAATTTTCTACCAAGGAATAATTGGACCTCATAGAGTTATAGATATCTAGGGATTTGTTGATGTAGAGTAGGGCTGGAGATATTGATCACAAAATATTTACAAGAGGTTATGTTTATGTTTGGTGGAGTAATCAGTTGGATGAACAAGAGGCAAGCTATAGTTGCATTGTCAACTATAGAAGCTGAGTACATGACAACCCTGTTGGAGTATTCAACAATACTGAGAGGGGGGGGGTGAATCAATATTGGACATACTTTAACCACCTTTTATTTTTACCATCTTAAATAGTCATCACATAGTCAATCATAAGCAACCCAACGAATTGACCATAACACAAAAAAACAATACACAAATATTTTACGTGGAAACCTATACGAGAAAAAACCACAAATATTCTTCTTCTTATATCAATAAAGAGTTACATTCTTTTCATGATTCAACTTGTGAGGGACACCAATCCCTATAGTAAGCACCCACTTACGATTCTTCAAGCACCAACATGACAAGCACCAACCTATTGAGAAGACAATGGCACCAATCCTCACTACAAGCACCCACTTATAGTCTGCAAGCACCAACTTGCCAGACACCAACCTATTATGAGGATGGGGACACCAATACTCTCTATAAGTACCCACTTACAGTATGCAATCACCAAATTTTCAGGAACCAACCTGTTATGAGGACACCAATCCTCTACCTTGCACCACCCTACCACCCTTTGATAAATAAGATACATAAAGTTTAATCAATTACAAACTTCATGTTCTTGATCTCTTCCTTTTATAGACTCATACTATATATCTTCTCTTCCTGTAGCTACTAATCCTTCAGATCCATTCTTTTTCTTGTTACTGCAACTGTTAATCCTTCAGATCCATTTATGTTCCCGTTTCTATAGCTACTAAACCTTCATATATGTTCTTGTAGCACGATTGATGTAGCATCGTTCTTGTTCCTACAACCTTATTCCTGCAGTGTCGTTCCTGTTCCTGCAACATGATTCCTGAAGTGTCGTTCCTGTTCCTGTAGCTTGATTCTTGCAAACCCATTCATGTTCCTGCAATGTGATTCCTGCAACGCCGTTCTTGTTCCCGCATCATGATTCATGCACCATTGTTCATGCTCATACAACACGATTTCTGCAGCGCCATTCCTGTTCTTGCAACGTGATTCCTATAGTGTTGTTCCTTTTCCCGCATCACTGTTCATGTAACATGATTACGGTTCTTGGAACTCCTTTCTGTTTGCGTTCTACATACTCCACACTACTACAAATATTCAATTTAATAACATACTTATGCTAGTTTCTGTAGTGTTTTTTCTACCCATAGAAAAATCAATACCTTGGTATAAGCTCACAGTATTTTTCTTGACCATGTCAATAGACCATTTCAAATTTCCTTCCATAAATAAATTCTTGATGTGTGAACACCACCGAGAGTAACTAATGAATATGTAAACCCATATTGACAAAGTCAACTTGATCACTTCTTTTCCTTAGCCAAATGTTTTTAATGAAAAATTCCCACTTAGAACAATATCCTTAACACCTCATCAATATTTCCACTTCAACAAACCCTCCACCTTGACATCAATGAAAACAACACTGTCTCAAAAATATACCTACTTTGACATCAATTTCTCAATTTCTCAACAATCTCCTACTTTGACATCAATGACCAAAAACTCTTACTAGATTGCTCACTTGTCAGAAATACTTCTATACTCTGCTACTAAGCCGCCTCCCCTATCGCTGTACTACTGAATCCTCATGGTTTTACTGATACTCTTCCCCTTTGACACCAATGACAAAAGGGACATTCTTCTTGACTAAGTACACCTTTTGGGAACATGCAATTCTCCCCCTTTGACTATGCTACCTTCTCTTACTTTCTGAAATTGCTCCACCTATTGTTATGCTTCGTCTTCTTTTGCATAGTCCCTTTTTCTATATGGATCCCCCTTAGACTATGCTTCCTCTTGTAGTTTTCCGAAGTAGCTCCCCCTATGAATGTACTATCCTTCATTGTTGTAATTTATGTTCCTTTTCTTATTTAAGGTAACTCTTGATTGTATTTATTCATGAAACTTTCATCAAACCTCTTGTTCTTTTTTCTTTTGCATTTCATTTGTAAAGAGAACATTCATCAACATTTTCTCATTTTGGAGATATGCTACCAACTTTGCCTTCAACATTTGCTCATAATCTACTGCTGAAAAATGAATGGCCTGTTGTTGTTCAAGAAATGTCCATTAGCCTGATGTTCAACTATCACCTTACTTTGCATAATTTGAACATACATCTGATTTGGATTTCTTTTTGTTATAGCAAGATTTGCCTCACCCTAGGAAAACTTGCATAGAGGGCCTTTTTCCATTTCCCTATGCAGACTTGAAATCCCTTTTTGCAAATCCTAGAGCTAAAAACATGATTTTTCCACATATACACACCCTAGCTATATTACAACATGTGTATATGCAGATTGCACCACTACAACCCGTGTACATCGGGATTTGTGCCCAAAATTAAAAAATGGTGTCGGGTTTCCATGTCACGTCACGAGATCTATGATCCTTGGCCTTCCATATACTGGAAATGTTCTGAATCGACCCTTCAGTTCCACTTGAAGGCTAAAAATGGGCCAAATCTGAGCTATGGAAAAGACGAGAAAGAATTCAACTTTGAGCAAAGTTACTATGGAGAAATTATTCACTTCACATTGAGTCTGCATCCCTTTGTCCTTTAAGTCTGAACACATTTTTCATCTCCCAAGCTATTTCCTTATTGATTGAGAACCTCATAGTCTCTCTTATATGAGCTTTCCTTTGGTGGAGGATTGAAGTGGTGGAGGCCCAACTTGAAGGAACTTGGTTTCTCGGTTCTGAACCGTGCCGACACGGAAGTTTGTAACTCATTCACTTCTGCTGATTACATCTTAATAGAAATATTCTTTTCTTGTCCAATTAATATCTTGTGAATATTTGAATTTTTATTCCATGGCCATATTTTTTATGAATATTGATGGATTGTGCTATCGAATGTGCTAACATTATCTATTATCACCATATACTTGCGTTTCTTTGTTGTTGAGGACTAGTTGCAGGTATATTGCTTGGGGTCAATTGCTCAACGATGGAATTCATTGAACGTCTGGATGAGGTAGGCATTTTATCTTGTCTTGCTAGAATATTTGTTTATATAACATACTTGAGATTAGAGTTGATTTATGCAGTCATTTATGTCTGTTGTGGTTTACCCCTAGCCATAAAGAGTTTTTCCTCGTAACAGAATTAGTGAACATATTGGGGATATAATATTATTTTTCGGGGTTTGGAGTGTTTTTCTCCTTAGATTTCTCTGGCTTATATTGATTTTCTTGTTGTATGATTTCTTGACAGCCTCTGTTCACTCTGAGTCTGATTTTATTAGCATTTTCCTTAGCCTGCCTGTGTTTTGACACATATACGCAGGTTTTTTCTTGACAGTCACATACATATGTGTGTTGTCCTTCTGCAAGCTGCGTACATACACACTTTTCCCTTGAACAATCACATACACCAACCTTTGTTGCTTGATTGCTGGGTTAGATGGTTGCTAGGTAGGTTTTGATGATTGTTGAGTCTTCTTGGGTCTCTATGGTGACTGTTAAGTGTCCGTGGAATGACATGAAACTTGTCTTTGGTTGAATTTTTGGGCGATGCCTTTCTCATCATCTTTTTCACTTGATTGTCCTTCCATCTTGGGCTGGGTTTTTGGCTTCTTTATATCCTACTTGGTTTGTCTCTGTTTACACATAGTATAGTCTTTATATCAAGCTAATGTTCATTCCCTTCATTTTCATTCTCTTATATTGAAAATACAAAAATATTAGGCATTTTTCATTGTTGGCATTTTTGATCTCTTGAGTCTTTGTCATTTATCTTAGTGCATATAAAGAAAGATTGCATTTTATTTAGAATTGCATAATTGAATTGAGAATTGCATTTTGAAAAGCATATCATTTATTGAAAATTGAAGTTAATAATTTGCATCGTCTTCATATTCATTTATTTTACTTACTGAGTCATAACATCACTAGTTTCATGACCGCACATTTTGAGTAAGCAAGGCCATTAAAAGTAACACTATAATTTAAAATTGATTAGTAATGATTTTATTTTTCTAGGGTGCACAAACTAGATTAGGATTTAGAGCCTTGGACTAGGATTTTGTGAGTAAACTTCTACAAGGCTATTAAATCAACATATGTGTCTGATTAAGGGAGTGGAGAAATCCATTGTATAATCAGTAATATTAGGAGGCTCTGCTTACACCAGAGTTAAGCATGAGGTCACGTGAGGTTGGTTGAAGGGATATCCCCCCGATACCTGTTGATACTGAGAGGGGGGTGAATCAGTATCAAGTACAATTTAAAACCTTTTTCAACTTATACTTAAACCATTCAACTATATCCAATGAGAAATGAACAATAGTATAAGAGTTACACCAATACACCACAATACACCAT
>ML791513.1:518615-548224 GCA_009831015.1 Picea engelmannii | reverse complement strand
GGATTACATAGCCATTTACAACTGAGTACCAAATGTCTACTCCCAAAGCCGTTAGGTAAGTTTTCACTCTATCACTCCAATATGCATAATTTATTCCATCAAATTTTTGAATCCCATTTGAAATGTGCTCATGGTCATCCATCCCTACTCAGGATTTTCCTTCCAGTGGTTAAACTGTTCTGAAGGCAACCTGCTTTGAAACCAATTGTTGATACTGAGAGGGGGGTGAATCAACATCAAGTACAATTTAAAACCTTTTCAACTTATACTTAAACCATTCAACTATATCCAATGAGAAATAAACAATAGTATGAGAGTTACACCAATACACCACAATACACCATGCACAATATATGAGAAATAATCAATAGTTATTGTTCAAGGGAAGTAATGACTTCCAAAGGTAGCTACAACTTCAAAATGTAAAGGGAGGGATAAACCTCCAAGAGGAAGATACAATCCTCCAATATCAATATAGATTTGAAATATCCATCCTTTCCCCTTCCTTCCACCCAAGAATATATGAGAGATAATAAAATTTTACATTAAATCATCACCATCAACCAATCATCACATAGAACCTGATAATGCTTCCCAAGACTTCTTCAATTTCTGCAATTCTTCAATTCTTGGAGTACTCTGATCCTATAGATAATATTACTCAATGTATTCTTTGAAAATCCTCCAATTTTCACTCCTTGAATCCTCCTCAAAAAGAGGTTATAGAAAGAATGGTGGACTTTATTCAATTTTGATCTGTTCAGAAGACCCAACTTGTACAGCATGCCCCGCGCTCAATATTCAACATCCAATTCTGAAACTCGTACACAAGACACTACAGTCCATACAATTTCCAATGAAAGTGGTCCCACTTAATTTGGATTATGTATGAAGAAGTTATGACTGTGTTACTCGGAACACCTGTTTATTGACTAGCTTCATGATTGGTCACAAACCCTATCTTCCATAGAGTGTATCTCCATAATTATAGCGAATCAAGAGCTAAATTTTTTACCAGAGGTACCTTGATATGTCTTCTCAATACCATAGCAATGTCACCATATGAATCGTTCTAGAAAAAACGTTATAGAAAAAATGGTAATATGACCTGAAAATAACATACCTTAGAACACATCACCAAAAGACTTCATCCTCCCTTGAAATCCGGCCTTCTTTTACTTCTTCTTCCCTCTGAAATTTGACTTTTATCAAATGAATGTATAATGATTTTTATTTATACCATTTATGTCACTTCCTTTTAACATTAGGGCTGACCTGACACTTTCTTATTTTGTAATTATTTTATGTAATTATCTTCAGGGCCTACATGTACAATTCACTTTGTCATCTTCAAAAAATCATTTCTCCTCAACCATGAGGATCCACATGATGTGCCACATACCACCGGAAACAAAATGATGTATACTATCCATCCATGGGTGTTGTATCTGCATGTGCATTTTCCTTCATGTCCAAATACCTTCATCAATCTTGTGGTCCAAAACCCATGACTAGGGTTAACATCAATGACAACAACCAATCTTCCAACAATACCTTCTTAGCGTCAGATATATTTTTGGGGATCTTGATAGTGCCCTTACCATTGTGAGAGGTGATGCTTTCAAGGTTTCAAGCTTTTCTACCCTTCCCATATGCTGGACCCGAATTACAACTATTCGCTTGTGCATCGGTTATACCATGGTTTCTTAGTTTCTTGACTTAGGTACCACATAGGTTACTTGCAGGGGTTATTCTGCAGGTACCTTGGGTCAAATAAGGGTCAAACATCACACAAACTTTATGAAGGATTACCTCTTCCGGGGGATCTGACCGACTGGTTGTTAAGCCCATAAGGGCCCTTATAACTGATTATGTTTCCTCCGATCTTTAGCAGAGGAGTCTCAGGCCCCTCTTGGGTGAGGCATACCTACTTTAGAGAGGGAGGTCCCTTTCAACCAATTTATCCAGTTTGTGTGCATATTGGCCATTTGATTATTTTTGGTGTGCTCTTTGATTATTAGTAGACCTTTGAGATTTTATACCATGCCTTGAGTTGTCATTATCATGGATAGTAGAATTCCCATGGCTCCCTCCTTTACCACTACCCCCCCATGACATTCACTCATTTCATGGGGACGAATCCGTCCACTTTTCATAATGGTATGCATAATTATGACACTCAATTCATGCCTTGGGTATCTAATCATTTCCCTATTGATATGCCAAACATGCCTTCACCCTTTCCATCCTCTCCTTGGCCCACTTATATGAATCCTAGTTTTGGATCCGAGGGCACCATGGCCTCACCATCTACGTCTTGATTTGATAGGAGTGATGTCCCTCTACCAACTCTCACTGTGGGAGGTTGGAACCTCCCCTCTTATGGATCCATTCCTAGCCATTTTTTTCAGGAGCCATTACTCAAATGGGTGGTTAGTATACATATTACACCCCATACTAGATGGCGTGCTTCAACTGGTTGTAGTAGGTATCAAATACAACATTGGATTGCCACTGCTTTTTCATATCATTAGAGTACCATAAGGTGTTGAACTTCATAGCTAAGGGTTTGAAGGGCTCGGTATCTGGGAAGGTTGCACCTTCTGGCATCTCCCATGCGATGAATGCAATCAGAATGAGAAGCTAGCTAAAGTGGAACTCATATCCTTGGTCTTGTTCTTCCCTGCAGTCCAGTTCCAACTGGTTTACCAAGTACTTCTCCCAATTCATCTAAATACCTTCTGCACACTTCCCTATGAGGTCTACTATGAATTTAGTCACCTGGGTGGGTTGGTTCTTGCAAACTAGCTTGCCTGAGATAAGATGACATGCAAGGAGAACTGCACTGTTCTAAATAGAGGCTACCTTGTAACCTTGCGTGTCCTTCTCGACATCACCATAAGTCTCTTTAATTCGTTGCGCTAATGCTCGGTCTGAGGTCTTTCCAAGGTAAAAATCCTGTAGGTCAGGGCCTTTCATGCTAAGCCCTATGATCCGATTGATCAAGGTCAGATCCATAGTGATGCATTCATTCAACCATAGGTATCCTTCGTGGTAGCTAGAAAAAATCAAATTTAAACATGCGTTCACTTCCTAGTGTCTGCTGAAGTACAAAATCTTCATCACGTTCAATAATGTAGACTGCATGAGGTTTTGGCTCCATGACTGTGTGATAATCTTTGAATTCTTTCCTTTGGTTCTGGTTAGATACTTGTGTGGGGCGAGCATGATGTAAGCCTTCCTATCGCTAAGGTTGAAGTCACTGAACTTCAATGCTACGAGATTATCTTGGTCGGCTCGAACTCCACATATCCCTTTCGGGAGGTATGCCATGACCAAGGCATAGTCAAAATCTCGGAGCATGCTATCCCGATTAATCGCGCCTCTTAGAGGGGGTAGGTAATTCTCGGAATCAGTTTGGCATTCATGATATCATATCTGTGTTTAGTGCGCTTCTCATCAGTCTATCGGGATGGTCCAGATCGAGCAGTGGATGGAGAGGCTACCAGTCCTCTCATCGATGATGCTTGAATACTTGTAGATACTCCTCTTTCTAACATGACTCTCTCAGTCATTAAATCAATCATATCTTATGTTACAGATTCTTTGACGACGGTGAGCTCGTCAGACCTACGTGCACGGGAAAAATTCTTGGGGTCACAATGATCTTAAGCACTGCACATGAATGATTAAAAAGGGAATGACAATCACTGTATACACTTTCTATTCTATGGGCTTCAAATTCTCAGTTGGAAAAAGTGTCCTTCGGGCATGGCGCGATAAGATATATAGGCGATCTTGGCAATGGTGTGCTTGCAATGGGTATGAAGCTTCATTAACTCTTGTTCCGTCTGTTACAACGTAGTCTAATAGTTTGGTGGTGAGCCATCAATGCTTTTTGATCCATTCGGAGTGGTAGTCGAATGGATATATCAACTTCCAACAGCTATATTGCTTCGCCATGGCAATGTGACCCATGTCGCTATTCTGATATCCCGATGAAGCTCCAATTTTACAAGTTTTCTTTCTGAGAGATTTCCTATGGAACCTTCTATGGCCTGTTGATCTTAGCTCTCTTTTTACTTAGCTTCCTATCCTTCTTCCCCGTGAGCTTCATCTCGATATTTATTTTCCCATTCTGATTCTTATTTTCCTTGGGAATAGTCACTTCGCATTGGTGAGGTTCTCTCCCAAGACTCAGGGGTACTACTTCATCTATATCTGATATAGATACTCCAATCTTCTGTGAGTCCCCTAATGCTTTTGCATCTTTGACATCTGGGCTTCTAGTGTCAAATGGCTTCAATTTTTTCTCCTGTTATTCAATCAACTGCGTGATCCTTCTGTTCATGAAATCTTTTAACTCTTGTCTCTGCTGTTCTAAAAACTTTTATTCTTCCTTCTTCCCAACTTGATCTCTTTCAATCCAAGGTTTTCCAAGTAACATAGTAAACGGGGCGCTGTCCTCAACGAATTTGATAATCTCAAAATATTCCCCTGTCAAAGTTCCATTGACATTCATAGATATCTAAGTGAGCCTTCCACATAGGTTTACCAGTTTCCCTCTGAATAACCCTATTCCACTTAGTGAAGGGATCATAGCAGACCTTCCTATAGCTTCCCAAGTTCTTTCTGTCATAACATTCATCTGTGTTTCCTCATCCAGAACACAGTCAATGTCAAAGTCTCCTATTCTTACCTCGATGCATTCTTTTTCGTTAAAGACCTCTGATAATCTAACATGTCAGTTTTCTTCATTTAGATCCATTCCTTTAAGCTTAGCAATCATTCTAGGGAAATCCAACACTTCATGGTCTGAAGCTTTGCAACATAGACAACTAGGTCTTCCACCAGGGAATTCCTTAGCAAGATGTCCCGGTCTTCTGCAACTATAACAGAGGGTTAATTCTCTCTTTCTTTTAAATGATCCCCAACCTATTTTGTACTGTGCACCAGGATCGTGGTAGCTAGCTTGCAAAAAAATCTTTCTAGGATCCTACATCCATTTGTTAGTCCAAACATTCTTTCTATGCATAGGTATAACATATCTATCATTATTCTTATCAGATCTATTCATATCAAACTTTCTTTCATCTATTAGTGCCCTAGTTTTTAAGCTAGGACATAATCTATCAAACATACCTAGATCCATGCTCTAGAAACACAAATTTTCACTTATCTTACTTCTACAGAGCACAAAGATTTCAGATCTAAGAAATTTTAACTATTCTTACCTTTATCAGAGCACATAGCTTACATATATTACCTATTTTCTGCAGAAACTTACACTTTTACCTTCTTAGAGCACAAAGCAGTCAAATATTTCTTCTTTTCTTCAGATCTGTCCTTCCTTTCTTAGCACAAATCTTCACGGGTTGAGTAAAAATCTGCACACTAGGGAAACAGATCTATGCACAGAGCTTCCATAGTTTCAGTATGAATCTTTGCACAAAGATTCTTCTCCCTTAGTTCCCAGTAATCACAGTTTCAGGTTCTGGAAATAGAATCATTTGTTGGCACAGGGGCAGACCCAGGGTTCAACGCTACAACAACGCACCAAAAAACACTAACTACCGACCCTTTTGGCAATGCCTATGAAGCATATGAAGTCTCACCCAAGGTAGAGGCAGGGGTGGTTGCAAGACTCAGGTGTCTGCAACCTTAGTTGGGACACAGATATGTGATTATATCACCTATAGAGTACTTATAATCGATCATGCATCAATATTCAACCCTTATTATACTTCGCAGATGGCACAGAGCATCACAACATTCACTTGCATCTAAGATATTTCATCACTTAGCAATAGTAAGACAAATCAGATCCTATAGATCATCACTAAGCATCTTCATACATGTCAGATATGAAATTCAAACTCATCTAAGAAGCATAAATCATAGATATATCTTATCTAAATACATCAAAGCACTTAGCAACAACATATATAGACACATCAAATTGAAGCATAGAGCATAACACATAGATTTACGTGGTTCACCCCCACCCTGGGGCTACGTCCACCAACTCTTCTTCTCTATTAGCCTCAGTCAATCAGGTTACAACACAGAGCTATCAAAATCCTACTTCGCATAGGACAGGAGATCTGCACACACCTCGCCAGATCCTCCTTCCTCGAGTAGATCTAGCACAAAGCCTCCTTACAATATGTGCACTCAGCACTTACAACACTTGCACTCAACTCTGCAAGTCAATCACATAGATCTATCTAGCACTAAGCCCTTTGCTAATATTCTCCTTTCTTACATTGCCTAGATATCTATTTATACATTACAAAAGTGGGCCTAAGCGTGGGTAAACCCATCGACCGATATCCCTTTCTCATTACATTATCCCAAAACCCAAAAAGGACCCAAAATGGGCCAAGATCCTGTGATCTCTGCTTCTTCTTGTGCACCTTCTTTGACTGGCTGTCGAAGTCCCAAAAACGGTCAAATATGACCAAGTATCTCCCAAAACTTGGTCAAGGGCCAACAATGCTTGTACAAACCTCTATGGATCAATTAGGTGGAGGATACCACCTTTCTATACAGGGACATGGTGTAAACCAGAACCCTTATTGTCCTGCGATGTCTCAAAACCAATCTTTCCTAAGACCTTGGTCTCAAATTCCACAAATCACCACTGCTGCTAGTCCTGTCACTGCCAATCATATTAGAGCTCCATCACCAATCGTTGCTAGTCATGTTGGAGATTGGTTGAAAACCTCTGCAAGTCACATTGTAGACCAACAACCAGCCACTACAATTCATGTTGGGGCATCTCTCTAGTCGCCATGAGTCATATCGACATCATGCTTCCTACCTCTGTAAATCATGTGGAAGATGAACCTCCAGCCCCTGCTAGTCACGTTGAGAGCATGTCACCAACCATTATAAATGACGCTGGGGGAAGCCATATGATTGAGAATCCTAGATGTGTCAGACGTAAGCCCAAGTTCCTTTGTAAGACTTGCGAAGGAAATCACCTTACTCATTTGTGTCCTGATACTGATGGGATACCAGAAGCGTGGTTCTCACCTGGGGGCCCTTCGGGTTCTGATTCGACTGTGGTTTCCCCACACTCCATTTCTCATTTGATTGACACGATGGTCACACCAATGCAATATTCACCTAAACACACTCCCATTTTTGTGGGTGATGTGTATCCTAGCCTTGTTGTCACACATCCTATTCAACCAGTGGTTGAAGAAGTGGTCATATTGATGCAATCTCCAGTCAATCCAACCCTCCCCTTGGAGGGTGATGCATCTTTCAACCATGTCATTTTCATTTCTAGTACTGCACCTTATAAAAAAGAGAGAGTTTTAATCTCCCCGAGTACTCTCCCTCCAAGTCCCGGAGAGGTTCCCTTTGACTGGGATGGTCTTGTGGGGTATCCAATGCCTCCTCCTATGTCCTTTCAAGTAACATATGTTATTCAATATATCATGGAGAAGATAACCTCCACTATCACTTTATCCTCCTTAACTTGGAGAGATTTGGGTTTTCCCAAGCTTGTGTCATCTATTCCTAAGATGCCAACCCTTCACAGAAATCCTGCATGGGAGCCTTGGCCTCCCCCATGACATGCCACCTAGAAACCTCTTAATGAGTCTTAGTGAAGCTCTTTTCCAACTCATTTTCAAAAAGAAAAAAGATTACTGAGTGAACTTGTCTCTTTCACACTCGTAAATTGGATTTGAAAGGACATCTATTTGGTGCCAGTTTATCCCTTTTTCGAACCAAGTAGACTAAGATTACGAAAAAGGACATTTTTTGGCATTAAGTTGTGATTTCATATTATTCCCTTGCTTGTAGTATTGAGCCTATTTCTGGTTCTCTCTTTGCATTATAAACCGTTTACCTCAGCAGTTTGCATCCTCAACCAAGCAGATCCTTATTTATATCCTCCACAACTTGACACTCTATACCTAGGAGGGAACATTCCCCCGAGTGTCTATCTCTCACATGCACCTCCTTGCATTGAGCATAGGTATGTTCCACTGCTGGAACTAGTTTTTCTTACTTGCGACACTTGTTTCCTCCTCTGTATCATATCATTCAGTTCACTATGAAAAAACAAAAAAAGATGGGTGGGAAGGGAGTATTATCTTATATTGGCAACAATTGTGTTACCTTTGAACATAGCACAAATTTTTTGAGTCCACTTTTCATCATAATTTCGGGTTTATCATGACCTTAGGAAGTTGAGATCGTTACATAGAGTTTACTCCTCCGACTGGTTACTCTTCCAACCCCTATGGAGAGTTTGATTGATGCCTCCTGCATCTCATAGTTTCATCATTGAGTCTATGCTGCTAGAGTCTTCCATATGTCTCATGCTCTTGTTCAAAGGATGTCTATCAACCTGTGTCAACCATTCCTCAGAACTCTTGACTTTTCATGTTGACCATACCCTCAGTTTGTATTAGAATCACATGAAGTTGTAGTCCTATTGCACACCTTGGTCCTACTTTCCTCATTAGTAGGTAAACTTGAACCCAATAGTCGACATTTCATCATTGGTTTTTGATTGGGTGGTTTCCCTTATGTTCGACGACAATAAATATATTCACACTTTGGGATTCATGCAGTGTCTTGGATGCCATTAGCCTTATTGGTGGTTTCCTTGCTTTTGTCAACATTTTTCCTCATTGGCTGCTATTCATAGGTTCTTTTTTGTGTACCGCTTGCACCTGGCACACACGAAAGATGCATAGGGTCGTTGGTTCATGAACATGTTCTTCCTCTGATTTCCTCCAAATCATCAAGCTCCTTCTTTGTGCCTCATGCTGAATGATGAGAGATGCCTTAATGCTCTCCTTTAAGCGAGTCTCCTTCCATCGAGTTCAGCTCATCTATTCTGGAGATGAGACCTAGAGTCCTATGAGTACCTAGAGGCTTGTAGTCATTAGTGGAAGGTTCTCTCACCATCGACAATTGGGAATACATCAATGTATCATGATCGATGGATTCTTCAAGTGTTCAACCATGATTCCTTTATTCACACTTGTAAGAATGTACTCGGTGCCTTGATACCTACTTTTATCATCGGTAGGTTGTCTCATGTTTGTTAACGATATACCTCAATGACCGATAATCAAACGAAGTCTCATTGTGTTCGATCTCAAATCCTTTATTCACATGATGTAGACTTGCAACTTTTGAGGATTGTGTAGAAGACTTGGAGACATCAATTTATAGTCGTAGCTTCTCGGAGCTATTGCTACCTTTCATTGGACCAGTACCTGTGTGACTTCAGTGATCATGGGAGATCATATTTTACTGGGTCTTGTTTGTGACTATGACAACCTTTGGCATGTAGCCACCTTTGTATTTCCTATTCATGGCCATGGATAGTTCTTTGGTACATTTTCACATGGATTTGCAGTGTAATTCAAATTGGCAGCCATGTATGCAAAGTTAGTACAAATTGTAAAGAGCAACTAGTTCTTCCAACTGGGTCCCCATTACTCCACTTCTGGGTCTTATAATGTATTTCGTCCATCACAGATACTCCTTTGACCTCACACATTAGGGGGCATCTATTATAGAAATATTTTCCTCACCCTAGGAAAACTTGCACATAGGGCCTTTTTCCATTTCTCTATGTAGACTTGAAGTCCCTTTTTGCAAATCCTAGAGCTAAAAACATGATTTTTCGACATATACATGACCTAGCTATATTACAACATGCGTATACGCATGTTGCACCACTACAGACTGTGCACATTGGGATTTGTGCCAAAAATTAAAAAATGGTGCTAGGTTTCCATGTCATGTCATGAGATCTATGATCCTTGGCCTTCCATATAATGGAAACGTTCTGACTCGACCCTTCGGTTCCACTTGAAGGATACAAATGGTACAAATCCAAGCTATGGAAAAGAGGAGAAAGAATTCAACTTTGAGAGCAAAGTTACTCTGGAGAAATTATTCACTTCACATTGAGTTTGCATCCCTTTGTCCTTTAAGTCTGAACACATTGTTCAACCCCCAAGTTCTTACAGTATTGATTGAGAACCTCATAGTATCTATTATATGAGATTGCCTTTGGTGGAGGATTGAAGTGGTGGAGGCCCAGATGGAAGGAACTTAGTTTCTTGGTTCCGAACCGTGCCGACACAGAAGTTTGTAACTCATTCACTTCTGCTGATTACATATTAATAGAAATACTCTTTTCTCGTCCAATTAATATCTTGCAAATATTTGAATTTTTATTCCATGGGCGTATTTGTTATGAATATTGATGGATTATGCTATCAAATGTGCTAACATTATCTATTATCACCATATGCTTGCGTTTCTTAGTTGTTGAGGAGTAGTTGCAGGTATATTGCTTTGGGTCAAGTGCTCAACGGTGGAATTCATCGAACGTCTGGACGAGGTAGGCCTTTTATCTTGTCTTGCTAGCATATTGCTTTATATAGAATACTTGAGATTAGAGTTGATTTCTGTATTCATTTCTGTCTGTTGTGGTTTACCCCTAGCGATAGAGAGATTTCCCTCGTAACACTTTTCATAGAATTCAAATGTCCCATTCTTGTCCTCATGCTGTGAAACTCCACCATTATTTCCATATTAGAGTGTTTTCAATATCATCAGAAGAATTCTTACTATTTCTGTAGTTGCAATTTTTCAGCTTTTCCAATCCATGTTTCTTCAAGAGGAGATACTTGATCTGGTCCCCTGTCTTGTGAATTAAACATTCACTATCAACATGAGTTGTTGGTTCACATTCTTTCTTCTTTTGATCTTCTGATTTCATTCTCCACACTTTTCTGTACTTTTCTTTCTTTTGTTTTGCAATGGTACTCCTTTTTCTTTTTTGAGCATATAGGGCTACTTGACATTTTTCCTCATTCTTCTTATGGTCTTCTAATTTCCTCCTCCTCACTTTTGTTCTTTTTCAGTTCTGAGCTTTGTGACCAAATTTGTTTCATTTGTAATAGACTACATTGTTGCAGAATCTTGCAATATGCCCATAAATGTTGCATTTACAACATTCAAT
Source organism: Picea engelmannii (assembly GCA_009831015.1). Lineage (NCBI taxonomy): Eukaryota > Viridiplantae > Streptophyta > Pinopsida > Pinales > Pinaceae > Picea > Picea engelmannii. Next base: position 537,213 of record ML791513.1, on the reverse strand, counting down.
GTTTCTATCAACACATTTATGGAGTGTTCTACTTTTGTTGTCAACATAGACACTCTTGGTACCTATTTTTCTAGCATGATAATTTCTTGCATGGACTCTACAATCTAATTCTCTATGCTCTAAATCGTTTCAAGAGAAACAATAACCAAAAAATAAATTTTGATACCTGGTATTAAACTGTCTCCTTGGAGGCGCAACTCTTGTAAGATTATTCCTATTAGACCTTGAATAATTGTACTTTCTTTCCATGCTGTTATCCTCACTGCAATTGGGTCTTTCAAGAACATTTGTGTTGACTTCAACTTTCTCCTTAGTTGACTTGGATATTTCACCTTCTTCAAGAGTGTTCTAATTATTGTCATAGCCTAGAACTGTCTTGATCAATGGTGACCTTTGATAGCTGAGAATTTCATCTAAGACTGCAGTATTCTTTTCAAACTTTAGATTTGTATTTAGCTGTGTAAATGTCTTTTCTAATTCTTCTCTTAGAGAGATAATTTCACGGGAGATTCACCTTGTTGAACAATATCTTATCACGTTCATTCATAAAGGGGGTTTTTAAATTATGAAAAATAAAGTCAATATATTGTAGGTATTGGGGGGGTGATGTGGGATTTTAGGGGGTTTATAGGTATTAGGGAGTATAAAAAGGGGTATCTAGTAAAAATAGGGGTTTCTTTTATTGGAAATATGTATCGGGATGGGGGGTCAACAAAAGGATTTTCGGAGGTATTTATCAATATCTAGTGAAATTAGGGTTATTATTTAATTTCCCACGAATGAAGGCGCTACGTCATAGGTTCACCGAGTGAAGACCCTGTGGATAATTTCTTCTTCATATTTTTCAAGATTTTCTTCCTTTTCTTCTAGCTGAGTCTTTAGTTCAATGATGGTCATTTTTTATTTTTTAATACCGGCTGACATTTCTTCTTTTGAATTTTGATTTTCTTCTTGATATTTTTGTTGTTGTTCCTTTTGAGGTTGGTTCTCTCTTCCGAGATTGTATATTTACTATAGAGCACTAATGATTTCTCCTTCCATGCCAACCATTGCCTCACATTTCTTTATGTCAGTCTTCTCTCGGTCAGAACTCTGATTCTCAAGTGCCATGAATTTTTTTTCATCTACGCTTGCATCAAATTCATATCCTTCTTCAACATTTGAGGAGCTATTACTATCTTCTTTTGAGTAAAAAAATTTCTTCTTAAGAAACCTTTTCTTATTGATATTCCTAGATATATTCTTTCCTTTTTCTTCTTCTTCATCTATGTTGTTTTCCTTGTATGGAAATTTGGATGCCAAATGATCTAATTTACCAAAATTAAAATATTTGAATGGAAACATACCTTTTATATTTTCTAGATCCCATTTGTATATTTCTCACAAAGTTGGATTCTTCTTCATCTAAGTTGTGGTTGGAGCAGTTATGATCTTGACATTCTTGTGATTTGATTGACTCCTTGAAAGTTTCTTCTCTTAGGTTTGGTTTCTCTTTGTTGGTCCTCATCTCATAGGCAATGAGTATTCCATCGAGCCTATCCATAGTCAGCTTATCTAGATCATGTGGTTCTTATATAAAAAATACTTTTGAATCGAGTCTTGAGGGGAGAGATCTCAATACCTTTTGAACTATTACAACTTCATCAATATTTTCACCTAGCCCTTTCATGGTGTTTACAACCTCATCCACTCTGAGAAAAAAGCTAGAAATGTTTTGATCCTATTCTCATACTTTCAAATTGTATTCTATGAGCTTGAATTTTGACCAACTTAACCTTAGCATCTCCTTCATAACTATTTACTAGTTTTTCCCATATCTGTTTTGTTGATTCATACTACATCACTTTAACAAATTCTATTTCTGCAAGTCCATCTAGAATGATATTCATAGCTCTTGAATTTTTATTGTAATTTTTCTTACCAGCTTCATCAGTTGGAGGAGTTGCTGGGAGTTTGTATCCATATACCACAATATTCCATATCTCCATGCCAAGTGACATAAGATAGGTATTCATTATGATTTTCCAGAAAGTAAAATTTGCACCATTGAATAGAGGAGGTCTGGTTGAAGAAGAAACATATTGACTTACCATTTTTCCTAAAGGATATTCCTTCTAGCTGTTAGAATGTCACTGATGGAACCTTCTCTAATACCAATTGTTGGAGTATTAAACAATACTAAGAGGGGGGGTGTGAATCTGTATTGGACAGATTTTAACCATTTTTTCTTTTTACCATCTTAACTAGTCATCACATAGTCAATCAAAATAATTCCAAAGAATTAACCATAACACAAAAACACAATACATAGATATTTTACGTGGAAACCAATACGAGAGAAAACCACAAATCTTCTTCTTCTTATATCAATCAAGAGTTACATTCTTTTCAAGATTTAACTTGTGCGAGACACCAATCCTTGTAGTAAGCACCCACTTACAATTATTCAAGAACCAACATGACATGCACCAACCTATTGAGAATATGAGGACACCAATCCTCACTGTAATCACCTAGTTATATTCTACAAGCACCAAATTTCCATACACCAACCTGTTATGAGGATGAGGACATCGATCCTCTCTATAAGCACCCACTTACAATCTGCAAGCACCAACTTGCCATACACCAACCCATTATGAGGACACCAATCCTCTGCCTTGCACCACCCTACCACCCTTTTATAAATAAGACAATACAATTTTAATCAATTACAAACCTCATGTTCTCTATCTCTTCCTTTTATAGACTCATACTTTAGATCTTCTCTTCTTGTAGCTACTAATCCTTTAGATCCATTCTTGTTCTTGTTCTTGCAACTTCTAATCCTTCATATCCATTCATGTTCATGTTCCTGTAGCTGCTAAACCTTCATATCCATTCATGTTCCTGTTCTTGTAGCACGATTCTTGCAACATCGTTCATGTTCCTACAACCCGATTCCTGCAGTGGCGTTCATGTTCTTGTAATGTGATTTCGAGGCATTGTTCATGTTCGTGCAGTGCAATTCCTACAACGTCATTCTTGTTCCTTCAATGCAATTCTTGCATGTTCATTCTTATTCCTACAACTTGATTCTTGTAGCGTCGTTCCTATTCCTGCAACACGATTCTTGTAGCGTTGTTCATGTTCCTGCAACATGATTTCTGCAACGTCGTTCATGTTCCTGTAGCGCGATTCCTGCAACATCATTCCTGTAACATGATTCTTGCAACGTCATTCCTGCAGCATGATTTTGGTTCCTACAGTGACTTTCTATTCTTGTTCTACATACTCCACACTACTACAACTATTGATAACATACTTGTAACATCCCTGACCATCTCTTGGTGGGGCCAAGCTACTCGAGGGAACACTTGCGCTCTCTCACCATGGAACATATTGTGACATACCCAACAACCAACTGAACTATGCCACATAAAATTTTCAAATACATACATATACACACAGGCATATATACATATCGAATTGCATGTAATTAAACATTTACATACAACACGTAGAACTCTTGCGGAAGCTTTATAAATAAAATGTAACAGACAAATACATTCTGTAAACATATGATTTCATACTGAAATAGCAGTAACCACAGACATGCAACATATATGAGGAATACCCATAAACATACAGACAGTTATAATCATGCATAGGAGATAACCCATAAAAGAAGCACATAAATAACAATGCAGCAGGTAAATTTATCACACAATTGGTACTTATCTTGATAAGAATGTCACCAACTACGTCCAGACTGTCCATGAACCTCCCAGCCTTAGACTACACTGTTCATCACTCTCAGCAGTGAGTCACCCCCAAGTTGGGACTAAACTCCACTCGGGTAAGGGATTCCTTACCAAGATAAAGGCTCATAGACAACAGGAAAGACTCCGTCTCAGGTGCTCACTCAACTAACAACCTACAACCTCTCATTCCCCACATGCCTATCCCACCCAAGGAAGTGTGCCCCTTCTCTGCTCAACAATCCTTCAACTTCCCCACTTCCTTTCCAGGGCTTCAACAACAGGTCAGACAGGAAGTCTCAGATCACTATAACTGCAATTTAGCACATTCAGGAAATTGATCCCCAATAATTCTCTCACTCGGAGAATTGCTTACAGGCTTGAAAACTCACCTCTTCAATATCCCACGGGCCTGAAAACCCACTTCTTCAATTCCGCTCCCAAGCTAACCAGGTATACGAACACAAGATGGCTATGGATATGGTTATGGTACAATCAAATGAATGTATGAACGATAACTGACTGTGTGAGTGGAAAATGGTCATGGAATCATGGTTGAATGATCGAAGGTATCATGGGAGAGATGATGGTCAGAATGATGGCAAAGTCTGAAAATGAACTAAGCCCCACAATATGTATGCATGTTCCCGACTTGACACTTGTCATGTTGGAAGCTACTTTGGTCCACTTGTCCCCAACTTTAGATCTTAGGATAAAATAATTATCCATACTTTATGCTTTAAGAAATATTAAATATAAAATTCCTTTTTGGCTTAAACTCTCTAGCTTATCCCTTTCCCTTAATTTTTGGCCCTCCCTTTCCCTAATTGATGGATTCTAGTCCCCCATCTCTTTTATCATGGCCGGTCTATGTGCAACGATGTATTTTATATTAATCATGAGACATATACAAAATAGGCGCTATCCTCTAACATCTAGGCACTCTGGTCTAATTCCAAAACATAAGCATCCCTGCTTATAATAACTGGCTCACCAGCCTATAACACATATCATGTACACAAAGGCTCGTTGACCTCTATATCGCATGTACTTTAGTTACTATGCGCGATATCTGGAAATGTGCGCACTATATCATTTTACTGCACAGTACATGCACGCACTATGCCATGAAATGTGCATTACAAAAATGATGTCAAAATAGCTCACCAGCTTAAGTACACTTGCATTAAATTTATAATTGAGTTCAGTCGAGGGATATTACAATCCCCTCCCCTTATTTATGCATTGTCCTCAGTGCATCATGTACCCACATACAACAAAATTTTCAAAAATTCTCAAAAAGATGCGGGTATTCTGCCCGCATTGCATCCTCATGCTCCCAAGTAGTGTCCTCAGGACCGTACCAGGTCCATTGGACCTTTACAATCCCTATGGATTGATTCCGAAGCTGCTTGATTTTTTGGTCTAGAATGCATACCGGATGCACTTGAAAAGCGCCTTCTTGCTCCACCTGAATCACATTCCAATCAATAACATGATTAGCATCAGGTATATATTTCTTTAGCAATGATACATGGAATACATTATGAACAGACATAGATGCAGGCAATGCAATCATATAAGCAACTGGACCAATCCTCTCTAGGATTTCAAATGGCCCACAAAATATGGCTGCCAACTTGGTGCATCTTCCCAGCTTCAGGGAACTCCTGTTAGCTTTCACTTTCAGGAAAACATGATCACCCACTTTGAACTCTCTATGGGTTCTGTTCTTATCAGCATAACTTTTCTTCTTCTCTTGGGAAACTTTCAAATTCTGCTTAATTTTTATCATTTGATCCTCCATCTCCTTGAGCAACTCTGGCCCAACTACTATCCTATCAACTGGATTATCCCAACTCACTGGAGTATTGCACTTTCTGCCGTAAAGTGCTTCAAATGGGATCATCTTCAACGATGACTAATACCCATTGTTGTAAGTGAATTCTACCAAGTGCAGGTAGTCTTCCCATTTCGATGGTTTTTCCATCACATACATTCTCAGTATGTCTTCTATCACTCTGTTCACCCTCTTTGTTTGTCCATCAGACTCAAGATGATAAGATGTACTAAATTTCAGATTCGTTCTGAATCCTTTCCAAAAATTCGAGGTGAATTTTGGGTCTTTGTCAGACACAATTGTTTTAGGAATTCCGTGCAATCGTGCCACTTCCTTCATGAAAATATCCGCAACATCTGTTGCCTTGTGAGTAGTTTTTAGTGGAATAAAATGGGCAGCTTTTGTAATCTTGTCCACCACCACCATGATCGAATCATGTAGCTTGCCTGTTCTGGGCAATACCATAATAAAATCCATTATCACCACTTCCCACTTCCATTCAGGAATGGGAAAAGGTTGCAACAACCCTGTTGGGTGCCTATGATCAGCTTTAACTTTCTAGCATTCCATACATCTAGCGATGTATTCAATGATCTCTCTCTTCATACCTGGCAAAAAGCATTGGCTCTTAACCACTGCCATGGTTTTCTGATATCCAGGGTTCCCTGCATAGGGGACATTATGCATCTCATGAAAAATCATATGTTTAAAGTCCTGGACATTTGGTACAAAAATTATGTTCTTGCGGAACAATATTCCATCTATTCCCAAACTATAAATATCCATCTTCTGTGGCATCTTACCTTGCTGTAGCTTTGCTACCAATTCTCTGTACTGCAGGTCTTCATTTGCAACCTCTAAAATTTTTCTTTTAATATTAGTCTGATACATGCTAATGGCTATAGAATGTAGTTCATGCACCCTCTTGCTGAGTGCATCAACCACTTTATTCTCTTTCCCCTTGATATGATTTATATCAAAGTCATATTCGCTTAGAAATTCTAATCATCTGCTTTTCCTAGCATTTAGATTTGGCTGATCAAATAAATATTTCAGACCATTGTGGTTTGTTCTTAGCTCGAACCTCTTCCCCATGAGGTAGTGTCTCCATTTCCTCAAGGAATGCACTATGGCTTCCAACTCCAAATCATGAGTGACATAGTTTCTTCCATTCTCCTTCAACTTCCTTGATTCATAACATATAAAAAATCCATTTTGACTGAGGACTCCACCGAGTCCTTCTTTACATACATCTGTGCCTACAATGAAGTCTTCATTTGGGTCTGCAATCCTTAGTATTGGAGCACTTGTCAATAATTGTTTCAAGTGTTGGAAACTCTTTTCACATTCCAGTGTCCACTGAAACTTCACACCCTTTCTTTGCAAGGAAGTGATTGGGTGTGCAATCTTTGAGAATCCTTCAATAAATCTCTTATAGTATATTGCAAGAACCATGAATGATCTCACCTCCGTCACATTATTTGGCATTGACCATTCTCTAATGGCTTCTATCTTCTCAGGATCCACCACTATCCCATCCTTTGAAATGATATTCCCCAAATAATGATTTTTCTTCTAATAAAATGAGCACTTGCTCAATTTGGCATACAATTGATGGTCCCTTAGTACTTGCAACACCATCTTAAAATAATTTTCATGCTCTTCCTCTAACTTAGAATAAATAAGAATGTCATCCAAAAAGACAATGACAAACTTGTCTAAATATTCTCAGAAAACACCATTCATTAAGCACATGAAAATAGCTGGTGCATTTGACAACCCAAATGGAACCACTGTGAACTCATAATAACCATACCTTGTCCTGAAGGCAGTCTTGCTGATATCTTCCTCTTTAATCCTTACCTTATGGTATCTTGATCTGAGATCTATCTTTGAAAATATCTTTGCATCCTTCAATTGATCAAATAGATCATCAATCCTTGGCAGAGGATACTTGTTCTTAACAGTCACTTTATTCAACTGTCTGAAGTCAATGCACAATCTTAATGTTCCATATTTCTTTTTTACAAACAAGACTGGGGCACCCCAAGGTGACACACTTGGGCATATATACCCCTTCCTCAGAATTTATTCAAGTTGCACTTACAACTCCTTCAATTCTGGTGTACTCATTCTGTAAGGAGTCTTTGACACTGGAGCTGCTCCAGGCATTAGATTTATAGAGAAACCATTGTCTCTCTTTGGGGGTAGTCCTGGTACCTCCTTGAATACATCTTCAAACTCTTTCAGGACTGCATAATCTTCCAAATTTGGCACCTTATCTTTAGGTGTCTCTTTCATATGAGCTGCAAATAATTGACACCCTTTTCTGTAACATTTCTTCAGCTTCAATGCTGAAATTTCTCTAATGGTTATTGCCCTGGGAATTCCTTGCACTTTCCTTTGATTCCATTCCTCATCCAAGAAAGTAAATGCTTTGTTATGATAGTCTAAGAGAGCATGATGTTGGTCCAACCAATCCATCCCAATTAGACAGTCATAGGAACCTAAAGGCAAGATGTTCAAATATGCTTTGTTGTTCAACTCATTCATGTCCATAAGACACGACTTAACCAACTCGTTAACTTTTCTTTTGGCTCCTGTAGCCATTTGTACCAACCAATATTTTCCATGCTTGCTTCTTGGCAATTGCAAACTTTCCACCATCTTAGGATCTATATAAATATGACTAGCTCCTGAATCAATTAAAATAACAATGGTTTGGTTGTTAATCATAACTTCCACTTCAATCATGTGTGACTAATACTCTGCTTGCTTGTTATCCAGGGCTGCATCGATCCTTGGCACATTTCTACCCAAGTCCTCCATTGTTTCAGCTTGATGTACATTGTAAACAATCCTTCCTTTTTCACCTCTGTGAGGACAATCTCTGAACCTATGATCTCCTTTACAACCCCAACATTGAATAGGTGGTTTCCTTGGCCTTTGGCCTTCTGCCTCTATAATTCTAGGCTCTCTAGGAGTTTTTTGTCCCAGTGGATTATTTCTGAACAAGGATGGCTTAGATCCCTTCTTCCTCTGATTCATCTTTAATTTATTTTTTCCTTCCCAAGTCTTTTGGAAAGTTGGCCTTTCTTTCTGCTGATCATATAGGCATTTAGCTCACCTTATAGTCTGTTCCAATGTCTTAGGATCATCATACTATATTTTGTCACTGATGAATGATGGCAATCCACTCAAATACCTTTGAATTTTGACTGTCTCATCCTTGATGAAAGAGACATACTTCAATAGTTCTAGAAACCTTCTTTCATATTCATATATGGTCATACTTCCAAGCTTGAGTTCAAAGAACTCTTTCATTTTCTTATCATAATATCTCTTAGTCAAGTATTTCTTCTCAAAATACTTCCTGAATTCCCTCCAAGTAACGCTTTTCTCTTTAATGTGCTGCACCTTCACAAGTTGATCCAACCACATGGATGCCTTTCCTTTGAGTTGATAGATGGAAATTCTACCCTTTGCATGAGAAGAATAATTATGCAATTGAAAATAATTTCTCATGCCCAACAACCATGTTTCTGCATCTTCATCCTTCTTGTGCTCACCATCAAATGTAGGAGGTTTTATTTTGTTCATTTCTCCTCATAGCTCATCCACCCCAGACCTCTTATGCCTTTTGACAGGGGATGGACTTGAGTTGCTACCTGCTCTTTTATTGGAATGCCTCAGGGAGTGATGGTGATATCTGCTAACACTTCTTGATTTTCGTTTCTCATCTGAAGGCTTGTGACTACCAGATTTTCTTGAGCCACTCTCCCTTTCCAATTTATTTTCTATTCTGTTCAAACCCTCCAATAACTTTATGTTGAATTTATCCTTCTACTCCTTGGATTTCATAAGCCTTTCATTATCAGATTTATGGCTTTGGACATCCTTCTGCAAATTTTTAATGGTCTCTACCATATTCATGTTTTCATTCCTTTCATCTCCATGTCCATCGAAGTTTGTTCCTTTAATGCCCAAATGGACCTCCATCCCTCTGCTCTCATCTCGTTGACTGTAATTCTCCTGTGCCTCTTCCATTCCTATGGAATCTGCACTGATTTGATCTAATCTAGTTTTTGTTATTCTTGTAAAATGTGCAGCCATCAAAACTTATCAGGCTAACTAATTCAACAATTCATGAAAATTATGAACCATTTTGGTTCAATATATACATCAAAATTATTTCTTCTGATTTCCTGGTGTTATCACCATGAAAATTCTTAGATACATTGGGGCGAAAGGCGGGTTACCAAAACCACTTTCGCCAAAGTCCCGATGTCATGTGTTTCAATATGTCAAAACCACCACTCGTGGGATGGGCGACGACTAGTCAGATCACCCCATATCACTCGTTCGATACTTCATCGTCGTATGAAGTCAAGTGAACACTGCCATGTAACGAACTCAAAAGCTAATCATTTGAAATGGATTCTCTGAGAATGGCAACCCAACGTACTTGTGTGAAAGTCTATCTATGATTCATGATTGGGACTCTATAACTACCAATTATCAAGTATGGAGGCATCATCGTTTCCACAAATGGAGTAATCTCCAAACTTGCTCGACCTTCTGATCTTTGTAAAAGAATTTTGTGTCCACAAAATTGAGGTACATGGAAAAATCTATATCCAGTGAGACTGGTTATTCATGCAACATGGAAGATTTTCCTACGAGTAAGAAGGAAAAGGTAATTGCACACATCTTAGTGACTAAATTTCACACAGAACCTGCCAGAGACTCGAAATTGGAAGTCAGGTTAAATCCCATTATGAGAGATCTAGTCATCAACATGAGAGATATTAAGAAGAAACAAAGCAAGTGACAGAAGAAAGAAACCATAGCTGAAACAGCTGAAAGTGTTGGAGAGAATCAACCGGTCTCGTTAGATACTTTAAAGGAGGAGATCGCTAAGCTGAAATGAGTCCTCATATAAAATTAAGTACATTTCAACAATTTTTGGACAGATGGTAGCAGAGGTAAGGGACTCCAGAGATGATATACCTACGCTTAAACGGTCCCTTTAAAATAGAACAACTGTTATTTTAAATCATTCCCTTTTTGTAACTTTGGGATTAAAATGAATATATAAATGCAGAAGCGGATTTTGGACTATTTATGACAAGATTCTAACTGGTGGTGCTATGATTCTTTTTTTCTTTCATAGTATACATTTCTTGTAAGCTTATATTTCACTTTCACCTGTCTGAATCAGAGAAATATAAAACCCAGAATTCATCTCTGAGATGCTCTTGGCTTAGCAATTTAGACTATATTTATTTCTTCTCAAACCACTCTGAATTCATTTTAAATAATGCTCCGATGTGTTCGTGTGTTTATTTTTCCTCTAATACCATGCAATTTTATACTACACTCAGACTCTTTGCCTTCCAAACAACTTCGCGCGCACAAACATTCAACCTGTGCACCCATATTTATCGTGCACAGCAACACCACAAGGTAAATCGTGCTTTCATGCACCTATATCCACTATGCATTTCTTCTCTGTCGTGCCAATAACTTGCATGCACTACTCTTGCGTTGCACGCCAATATTCACTGCGCATAGTTTTGGTTCTTGCACTGATACCTATTGCACACAGTTTTTGTATCGCGTACTAATATTCCACATGCATTTCGTTCTATGCATTGCACCATACCAAAGTTCAATATGCCCCACCGTGCACAATAATCGGTGCACACCATTGAATACACTTTCGCAAGGCAACTTATACCCATACTGTGCGTGCACCAACCAAACTCCTATGTGTTTTGCAATACTATGCACACCACGTGCACCATTACTATGAGTGTGCACACCACGCAATGCTAAATCTAGTGCGCACATCTGCACATAATATTCTTCCGTGCAACACAACAATTCACTGCGTGCACTTGCACGCCACATTTTCCGCATGGTGCCAAAATTTTCCATGGATGCTATGTGACTTGAAATTTGGCCATTCGAAATTAATCTTCTTTGTATATTCACTTCAACTGAACCTTTTCGGCCCATCTAGGCTCAGTGTTGGAACTGGAGCTTTGATACCATATTGTAACGTCCCTGACCATCTCTTGGCTGGGCCATGCTACTCGAGGGAATACTTGTGTTCTCTCACTGCAGAACATACTTTGACATACCCAACAACCAACTGAACTATGCCACATAATTTTTTCAAATACATACATATACACACAGGAATATATACATATCGAATTGCATGCAATTAAAAATTTACATACAACACGCAGAACTCTTGCGGAAGATTTATAAATAAAACGTAACAAAAAAATACATTATGTAAACATACGATTTCATACTGAAAAAAAAGTAACCACAGACATGCAACATATACGGGGAATACCCATAAACAAACAGACAATTATAATCATGCATAGGAGATAACCCATAAAATAAGCACGTAAATAACAATGTAGCATGTAAATTTATCACACAATTGGTACTTATCTTGATAAGAATGTCACCAACTGCGTGCAGACCGTCCAAGAACCTCCTAGCCTTAGAATACACTGTTCATCACTCTCAACAGTGAGTCACCCCCGATCTGGGACTAAACTCCACCCGGGTAAGGGATTCCTAAATAGGCTAAAGGCTCATAGAAAATAGGAAAGAATCTGTCTCAGGTGCTCACTCAAATAACATCCTACAACCTCTCATTCCCCACATGCCTGTCCCATGCAAGGAAGTGTGCCCCTTCTCTGCTCAACGGTCCTTCGGCTTCCCCACTTCCCTTCCAGGGCTTCAGTAACAAGCCGAATAGGAAGTCTCAGAGAATTGTAGTTGCAGTTTAGCACCTTCAGAAAATCGATCCCCAACAATTCTCTCACTCAGAGAATTGATCACAGGCCTGAAAACCAGCCTCTTCAATATCCCAAAGGCCTAACAACCTGCTTGTTCAATCCTTCTCCCAAGCTAACTAGGTATATGAACACAAAATGGCTATGGATATGGTTCTGGTACAATGAAATGAATGTATGAACGATAAATGACTGTGTGAGTGGAAAATGGTCATGGAATCATGGCTGAACGATCGAAGGTATCATGGGAGAGATGATGGTCAGAATGATGGCGAAGTCTGAAAATGAACTAAGTCCTCGAAATATGTATGCATGTCCTTGACTTGACACTTGTCATGTTGGAAGCTACTTTGGTCCACTTGTCCCCAACTTTAGAGCTTAGGATAAAATAATTATCCATACTTTATGCTTTAAGAAGTATTAAATATAATATTCCTTTTTGGCTTAAACTCTCTAGCTTATCCCTTTCCCTTAACTTTTGGCCCTCCCTTTCCCTAATTGGTGGAGTCTAGTCCCCCATCTCTTTTATGGTGGTCGGTCTATGCGCAACGATGTATTTTATATTAATCATGAGACATATACAAAATAGGCGCTCTATCTTAATTCCAAAATATAAGCATCCTTGTGTATAATAACTTCCTCACCAGCCTATAACACATATCATGTACACAAAGGCTCACTGACCTCTATATTGCGCGCAATTTAGTTACTGCGCGCGATATCTGGAAATGTGCACATTATATCATTTTACTGTGCAGTACATGCGCGCACTATGCCATGAAAGGTGCATTACAAAAATGATGTCAAAACAACTCACTAGCTTAAGTACACTTGCATTACATTTATAATTGGGTTTGGCCAAGGGATATTACAATACTTATGCTAGTTCCTGTAACACCCTGTTTCCCCCAGTTTGTAAAAATAACTGGACTGGCCAAGAACTGTGGCAAACTAAAAAATGTGAATATGTGATGTGAATGGACCTTGTGGAAAAGGTTGATGAATGTGAATAATATTATGAATTTATATTGCAGGACTGCTGAGAGGGGATATGCTGAAAAAGAGACCACGATGGTTGCAGAAAGGTGGTGGAAGGCACTTGGAAAGGTGGCGTTAACTTCCACCGAAAATCAATACCGTATTTGGACTCCACTAGCCCGAAGAACCAAAAGCAGCTCGCTGACCCCAAATTAAATGTCTCGCAAGCTGGTAGGAAGATGGCTCCTCAGGAATTAATGAGGGATGGGGAGGTGAACTGCCTATCCGTAGAGCCATCAGGCCTGACCAACGTGAGGGAAATCACACCACACGCAACCTCACAAGAGGATAAGGCATGGGGGAGAAGCAATTGAGGGGGACGACGCGAGGGGAAAAAGAGAACTCTGGCATTATGCAGAGTGGGTGATAGAAGAGAGGAAGGAGAGTAACCTTCGCTCCTGGTCACTAGCAAATAGAGACGTAGTATCACAACATCGTGGTCTCAGCTCGGGAGTGGCTAGTGGCAAATCCGCCGGGAGTCGTTGAGCCTACGGTTGGGTGGAAACGAGCATCCCTCTCAGCAGTTGCATAACCCCTGGTGTTACTTTTTGATAAGTGTTTTTCCTTTGGCATCTTGAAATATATGTATGCTGACATTTATGATCATAAGCTGTGAAATTGTGAATGATTTCATTATAAGAATGTCTGTATGGTGTCTTGATCAGTACTGGTAGTTGTATGTTTATATGGAAAGACTACGTATGGCTTATGTTCTCATAAATTGTTATTTATATGCATACTGATCTAATTTAGACTTCACGCCTGGCTCTCGGAAGAGAGATACCCTTATCTGCCTCAGATAGTACCCTGGGTAAACCTCCCCATAGAGATACCCTTCTTGAAAATGCCCATCAAGAACCTGGGAAAAGGACGTGAAGGTGCAAGGCCTTAAGAAATCCCTGATAAGTATCGAATTGATGGATGAGATCCCATTGGGAGATCAGTGGTCACTCACAACCGTCATATCGGAAGAAGAAACTGGAGGGTTAAGCACCTTAACCTTGAATAGGTGTTAATCGACGGAGGATATCCCGTCGAGAAATCTGTGGTCATTCACAACCGTTAGATTGACGAAAGAAACAAGGGCATTACATACCTTTCCCCTTTTCCTCTATCTTCGTGAATAGCGAGGAAAACGGGATCGTAGATCCCCAAGGTCCATGAGAACATATGGATCATTTATTTTTCCACGTCCAAAAAGTCGTGGGAGAATGCACAAGTTTGGAACCTGTCTGAGCCATCAGATCTCGGTTGGAAAACCCGACAGTCGTTGGATTTGTTAATATATGCATGAGGGTTAAGCCCTCGTGAACAAGGGCGAAAGTCCCGAGAGAGGAGTCGGTATCGGGGATTCAAAATTTGGGATTCCGGGAGTCCTGATGACAAGGGATCGGGACACTCCATGGTGAAAGTCCCGATATAGATCTAGACCGTCCATCCATGAAGGACACATGGCAGAGATCAAGAGTCCATCGGTATTTCAGATACCGGGGATTCAAGTTGACAAAGGATTTGCATCACTGGGGGTCGCAAGTGACGAAATCATGAAACAACGAGGACCATCCATCTGAGGGAGGACACATGGATGATAATTCCTCGACCCCTCTCCACCTTTGTAAGAAATGCACGAACAGGATCCCTTCAGAGGATCCCAGGGTCTGTAATGACCGTTTGATTTAAGAAAGAGACGCAGACATTAATGCCACGACCCATTCTTTTTTCCTTGCAAGAGATGAAGGAATCGAGACCATAGACCCCATGGTCCATGGAAGTGCCTAGACCATCCATCTATAGAGTGCACGTGGCCGCTGGTAAGCACTTCGACGTTTTGGCACCTGGGAAACAAAAGGGCAAAGAACCCTTTTCTTCGCGAGTCGCAAAATTCTGATCACCGAAGCCTTGAAATGGCATGAGGTGTGATTAAGATTGAGAAAAGACGGGATTTGATCGTGACCGTTGATCATCCCCAAAAGACCACGACCATCGATATTGGTTGAGGGTCGCCGCCATCCATCGATGGGACACATGGCTACCGGTCAACGTTTCAACGTTTCGGCATCTGGGGAACCAAAAGGCAAGAAACCTTATCTTCGC
The DNA here is from genome assembly GCA_009831015.1 of Picea engelmannii. Classification (NCBI taxonomy): domain Eukaryota; kingdom Viridiplantae; phylum Streptophyta; class Pinopsida; order Pinales; family Pinaceae; genus Picea; species Picea engelmannii. Next base: position 521,677 of record ML791513.1, on the reverse strand, counting down.
GAGTCATGAAATCCTGATACCCAAAATCCCGTGGACCGTTGGATCCACGCTCCTAAGAGCTGTCGATCTCTTACATGACTTTCCATATCAGAATTTGGAGATTTGAATGACGAAGAGTCTTGGAGTCGTTGCATTTTGAAATCTTGAGTACCAAAACCCCGAAAGGATCCATACTGCTAGATCAGGGGAGGCTTACGGTCGTCGATCTCCCTTTGGAGGGAAACTTTGGAGACCTCAGAAGTTTCGGGTATTTGAATGGGGAAAGGTAGAAGTCATGTATCGCGATTCCCCGAATCACAAAAAGTCGATAAGGTCTTGACTAGCTTAAGCGCGTGGACACAGTATATGGTCACATAGACAAGACCCCAAGAGAGAAACTTGCCCCTCGCTAGCCCCATCGGGGTTCGGCATTTCGTTGTTTCAAGCTTCGGGGTTTGTAGAGTCGAGCGACTCAACGTTTTGATAGCACTGAGTCACGAAGTGAGAAAAGATGCCATGCTGATTCGACCCATAGTCGTGAACTACAACCACATGGAGGTGGAAAAAGGAAAGAGCTAGCCTATGCTAAGCCCTGTAGGACTTCGGGGATTCTGATTGTTGATAAATCAACGGAAAATTTTGATTTGCATAGTGGGTATGTGACAAAGTGGTATCAGAGCATGGTGACAACACTCGGCCTGATTGGGCTCATGTACGAGTTACGCATAAGCTCCGTTTGAAGCACTCCTAGGAGGAGTAGCCCCCTAACTTAACTCTCTTATCCAGGATCAATACCTGGAAATGAGAACTCGACTGTGTATGCATGTGAAAGAGTTATGAATTTATGCGCAGGTTATAAAAATGTATATAAATCTTGACTAATAACCAACATTTGTCTTTTCATCCAAGCGGATGATCAGCCGCGGGAATTTACAGATGTAGAGAATGGTGACTCACCAAGAGGCGGGAGAGGGCTCCCACAATAAAGATGAAGAGTCCGATGAAATAAGGGCAGTAGGGACCCCTCCAGATCTAGCTGAGACTGTGAGGAGTCTCATGGTTGAATTGCAAACCTGCAAGGCCGACAATGAAAGGATGATAAAAGAACAAGAAAAGCAAACTAAAATTAATGCAGTTTTACTGCAGAGCTTATCCGACCTATAGTGACAAATGCAGCATGAACCTAAAACTCAGAAACATGGTCATATCAGTGGCCACTCTAAGAGGAGTACCTAAAAAAAGGTCCACCCCAGAGGTAAAGGACCAATGCCGAGTGATTCCTCTGAGAAGGAAACTGGCGATTCAGAAGGCTCTTCTAGTAGCAGAACCAGTTCCTATTTCCAAAGTAAACAAAAGAAGAAAAAGTTTCCCAAAGGTCAAAAATTTGAGGAATTCAGAAAGGCCAAACCTCCCTCCTTCGACAATGAGATAAAGAAGGGAGAGGAAGCTGAGGCCTGGCTACTTGGACTGAAGAAATATTTCAGAGTCCATGATGTTTCATAGAATTTGAAGGCCCAAGTGGCCACTTTCAATTTGAATGGAAAAGATTCCATCTGGTGGGAAGATCTTAAGAATGTGAAAGGGGTCCGCGAGGAGGACCTGTCCTAGAAACAGTTTGAGAAATACTTTCGGAAGAAGTATTTGTCGGAAAAATATTTCGACGAGAAGGCTAAAGAGTTTTATGAACTCAAACTGGGGCAACTCACTATAGAGGAATATGTCAGCAAATTCCTCGATTTGTTGAGGTATGTACCTTATATAAAAGAAGAAAAGGCAAAGGTGCAATGCTTCATCAGTGGGCTACCCAAGGAATATCGTAACAGAATTGAATTTGATGAGCCAAAGACCTTAGAAGACACTATTCGAAAGGCAACATATTGTCATGAACAATATGGACATCGGGCAGAGTCTCGTGGAGACTGGAAACAGAAGAGTGGTTTGAGATTTTAGAAAAAGGGGATCAAATCCTTAGGATTTAAGAACTATAAGAAGAACTCCAGAATGAACTTTCCAGCCCAGAGTGTACTCTAGTAGAACTTTCCCTCATCGGACGGAAATAAAAATTCTGGACCTATACCAGTAAAGACTGATAACCCAAAGAGAGAACCTTTGAAATGTTGGGGTTGCGGAGAGGAACATCTCCTGAGAGACTGTCCACACCGACAACAGAATAGTCGGAGGATTTATAACATCCAGGAAAATACTATCGTTAATGATGTGTCTAGGAGTGTGCCACAAATTTATGCAGCCTTGGATAATCACCAAGCTGATCATCAAGCTTCAGCAGTGGAAATAGAAGGTATGATTTTCAACCATCTGGTGTCTGTTTTGATTGACCCTGGTTCAAATTTGAGTTATATAGCCCCTAGAGCTGTTGATAAGTGTAAAATACAGACACAAAAACAAACCAAGCCATGGTTGGTAGAGTTAGCCACTGACACCAGAAGAAGGGTAGCAGAGTTCATACCAGCCTGCCAATTAATGTTGGATGAATTCCCCACCCAAGAAACCCTTAACATATTACCCCTGGGATCATACAATCTGTTGATTGGTATGGACTGGCTGGCTGCCCATAAAGCCAGACTGGACTGTTACCATAAAACCTTAGAATGTGTGAGCAAAGAAGGAAAAAGGATAACCCTTCAAGGGATCCAAAAACTTGTCTCGGTGAGGCAAATATCAGCCCTGCAAATGAGAAAGTATTGCCGAAAAGGATGTCCCCTATATGCAATACAGGTGTTGAAAACAATTGAAGGTGATAAACCAAGCCCTGATGATCACCCTATCCTGAGAGAATATAGAGATGTGTTTCTGGAAGAGGTACTGGGTCTACCTCCGAGAAGAGACATTGACTTCTCGATAGAGCTCGCACCAGGAGCGGTGCTGGTGTCTAAGACACCCTACCGAATGAGCACACCTAAGTTAGTTGAACTCAAATTGCAATTGAAAGAAATGATGGATAAGGGTTATATTCGACCCAGCGTGTCCCCATGGGGAGCACCAGTCCTGTTTGTGAAAAAGAAGGATGGCACCCTTAGATTGTGTATAGATTATAGACAACTCAATAAAGTAACCATAAAGAA
>ML791513.1:472515-492283 GCA_009831015.1 Picea engelmannii | reverse complement strand
GAGGATGCTCCTTATTACAAAAAATAATAAGTATTTAAAGACCTCTCACAGGGTAAAACATCCCTGTGGAAGTTATCAAAACTGTTTACAGAAAATCTGGGATGATATCCCAAGTTTGACTAAACTAACATCCTAAAATAAAACTTATATCAAACAAATATCTCCTAGACTGTCTAGCATGCCCAATGCAATTCGAATGTACCTAAAAGAGGACAAAAATGGACAAGTTAAGAGGATATTTTGCTAATGAAAATGATAAAAATCTAATTCTAAAGACTAGCTACAGAATCTTGCGATTCTGTGGCTGGTATAAATCAAACACAGAATTGTATTAAAATCATTTCGAATTAAAAAAAATTAAATTCAAACTATTAAACAAGTATCTAATTGTTGTTTGAAAAACAAACGAATCATTCAAATCGAAATTGTTATACTAATTTAAGATCAAGCAAGACTAAGATCAATCAAATGACTACAGAGATGCATGTACTCTGTTCCATATGTTATCACCAATTCGGGTATACAGAATCATATTGGATAACCGACAATAATGAAATCAATTCATAGACCAATCGAAATCAACACAAAAGGTTGCTTCAGCTATCCACAAGATCACTTTGAATCCAAACCAAATTAACAGGATCGTTTTCCCAAATTGATCGCACTATATTAAACATAACAAATGATCCATGCTATTCGCGAATCAAATCAAAACTGGTATGTAAATTATCACAAACAGAATCATAATGGAATTAATCGGTTGATAACAGGATCTGTGGGACTCATCCAATCGTTTGTTATTGCCAATTGGGGACAGACAAAATCGATTGATATTCAACGAAATAATTACTTGAATTCATTTCAAAAATAACTATTAACCGAATTGTCTCATACGAATTCAACATAAATAACATATGTCGATCTGAGTTTAACAAACTCATTTTGAAAATTAAAATCAACAGAGGAGCATCAAGTCTATTTTCGATACGAATCCAACTCATAAAAACAATCGTGCTAACTCAAGATACGCAACAATCCAATCAAAACAAGAGTGAATCGAATAGTTTGAGTTTGACATAGTCGTTATGAATCAACACAGTTCCATGATTTCGACGAAGAGATCTTTTGCACAGGTCAGATATAATCCAAATCCAAACGAAAATGTTGACAAAACAGAGTCGTTTTCCCAATTTAATAGACTATATCGTATTTATCAAGCCAATTCAATCCTATGAAATCGTCTCAACAATCAAATCACAAGAACTAAATCAGAGCCATTGATATCCAATGACAACAACATCATGTTAAATCAAAACAGAACCGTGTTCTAATTTTAGCGTAAAAATCTCATGTTTAGGTTAGATACAAACAAAATCCAAGTGAAAGCAAAAACCATTGATTTCGTTAACTCAAACCAACAGACAAACGAATCAAACCCAGTGAAAACTAATTGTTATCACTGAAATTTCGTTCGCACATGGCGACAAGAACTCAGCATCGTCAAACAGTAATGAAGTCATTCATGGCACTGAATTAATTTCACAGCATTCCAAAAAGGTCAAAAACTATACAAAGTAACCAAAAATTGAAGAGCGCTTTACAGAAGTTGGGTGCGCGTGCACATGCACGGAACAGAAACGTACCATGCGTGCATATGCGCATGATGCGCGGCTGTTGGCGCAAACACCTGCACACCTGCTAAACGACGCATTTATTGAATTGGTCGGCCTCCCAACCACTTATGGATCAGCTCCCAAGCCGATTTGACCCTCAAATCTGAGTTGAATCTGCATGGTAGGTTGGTCAAAGACCTAATGAAGCCCTAAAGAGCCTCTTTTCACACTACAAAGGAGTTACTTAATCACCCAATGCAATGCTATAAAAAGCCATGAAGAAACCTCATTTTCTCAAGGAATTTCATGTAATGTTATGCTTCCTAGATTGTTTTAAGGGCTCACTCCTTGACAATAACACATTGGCAACATTTCATTGAGCAATCCACCTCTCCATTGAGTGGATGTGCTAGGAGTTCTTTCATCATCATTTTCATTTTCTTGTTGTAAGGAGAGCAAGCTTGTGAGGGTCAAAGAGCCTTCCTTTGGAGGAAGAAGGGACTCACAGCCCCCTTTCTTCATTGTGATTTGATTTCATCAATAGATCAGCCTAAAAACATTGGTGATATTGGTCTTTTTGTGTTTGTTATTTCTCTACCCATATGCTTATGATTTTAGTTTGTATTAGTTTAATTCTTGCTTATAGTTTTGTTTTTTTTCTCTAACCCTTTCCTCTATAGCTGTCATGCTCAACAAGACCCAACTAGGCATGTAAGCAACTCTTATTTGCTCACCAAGGTGACGAAAAGGGTGCAAACAGATTGGCGACCATACTGGGGAGAAGGTATCAATTCCTCCCTCATTTGGGTTTATTTTTCTTTCCTTTTAGTTTGATTAACTTGCAGGTGCACAAACCGGCCTCTGCCGACCTGCTAACCAGTCAATTCACAGGAGAATTGAGAGATATCCATCCGGATTTTGTTTCTCAGTCGTTTGTCATATGTGCGCGGGTATTTCACCCCACAGACATGCATCATGCACACATGCGCTTTTGTAACAGCCTTTCTCTGCGTGCATGCGCTTTTTGTCTCAACTCTTCTCGCGCTCCTGCGCTCTGTGCGCCTCTGTCTGCACTAGGGGCCATGCATTTGATTAAAATTTCTCATTGTAAGTTCTTTGGATGTGGGGAAGGTCATCTTCCTTCTTAAATATGATGTCAAAAATGCTGTAAAGCCACATTACACTTAGTCCCCTCATCATATAAAGGGGTTAGTCGAGCACACATAGGCACTTAGGAGGATAAAAATCAATTTCCCTTCTTTGCTTTTTGCCACGTGGATGGCTTGTTTTGACTAATAATCTAAGTTGGACAATCATACTTAATCACATCTAACTCACATTTGGGACTAGAAGTTGAAGTAACAATCGTTGAGTATGCTCTTCTCTCGCGCCTCCAAGTGATCTTGAGAATCAGAAAAAGATTGTGAAAAACAATCTCATCTCCCTTAACAAAAATTTTAAGCCTTTAGGAGAGGACAATGACCCTTTTTGGGACCCCTCTTAGTTTCATTTTTCAAACACATTTTAAACTTGTAACGGGCCCATACATGCCCACATGCTCAATCTAGGATAGTTTCATGCTTTTCTACATTACCTCACAAATAGGGAGATAAAGGATAGTAACGGACCCACATGTCCACATGTTAGCTTCCTAGGGATTTTGAATTCCACAAGGTTGTACCAGTGACATCTAGCTAATTAGGTAATCACACTTTTGTAAGGACCAAGCAAAGTCCACATGCAACAAGGTGACATCTAATTAACTAAAACTTGTCACACTTTCATTCACACACAAAAGTCACTCATCACTCACATAGCTTCTGCTTGAAACGTGGAGGTCTAAGTAAGTTTCCTCCAAAGGGATTCCGAAAATACCCCATCTTTTCTTGACAGGACTATCCACTCCCACTTTTAATCAAACAAGGTTGGTTCTCACCCCCAGTTTCACAAAACAACTTCATCTAAAATATTTCTAAAAACTCACTAAGTTTTCCTCCACAGGAGGTGCCAAAAGAAATTTTTTAGTCTAGGTAGGATTCCGGGGATAGGCATCCAAATAACTCCCCATTATTTGGTTCTCACATTGATAAAACATAGAGGTTGTCAAATACGGAACTTCAAAATCCTCCAAGTCAAGTGTTCCAATCACCATAAGGTAGGGAGATACCGGTGAAGGGTTGAAGGCCGAGGTCCAGTTGTTCTGTGCATCCCCCCTTGAGGCACCCACCTCTTGGACAGGATCCAGCCCATGACCCATTTCTTAGGCCGAAAATCTAAATGCCGCACTTTGACCGAGGTACCTAGTGACCAACTTTAGGACATCTACCCAGGTGGCGATTGTGGGCTGCAATTGCACCTTGATTGGATTTTGTGTGGCTATTGGGAAGTATCGCCAGCTCTTTCGGGATATGCCCCCTTTACCCCTCATTATAACCAATTGTTTCATCCTTCACTAGTTTCTCTTCCAGTGACTTCAGACCCCACTGTTGAGTACTATTGGAAGGTCTAGTGCTATTTGAGAGGAAGGATGTTACGTCTTCTAGGACACGAGTATTTTCTTTCTTTTGATTTCCCCATGCGGACAAAACCCTCTTACCCACATATATGCTTCTTTCTCATTTATGTATGATGCACATATGATTACAGTTTGACTTTGATATATATATTGTGTAAACAGTCACAACAAAGACTCTTGTTTCTATATTTCTCTCACCACTTTTTGCACACATTCACACAACTAGTCTGACATCATAGGGGAACCACAGAACCCCCGTCGTTCACGACGCTTGCTCAACCTCCCTCCTATCTTAGGGGGATTATCTGGTCGTACCCACTCATCGGTACCTCCTTCACACACTCCTGTGAGTGATACTATCTTAGGATCAGCTTTGCTTGGTTCTACATTACTTGGGTCAACTTCCCAAGGTCATCCGTTCACTCGCTCTCCTTTACACGGGAGCGGAGGACCCACTTCCTCTCAAGGAGGGAGCACCAACCCACCTAGTCCCCATCAAGGGTCAGGTTCACAACACACTATGGTTGGAGATAACCCTCCCACCCCACTACAGATGCCATATTTAGCCTCTCTCAACATACCGGATCTCACCAAACTCACCAATGATCCTATATTGCATGATGCCACATGGCCTGCAATGCCCACAAAACTTCCTTCAGACATACCAAAGTTTGAAGGAAAGGCAGGGGATGACCCCACCAACCATGTCATGACCTTTCATATATGGTGTTCTTCCAATAGAATTATGGATGATTCCATTAGACTACGATTATTTGAATGCACACTTACTGGCCCATCAGCCAAATGGTATGTCGAAGAAAAATCAGGGTCCCATGCAACCTTTGAGTCATTAGCCAAAGCATTCTTGACCTTCTTCCAATTACCCATCTTCCATGACAATGGTCTAGAAATACTGTCTAACTTCAAACAGACCTCAACCACCCACATCCCTGACCACATTCATGAGTGGCGTAGGCGACGTAGTTTGTGTAAAGCAGAAACCACCAAGCAACAATGTCTCGACTGGTTTCTTAGATCACTTGTCTCTCTACTTGGTAAGGATGTAGCTTCCACCTTCCCTCAATCTGAGGAGGAAGCCATCAGTAAGGCCCAACAGTATGACCTCATTTATGCACAGTCAGGGTACTTATACACAGTACTCCCTGACCTTCCAAAACCTGTGCCATTTGGCCAAGACAAACCTGGGATGTCTCACTCAGCAGACGGACTAATAGGTGCCACCACACACCATGGTCCACAACCCCAACCACCACCGATGTATGGAACACCTCAATACCCATCGGCATATGGGGGCACTTCTTACTACCCCCCACCCCCTTATCAACAGCCATACCCTGTTGCTATACCTCCACCCATCAGTGGACCACCACCGACACCTCCCATACATCCACCTCTTCCAACCACTAGTGGTACCCCCTCAACATCCGCTTATAGTACTAGTGAAAGCACTAGGCCTTCCTATGTACCTTATGGACTGGTACCACCGCAAAATCCATACTTCCCGTTTCCTGGTCCTCCACAACCCATGGATCCCCCACACCCGCATGCGGGGGTAAATTTTGTTCAACCTTCTGCTGCTCAACAATACCAAAATTGTGAACAGTTGAACACAACCAATCCAACTCATCCATCAAACAATGCCAAAAATAAAGGATGAAACATGAATAACAACAACCCAGATCAAGGCGGGAATCAACCCCCACAGCACCAACCCACTAGGGGCAACCAGAACCAAGGGAACCAAAACCCCCAAGGGGGCAATAACAACAAACGCAAAGGGATAAATAATGTTAAAACCATCTTCCCTTGTGCTCTTTGTGGTGAGTTCGGTCATTACACTCACCATTTCCCCCATATCGCTGATTTCAAATGGTTGAAAGACTCTGGGAGCCTTCCCCCTTCTCCTGCACAACCTGCCCCTCAACAGGCACCACAACAATACGTGCAACAACCCCCTCCCACTGTGCTGCAAAATCCTATCCCATATCAAGGTGTAATAAACACCCAACAAGACACATAGCATCCCCCACCTTAGGTGGGACAATACCACAACCCCAACAATCCAGCAGAGCGCACAATTCTCCTCACCAGTGAGGAAGAAATTCTTCTACAAACGCGTAATCGTCAGTATCATACACCCACTGAGTCTACTCCCATATCTCCAGAGACAAACCCTACACCGACGGGACCCCCGTTGGTGATCCCTCACCCGTCCGTCGAACCACCACTTCGTATCCCTCACATCCCCTTGCACAGGAATGTCCACAATCCACAGGCTAGGGCAGCCCATAACTATAGCTTGGTAGACGACTTAGCACAATCCCCGGCTGCCATGTCAGTCTTGGAAGTCCTCCAGACTTGTCCTACACAGCGGAAATATTTACTTTCCGCCTTGGGGGCAGTCGACCCTACCGATACTCGACTCATCACCTTCGATCTTGACAGCAGTGAACCTCGTCTTCCCGCCCTGGTCGCTATTCAAATACCAGTAAAAATACAGAACATCACCATTCATCGGTGTATCATCGATGAAGGTGCATCTACATGCATCATGTCCAAAACCGTATGGCAGAAACTTGGTTCCCCGGAACTCATACCTTCCGCCATCACATTACGAGCTTATGATGGACGACCATCATCTCCTGAAGGGCTCTTCCAGAATGTCCCCATTGAACTCGGGGGCAAAACTATTCTCATTGATATCGAAGTTATCGACGCTCCACTCGATTACAATATCTTGTTCGGACGTAGCTACATGTATGCTATGAAGGTAGTGGCATCTTCCATTTTTTGGACAATCATGTCCCCCCATAACGGCAAGATCGTAACCATCGACCAAGTCTCACATTATGAGCCTAACCCCTCTGCCAATATCAATAACATTCTTCCTCTCATCCACACCAACCAAGACGCATATCCAATCGTCGAGATGGGTCCTGGGATTTTTAAAGATCCATCCTTGTTAGGGACATACCATGGAGCACCACCACTCCTTCATCCTGCTAATCTAGTATGCGTCATCTCATCTAATGGAACTCACATGGAGGATACTCTTCCTCCTCAGGAGGCTTCCGTCATTCCTGACGTCTCAATAGTCGCAGAACCACTCCAGCCAGAGCCTCCTGCGCACTCGTCGACCTCAACAGTCCACGAACCCACACCCCCTCAAGGGAATAATCCTGTTTGGGAGACAGTTCCCCAACCTCTCACTCAAATTCCCTTCTTTTACCCCCAACCAGGTATAGAAGCTTTTCAGGTAGCCGCCACGCTCACACTACCTAATATGGTGTTAGCAATCCCAGTTTGGTATTTACACCCACCAGAGATGGTCCCTCGACCATCCCTTCCCCCACAGGAAGGAATCCCCATGACGATTCCTGTCCTTACCCCCACTACCCCCATACTCACTAACCCCCCTGCCACAGTTGGGGGCAAGAGAAAGAAGAAGGAGCCCACCGCTTCACTTCCTCCATGCATCCCACCACCTTGCGCACTATGTGATAAAGAGGGCCACCAGACCAACAACTGCCCATCACTACCGGAATTATGGAATTTGATTCCCCTCAATCCAACTCCCACAACACCCATCACTCCCGCTAGTCCCACTACTACCACCAACCCTTCCAGTAGTAAAGGGTTGAGGACCAAATACGCTTGTGCTATCTGTTCAGAGTATGGCCATTACACCCATCATTTCCCAACACTGCCATGATTTCGGCAGACATTAGTGGACATACGCCAGAACTTCCAGAACAACCCACGCCCTGCTACGTCCTCTTCAAATATCACTGACATTCGCTATGTCACCACTTCAGTCAATGAACGTATGAGATTCCCTTGCTCTCTCTGTGATTCATTAACTCATTTTACATACCAGTGTCCAATGATCCTTGCATACAGACAACATCAATTGGCCCTACTTCACCAACCCGCAGAGGCGATAATTGACACTACTTCGTCACTCGAGGATCTTCATGTCATTTCTCCAGAGCCCGAGGCACTCCCAACACCTCCCTGGTTCTTAAATGACATCTCTGAGGATTTACCCCGCAACCCCCCCAACTCTCCTGCTTATTCCCCTACGGACACTCTCCACCCAACCACCATGGGTACCCCTCAGTACTTCAACATATGGTTTATGTCGAGTGAACCCTCATCATCTCCTAGCATTGCTCCCTCTGCTTCTCCATCAGGGGGCAACCACGCTGTCACCAAGACCACTCCTCACGACCCCTTGTATTCTCAACATTTTCAATGCGACGAGGAAATACTTGAAGAGATAAATTACCCAGACTCGCCCTGGGATGTGCTACATCACCGCGCACTCTTCTCTCCATAGGCAGCCCTCATGCCTCCTAACCAAAACCCCATTTACGCAGTCGAAACCAAAGATTTTATCCCATCCGGGCCTATCAATTGGTTCAACAATCCCATTCCTGCCCCTGACGATTTTGAAGAAGGTAATATGGCCAACATTTCCCCCACCATCAAAATCGACATTTCCATTAAAGATGGCATCATCGAAGAAATCATCATTGGAGCTGCTTGCACTCCTCAGGAAATCGCCGCATATAAAGCCCTCTTCCAGGAATATAGGGATATTTTTTCCTGGTCATACACATAAATGCCTTGCCTCGATCCCTCTATTGTTGAACATCGCATTGACACCTGGCCTGAAATCACACCAGTTCGCCAGAAACAACGATTGCTACACCCATCTAAAGCCGCGGCTATCAAAGCCGAAATTGACAAATTACGCACGGCCGGGTTTATTTACCCCATCGCTTATACTTCATGGGTTTCCAACCCTGTACCCGTCGACAAAAAACAGGGCACTATCCGCGTTTGCACAGACTTTCATGATCTCAATAATGCATTTCCCAAAGACAACTTTCCAACACCTTTCATCGATCAAATTATCGACGACTGCGTCAGCCACGAGGCTCTCTCCTTTATGGACAGATTCTCTGGCTATAACCAAATCCAAATCCACCCAGCCGATCAGTATAAAACCGCATTCATTACTCCATGGGGTACTTTCGCATATCGTGTCATGCCTTTCGGCTTAAAACATGCCGACGCAACTTTCCAACGGGCGATGACATACATATTTCACGATCTGGCTGAAATCATCCTCGCCTACTTGGATGAACTCACAGCTCGATCCAAGAAATGCACCCAACATCTCGATGATTTACGAATCATCTTCAACGGTGTCGCCAGTACAACATCTGCTTGAATCCTATCAAGTGTGTGTTTTGCATCACCACAGGGCGCCTCCTCGGTTTTATTGTTTCCCAAAGTGGTATTATCGTAGACCCCCTCAAATTCAAAGCCATCACTGAAATTCCACCTCCTCAGACTTTACGACAACTTCAGAGTCTACAGGGCAAAGCTAACTTTCTCATATGCTTTGTTCCTAATTACGCCATACGCGCACACGGCTTCCTCCACTTACTACGTCATGACATCCCTTTTCACTGGGACGACTATGCCCAATAGTCATTTGACGATCTTAAAGCAACACTGTCAAATGCACCTTTAATCAGTGCACCTGACTATAATCGCGACTACATCCTCTACGTATCAATGTCAGCTGTATTAGTAGCCGGCGTCCTCGTCCATCTCGGAGATGAAAATCGTGAACATGTCATTTAATACGTTAGTAAGAAACTCTCAGGACCACCCTTGAAGTATAAACACGAAGAGAAACTTGCTCTTGCAGTTGTCCTCGTAGTCCAGAAACTGCGCCATTATATTCTTCTTCGCACCACAAAAGGTGTTGCAGATTCCAACCCTATGCAATATTTCCTCAGCCGTCGCCAAGTTAACGGAAAATTTTCTCGATGGATTGTTATCCTTCAGGAGTACACCCTCGAGTTCTCAACACCTAAGAGTAAGAAGGCCCTCGTTCTCGCCGAACTTGTCATGGCCCTCCCCTCTGCCACCACCAGTGCCCCCATCAATACCGACTTTCCTGACGAACATCTCTTTTATATCACTTCGGATGATCCTTGGTATGGCGACCTTCTCGTCTACCTATGAACTCAAAAGTTCGGTAACCACCTATCACGCGATGATCGTTGGCGTATTCGCCATCAGGCCCCCCGCTATCTCCTCATCGGAGACATCCTATACCGGTGGGGCGTTGACACCATTCTTCGTCGTTGCCTGACTATTGATGAGGCCGACAAAGTCTTAAACGACTACCACAGCGGTGCATGTGGGGGGCATCTCTCGGGTATATCCACGGCTCAAAATATTATCTGAGTCGGTTACTTTTGGCCTACCTTGTTTCATGATTGCATTCATGCCGTGAAACGATGTGAGCAATGTCAGCTCTATGCCAACAAAGCCCGGGCTCCCCCCGCTCTTCTCCACCCTGTCATTACAGCCGGCCCTTTTTGCAAATGGGGCATCGACTTTATGACTTGCAATCCACCCTTCAGCAATGGCCACAAATACATCGTTGTCGCCGTTGACTACTTCACCAAATGGGCTGAAGCTATGCCCACTTTCAACAACACCACTGACACTGCAGCATGTTTTTTCTTTAATCACATCATATCCCATTTTGGAGTACCACTCCAACTCGTTTCTAATCATGGGAAACACTTCGAGAATGAGATCTTCGTTGAAATCTCATCTCGGTTAGGCTTCTCTCACGAGTTTTCCTCACCATATTACCCTCAGTCAAATGGAAAGGTCGAGGCAGTGAACAAAGTCCTCAATACCATGTTACAATGCATGGTTAATAAACATAAAACCAATTGGCATCATATGTTATTTTCTGCGCTATGGGCTTATCAAACGGCAGTAAAGACCGCTACTGGTTTCACGCCATTCCATTTAGTCCATGGGGTTGAGGCAACTCTTCCCATTGAGTGCGAAATACCCACCTTACGCACCGCAATTGAGCTATTACCTGACACTACTCCAATGGAGTAGCGCTTGCTGAACTTGGAGTCGCTGGATGAAGATCGTCGATCTTCATTACAGAACAACAAGCAGCTAAAAAATGATCCAAAGCTACCTTTGATCGCCATGTCAACCTTTGATCATTCTGCGAAGGCGATCTCGTCCTGGCCTATGATATCGCTCATGATACCTTTGGCCACAGCAATTTCGAATCACTCTGGCATGGCCCTTACATTATCCAACATTGCCTCACCAAAGGCGCATACATCCTGGCCTCTCCTGAAGGCCTCTCTCTCAAAGAACCCGTCAATGGGTTGTATCTCAAGAAATTTTATGCTTAAAAGTAGTCATTCTACTTTGGGTTTTTTCTTTTCTAGTGTTTTTAATCTTTGTTTTCCTCCCCTCTCGTCTAAACTATCCTTCATGCTATTGACAGATGCTTCCCCCACCAGCCTACCACATTGGTTATGCCGACGGCGCCAGCTGTTGGACGCAAAATCTCGCTTCAGTTGCTTGGGCTATATACACCCCCTCACATGACCTTCTACATTCAAGCGACATATGTTTGGGGCCAGCAACCAACAACCAAGCCGAATACACTACGGTCATTGGCCTCCTGGACGATGCCCAACGTCATCATATTCGTCACCTTAGCGTCTTCCTCGACTCTCAACTAGTCGTTCTCCAACTCAACAATGTATACCGTGTACGTGATCCGTGCCTCTTTCGCAAATACCTGTAGATTAGAATGTTATCTCGACATTTTGATTCCATTACATTTACACATATTCCAAGACAATTGAATCAAACAAAAAATCAAATAGCTAATATGGTGTTAGATTGGCATATATCACATCAAGCTACACATACATAAACAACTTACAAACCCTGTCACAACATATAGATAGAATCGACATCATCATAATCATCAACAAAAACCACATGTAGACAACATCAGGATCTCAAAATATGTATACTCATATATATATATAAAGGCTTATCAAGCCATCTGAATGTTTACATACAAAAATACATATGCCCGCAGGTCATCACAGCACCTCGGTACAAAAATCGGCTCACCAGCCTATATACAACAAAAAGATATACATCATACATCAGTCATGGTACCTCTATCACACCACCACCTGCTCCTCCCTCAGGAGGAGCTGGTGGCCCAGCACCACCTGCCCCAGGCGCTGGTGAACCATCCACAGGACCCTCCTGCCCTGGCGGCAGGCCTCCACTCGTCATCGCAGCAAGCACTGCTGCTTGCCACACTATGGCCCGCCATGGTGGCAACACCCCCACACACTGCTCCAGGAAGCTCTCATCCTGGATATGCATCCACATGCCCTCAGGCACATCATGCAACAACATCTCTAGACAACGACGTATGTCATCAAAATCAACTCTGGCCACCGCCGGAGGAGCGTGTGATGACCCTGCACCTGGGTCATCGAACCGGCGCCTCCTTGCTGCCCTCTCGGGCTCTGCAGGTCGCCCCGCGGCCTCATCCCACCGACGCCTCTCTCCATGTGGCAGTCTCTCTGGCTCTCGACGAGCTGACGCTCTCTGCATCTCCACCTCGTGACTGTGAGGTGCCACATCTGCACATGCAAAAAACAACAACAACATATAGTATCAACATCTATATCACATACATATGGACTGCTATCTCAAAAAGACAACATAAATAAAAAACATACACAATACTAAACGTACCTTGATGGTCAAACACCTCCCCCGGAGGCAGCACCATGTCCGGGTCACCCCAGAAGTCAACCCCAGCATAGGGGTATCGAAGTACTACCTGTAGCATCTGCCGCCATATCCGTGCCACATCTGCTGAAAAATAGTGGCCACCTTCGCCACCACCGTGGAGAACCAAAACTGTAGACCACCACCTCAATCGCGGCTCTTGTGCCCTCGACATCTCCAGTAGAACCCTCGGGCACAGCATCGAAACCCTCTCCAAAAACCAGGCCACTAGGATGGAACCGAAAGCAAACTCTCCTCCATTAGTGGACCGACAGTGGTCCAACTGTGCCACCATCCTAACATGCAGCGTCAGTCCCCAAGAGAACTGCTCGCCATCCAATACTCTCTCCAGCACCAGCAGCTGGCCACCACTAATCCGCTGGGTCGCCAGTGACCCGTATACTCATACAATCATCGCCTCTATACAGCGATGAGCTAGGGAGTCGATAGCACTGATGCTCACCACAGTCCCAGACATGAAGTCCCAACCTGAGCAGTATCTCTGGCCAATATCGACCAGCGGAGTGGTCCTGGACAACACCGGCTCTATCGGTAGGGGCATTCCCCGAAAGGGGATCCCAGTCAGAAAATATACATCCTCCACTGCAGTGAAGGGGATCTACTCTCCTCGCACGAGGAAGCAGTGCAGTTCCGGACTCCACATCTGGAGAAGGAACTGTAATAAGTACTCCTGTGCCCGTATCAACGAGCACTCAAAGAACTTTAGCAACCCACAGGTTTCTAAAGTTGCTCTCACCCCAGGCCCCTCAATGGCCACAGCATCTCGCAGCTGGGCCCAGTCTCGCTCTCGCCACCGCACTGGCATCGTCACTGCTGGCCACCTGCAACCAACACAGAGTCCCATATTAGCTTAGATAACCATTAACAACATAAAAAAGACTCGTTTTTTACCCTTCAACCTTGCCTCCTAGGCGCAGTTTTTATTCCCACAGGTGTGCACCCATGCGCCCCTGTTCACTTCACAGGTGTGCCCTTATGCGCGCTTGTTCATTTTACAGATGCGCATCGGTGCACGCCTGTCAAACCTACAGGCGTGCACTGATGCACGCCTATTCAACTCACAGGCGCACCCCTAGGGCGCGCCTTAAATTCCTCATATCGCGCACCCATGCGCGTATGATCGGTGTACAGGTGCGCATGCATGCGCGCCTCTCACCAGATCGCCCGCGCATGGGGGGCCCACATCCCCTAAATACCCCTATATGCCCCCCCCGTACAAACCCTGCCCAAAAATTGAAAACCTACTTCTATGCAGGATGATCAGACCACTAACCTGATCTTCACCACACATCGATCGAATTCCTCGTCCTCCCTGAATCTCCAAATCTCCTCTGAAATATGCTCGTCCAGTCACTGTTGTAGCAGGTACAAATGAGGTGGTAATGTGGGCCCTACAGCTATATATAGGCCTTTTGCCAAACTTCCACTCACCATTCTGGGAGCCCAAGATGTCCATTTTTCAAACCGTCTTCAGCCACGGGATCAGCATCCTGCCACCTACATCACAGCTATCCCTGGGTCACTTTTCATCCCAAGCCCCCGGGGTGCCTTTTTTTCACGTCATGGTCAGGTATGCACGCGCATTGTCACATTTATCTAATAAATGCTCATATCTTTGATTCTCTTCAGATATTGTTCACTTTTGGGTATTTGGTTGTTATGTGTGTAGGTACTTGCTCATCATTCATCGACATCACCCCTTCAGGTATATACTCAGCACTGGCATGTAGACTCTCCTGCTGTATTGCATTTACATTTCTAGTCACACCCTCTGATATTGGCCTTTAGGATCCTCATTTCCGGCTCTGCAGTACCCACGCCTCCATTTGCATCTTCGGTACTGTCACCCGGTAACATTCTTACCCACATGAGTTGTCCCATTCATAGCACCTTTTGGCACTTTTTGACACTCATGTTGTTCTTCATTACCCTTTAGGGATGGGAGTCCCAATAGTCTTTCATCATGACGTGAATCAGCCACATACTCCTTCTCCTCATTTTTCTAGCTTTCCCACATGGGCTCCCAGATTATCTCTTTACGGTTCTATTTTTTACCTGCACCCCCGCAGTATCATGAACCCTTCATTTCATCCACAATCAGTTTTCCCATCTGCGAACCTACCCTCATTTCACCTACCTCATACAGAAACTCACCAATGGGGCCCCCACCCTTCATCAGTCTTTCAAGCACATTATGCCCTACGTGGGCCATCCCTATCACACTGGGGCACCCGTTTCTGTATTTGTACATTTCTCCCCAAATTATTCATTATTTATTGTACAAACACCTTTTTTTCCAGTCTTTACATTTTCTCTTGTCGTCACCGTTGGTGACTTGCTTCCTTTTGGCCACGCGCAACCCATGTCACCCTTGGTTGGAGCATTTATTATCATCTACCCTTGCTGGCATCGTCCATATCTTCAGAGTACTCCATAGGTCATATACCTCTACCCTCTGCATTTATTCACCTTGTCCCACCTCTCGCACAACTTATCACCTGTCTTGTCGTCCCCCTGACCCTCGACCTCGTTACACAGTTGTAGCCACTTTTTATCTCACACATCCTCCAACCAAGGGCAGTCTTGAGTCTTCCCACTTCTTGACTTCATCCATGTACCTCTGCCACTTCCTCACCTCAGTAGATTCCACAAAGCCCTTTTCTTTTGGGCGTCGCGTTCCCCTTTTGTCGACATCAACACACTTTTCCAGAAGGGCGACAGTATATTGATTCTCATTCTCCATTCAATGAGAGATCTCAGACGGCACAGGGTGAAACACCATTGCTCCCTACTGTCGTTGGCCCCCATAACATTCGACGCCAACACTTTCTCATGTTATGGTGGGTCTTACTTTGCGACTATTGCAGTTATTTCTATCATTTGCCGAAGACCTCTGAACTTGGCAGGGCCTTCAATGCCCGCATTATCGCCGATATTTATTACCGCAATCATTGCCTATTACTCAGAGTATGTTCCTTTGCAGAATTGTCTTCTACCTTTATCATCACCGCCCCCGAGGGCGCTGTAGTTGTCTACACCAACACTTCCGTCATATTTTTTTAGAGTTACATAAACATGAGCATGGGACATGCCTGCCTCGTTTGTACACAGTTTTCTATTTTTTAACACAATTCACAGAAGTTCGGGTCCTACCGGTTCCTTTTTTCTCCAACGGATCGCTCTGAGCGGTCCCACTATTGCTCTATCTTACAACAACATTCTCAGTAGAAGAAACATTGATGGATTTCGGCTATACGCATGCTCCTAACCTCATCCATCAGGGGGCATCTGTTATCACTGAAATTTCGTCCACACATGGCGACAAGAACTCAACATCGTCAAACAGTAATGAAGTCATTCATGGCACTGAATTAATTTCATAGCATTCCAAAAAGGTCAAAAACTATACAAAGTAACCAAAAATTGAAGAGTGCTTTACATAAGTTGGGTGCGCGCGCACATGCGCGGAACAAGAACGTACCATGCGTGCATACGCGCACGATGCACGGTTGTTGGCACAAAAACCCGCGCACCTGCTAAACGACGCATTTATTGAATTTATCGGCCTCCCAACCACTTATGGATTAGCTCCCAAGCTGATTTGATTTTCAAATCTGAGCTGAATCTGCATGGTAGGCTGGTCAAAGACCTAATGAAGCCCTAAAGAGCCTCTTTTCACACTACAAAGGAGTTGCATAATCACCCAATGCAATGCTATAAAAATCCATGAAGAAACCTCATTTTCTCAAGGAATTTCATGTAATGTTATGCTACCTAGATTGTTTTAAGGGCTCACTCCTTGACAATAACACATTGACAACATTTCATTGAGCAATCCACCTCTCCATTGAGTGGATGTGCTAGGAGTTCTTTCATCATCATTTTCATTTTCTTGTTGTAAGGAGAGCAAGCTTGTGAGGGCCAAAGAGCCTTCCTTTGGAGGAAGAAGGGACTCACAACCCCCTTTCTTCATTGTGCTTTGATTTCATCAATAGATCAGCCTAAAAACATTGGTGATATTGGTCTTTTTGTGTTTTTTATTTCTCTACCCATATGCTTATGATTTTAGTTTGTATTAGTTTAATTCTTGCTTACAGTTTTGTTTTTCTTTCTCTAACCCTTTCCTCTACAGTTGTCATGCTCAGCAAGACCCAACTGGGCATGTAAGCACCTCTTATTTTCTCACCAAGTTGATGAAAAGGGTGCAAACACCAATCAATTGCTAAACTGGGCATGAACAAATTGTGTAACCAAATCATAACTTCATTTAATTTTAGCAAAACGAAAACAATGTACAGGATCTACAACATAATTGTTTTTGATATGGCTATGACAGAGTCATTTCGAACAATGGACAGGGCTATTTGAAAACCAAACTCAATTCATTATATTAATCCTAGCAATTCATAGAACAGAATTGATGTCGAAATTCATACCTGGATAATTAGCAGACAACTTGGTCATGATAGTTTGGAAATGACGAAGGCTGTAGCCGATTCGACATTCCTAAATACAATGGAACCAATGGTTTTCTGCTTCTTGTCATTAGCTTGAAGCTTGTCCCTTTGGCTCGTCAACACTGTAAATTGGTTTTCCAACGATTTGATTTTGGACTGTAATAAGGGAACGCCGGTATAGTAGCATTCCAACCACACATTACATTGGTTGCACGACAACTGCCCGGGCTTCGAAATTGTAGGTGAGGGT
The DNA here is from genome assembly GCA_009831015.1 of Picea engelmannii. Lineage (NCBI taxonomy): Eukaryota > Viridiplantae > Streptophyta > Pinopsida > Pinales > Pinaceae > Picea > Picea engelmannii. The sequence goes on along the minus strand of ML791513.1, from coordinate 474,730 downwards.
TTGGTTAAATCACCGAGGGTTTCATTAGGTAGCTTGATCCTTGGGTAACTAGGATTGTTCTTTAAGCATGGGGGAAAATTAGAAACGGAATCATAGGGTGGCTCGGAGCACAGACCTTGGGAATAAGGGTACTCACTAGCTAGGAAGCGCTTGATATCAGAGTCCGAGTCTTCACTGAGGACTATGGGCTTTTGATCAACACTAGGTTTATATTTATTCCGGGAAAGTCTCGATATAAGTCGAGCATTCTTTTTACCTTTGCCGTCGATAGTAGGGTTACCCTTGACCTTCTTGCTGATAGGCATTTTTACAGCCTCAACCTTGTCTGTTATAATGTCGGGTAGGTCGATATCAGGGCTGACCGAGGGTTTGGGAGAAGGTAGAAGGGCATGAAATGGAACAGGTGGCCCGACCTTAGTCTCACTAACCACAGACTTATCGATTTGGACAGACTCTAGATCAACAAAACCATTTTGAGAGAGAAAAGCTTGCCAACTATCACCGTGGAGGTTTAAATGATAAATGAAAATGAGTCTGATCAGGCCGTGGTGAAACAAGCTACTATCGACCTTCTCTCGTTTAAACCTCTTAGCCATTTTATAAAGACTACGCTGGAAATAAAATGGCATGTTCAATGGATAACCCATGAAATTCATTAACAATTGAAGGTGATAAATAAAAACCAATCCATACCGACCCTCACAGGTCGAAAATTGTTTAACCACTATCAAAATATCATGCCACCTAGGTTTAAGCGTTGAAATAGGCATACCTCTGTCACAGGATGTGACCTTTCGTGAGATGAACAGTAATGGTCATGGCACCTCATCAACTTTAGAGTTTTTAAACCATCGCTGGCACGTGGCTGCTAATCCTGTGGCAAAGATAATGAACTCTTCACTGATTTCAAGCTGAATGTCACCTATTTTGGCCCTACATCCATCAAAGGTAAGGGAGAATTGTTGCGCAACAAACAAATTGAAACCCTCGAACCTCTGCACAAACGTGAGCCAACAATTATCTTGTAAATATTTCTGGGCATTATCGAATAGTAGCAGGGCTTGACTACCGTTCGGCTCAATTCACACCACCAGTGCCATAGACAGGATTCACGGTAAGCGATGTGAACGAGCCAGGGTTTGAACGTAGCCTACGCAGGGGAAGAATGCTCAAAGGCTTACCCAATGCTAGCAGAGGTGAATCAGGGATAGGGGTAAACATTAATGAGATATCATGCGAAGGTGGTAGAGCTGGTTCATACATGCACGAGAGTCATATATACAGTACAACCGCCGATGAAAATAGCTGTTCAACCCATTATTGTATAGGTTAATGATTATACCAATCAATCAACCAATGAAATCAATGGTAATTGGTTTAAACATTCGCGTGATCAAAAGTTATGCCATAGTTTTAAAACCAAACACACAAATCGAAACCAATACCAAGTTAATGCCAAAGGTTTTGATAACACGAACTAGGTGTCATATTAAATGATATATATCAAGGGTTTAACCATGACACCTATGTGCTTTTATGAAGCTAATGTGCCAAGTGAATTGACCAAATAACATGTAAATCCAATCGTCAATGCATCACAACCTCAATCACTCATGAAACGAAATTACATAATCAATCAAAGAATGTCAAATGAGTACAGATCAAAAGGTTTTGCCAACTGCATAATGATAAGTAAAATGTAAACGCAGTGGGCATATCAACAAGAATGATAATGACAATTCAGTGAAGATTTTAATGCAACTTCGAAAACCAAGTTTTCACGCTTGCAGTTGTGAAAACAAAAACAAAGGTAAGTGTGCAAATAGCGCAAAGAATAAAAGTGTCGTTTTATTTGAGAATTGCGACGAAAAATTAAGGTTTGCAAAACACTGGTGTAGGCAGCTTATAAGACAGTAGAAAAATGTGAATTGGCTACCAACAGACTTATGCTGCAAGTGCTAAGAGAGCATCAGCTCTATGCTAAATTCAACAAATGTGACTTCTTTCAGAAGCAAATACATTACTTGGGACATGTTCTGTCTGAGGAACGGGTAGCAGTAGATCCTGACAAGATCAGGTCTATCATGGAATGGCCTACCCCAAAGGATGTTTCAGATATCAGATCCTTTATGGGATTAGCAGGATACTATAGGAGATTTATAAAAGGATTCTCCAATATTGGTTGTCCAATCACTGCCCTCCAGAAGAAGGGGAC
>ML791513.1:441592-463933 GCA_009831015.1 Picea engelmannii | reverse complement strand
TCGCCCAAATTCTATAGGATAAAATTATTTTACCTTAAAAATCGCCAAAATTTTATAAAAACTATATAAAATCCTTATAAATTTGAATATTTTTACAAAAATATCGCCAAACATTTATAGTTGGCATATGAAGGATTAGTAAGTGTTGGAGTCGGAAGTCACTCCTGGATTGCTTGCAAGAGCAGAGCCTGACACCCATCAGTTTAATGTCACGATTTGTTTGAAAGGGGTGATCAAATGGAAGCAAACTCGGAACAGTGGTTTCAACTCAGAAACTAGGCCAGGCATGCATGAACGAGTGAGGTCTTGATAAACTTCAAACAATGAGTTGTAATAAAGGGTGAGTAGGAGGAAGACTTCATGAGAAGGGTGCAAAGGTCTGTTGTAGGCATCAAGCTTCTAACAGACTGTGAGAGCAGGCATCTGAAAACAAGATCTTCTTACTTCCAAATGCAGGAAACCAGAGAAAACAACAATGCAACAATAAATCATTTACCATAACATAACTGTATTAATTCACGCGAATCATTCGATCATGAACTCTCCAGCATAAGAAGAAAACAGAGATGAAAAAAGGAAAATTGTTTGTCATAAACCAAGAAGTCTCAAACACAGATACATAACCAGGAATCTAGAATGATCATGAAACTTTACAGTTGGGAGCTTAGCTCTACCATCGATAGATACAAAAATGGCTAAAATGCCTTCATATACTCAAACTGGGAACATCAACAAAAACGAGACGTCGCATTGAAAGATTTGCGTCTGCATGGCTTCTGTCAATATGGGGCTGTGATCTCTGAATGGTCGTGCAACTTATGACAGATGCGATCGATCTTCTGACAGTTTATTCAGCGAATTGACGTGCCTTTAATTCAATGCAGGACTTTCCCATTATGGCGAAGAAGATGTCTAACCACCACCAACCGCTTCAATAACTGCTTCTTGGGATTGAGGACAATCTGGCCAACTCAGCACCTTGGGATGTGAAAGAATTCTCGCGCTGCCACCTGGAATAACTAAATGGCTTGAGGGATAGGCATAGAGGCCAGCGCAGAGACTGGGGCGCATGGTAGGAGTGATGGCGTCGGATTATGAGGGCGTGGAAGGAAAGGCGAGAGTGAGAAGGGTGACGGAGGATGCTTCATGGCGAAATACATCGGATGGAAGGGAGGAAGACGAGAGATAACGAACTCGCCTTTTGGTGAGGGGCTGATGTGGAGAGGAATGGGACACATGGCACACGACAGTGGATGGCGAGAAGGAGGGTGGACCATGCGGACCAAAGAGGGGAGGCGGATGGATGACACATGGCAGCAAGGGAAAGGTGGACTGGAAGATGACAAGATAGGAGAATGGCCCACACTGGCTAAGCATCGAGCGGCTGAGAAGGGCGGAGTTGTTCCAGCGTCGTTGATCCAGGTCGTCGAAAGCTGCACCTACGATTCCGGACCCCCCCCCTCCGCTTAAAGGTAGAAAGGCGAGGGGGGGGGGTCCGGAATTACCTTTATCGCCGTTGATTCGGGCGTGCTAATCTAGACCGTTGGAGAGGTGCGCCCCTGATTTCGGACCCCCCCGCCTCCGCTTAAAGGTAGAAAGGTAGGGGGGGTTCGGAATTCAACATGCGCCGTTGATCCGGGCGCGCAAATCGTCGCCGTTCGAACTTGCTTGCCACTTACCCCGGGCGCAATTGGGTTCCGAACTTAGGATAAGTGGGTTTTTAACCCCGTCTTTTGTATTCTAACCCCCTTGCAAGAAATATCTCTAACATTTGGCTCCATGGGGGATAGAGTCGTCCCTGTGATGCTCTAAGAACTTTTTTGCAGATTCAGTGCCTTTGTTGTTGGGATATGGAGTCATTTATTAGTCTGAAAAACAAAAATAGAAACAATATTTACAAAACAAAACAAAAAGAGCCAACTGTGGCTCACAGGAAACACTTTTTTAAGAAATTCCCATTTACTGGGCTGCTAAAAACTTCATTGTCTTCCAGATCCTGCAACCTGTAAGTGTTGTTTGAAAATACTTCAAGGATCTTGAAAGGCCCGAACCAGAGGGCATCAAATTTACTGTGTTTGCCCTTTTCTTGCCTGGGTGCATCCCATTTGAGCACTAGATCACCCTTCTCAAATTCCTTCTTTTTGCTCTTCCTGTCAAAAGCCTGCTTGATCTTTTGCTGATGATTGTAATCTCTGTCCAGGACCTGTTCTCTGATCTACTGCACTTCCACCATCTGATGAATTCTTATGAGCACATGGTTAGGTTCCCCCTCAAAGTCCTGGAGGAGATTTTCCACGGGTAAGGCGAGATGAGTGGGGAAAACGACCTCTATTCCATAAACCAGTTGGAAAGGTGAGATGCCCAATGATTTCTTTGTTGTTACCTGATCAGCCCAAAGAGCAAATTTGAGCTTTGAGTCCTAGGCCTTTTTATTATCCTCTAGTATCTTTTTGATAAGCTTGATTAGGATTTTATTGGAGGACTCTGCCAGTCCATTTCCCTGAGGATAGTAGGGAGTGGAGTGAATCAGTGAAATTCCAAATTGTTCACAAAACTTGACCAGAGGCTGAGACCGGAATGGGGAAGAACTGTCAGTGACAATTTTGCTAGGGCAGCCAAACCTAGCTATGATGTCTTTCAGGAAGCTGATGATTACTTTGTGAGAAGTGCTTCTAGTAGGGACAACTTCTATCCATTTAGTGAGGTAGTCGGTTGCTGTCAGAATCCATCGGTGCTGGCCACTCGAAGGGGGATGAATTTCCCCGATGAAGTCCAATCCCCACTGCTGAAAGGGTGTTGAGACCACCACAGGTTTCAAAGGCAGGGATTTGAGCTGTTGCTTCCTTGATAATTTCTGGCATTTGATGCAAGCTCTAATTTCCCTGCAGACATCAGGAAATAAGGTGGGCCAGTAATATCTGGCTCGGAGGATCTTGTGAGCCGTGGTCTTCCAGAAATGATGACCTCCATAGAGACCACTATGGAGGTCGAATATAACCCTCTGGGGCTACTGTGGGTCCAGACACCTCAATAATATCCCCTGGGGGTCTTTCCAATACAAGGTTTGGTCAATGAGGCAATACCTGACCGCTTTGAGCTTTAAGGCTCTAGCTTTACTTTTCCCCAATCCATCAGGAGGCTTCAATTCTTGCAGAAAATATAGGATATCCTTGTACCAGGTGCATTCTGCTAGTGGTACAGTGCTTTGGGAACCCCTGTTGGATGACTCAGCTTGCTCATTGATGAAGTTAATTCCCAAGGCTTTACAATTGGATTTAGCCAGCAACTTGGCCAAACCTTGCCCCTTTATCCGCTTGGTGGGTTTGATTTCCAGATCAAATTCTAGGATCTTGGCGATCCATTTTCCTCTTCTTCCGTCTATGTCAAGATGTATAAGAATGTCCTTCACAGAAGCTGAAGGGACATTTGCAATGATTTTTGAGTGTAAGACATAGACCCTGAAAGCTTTGAGAGCTTTCACCAAGGCATAAGCCTGCTTCTCCATGATCTCGTACCGGAGCTCTGCATCTCTCAGCGCCTTGCTAAAGAAGGCAATAGGCTGCTCCTGCCCTTGATCATTTTTTTGCAACAGAACTGTCACTACTGTATCACAGGAAGCAAAAGAAAATATCAGAAAGTCTTTGGAATAATCGGGACTGACTAGCACAGGTGCTTCCGTCAACGCCTTCTTTATTTGGACAAAAGACTCTCTGGGTTTAGAAGTCCATTTTATCTCATGGCCCTTCCTGAGCATAGCCATAATATGCTTCACCAACTCAGCAAAATTTGAGACAAACCTCCTCAGAAAATTAATTCTCCCCAAAAATGCCTGAACCTCTTTCTTAGATCTGGGAAGGGACAGGGCCTGAATCGCTTCTACCCTGTCAGGGTCAATTCTCACTCCCTCTACTGATACTATATGGCCTAATAATTTCCCCTCCTGCATAGCAAACAATGATTTCTTGGGATTCAGGGAAAGGCCAAACCTGCGACATTTCAAGAAAACCCTTTTTAAGTGGTGGCGGTGCTCTTGATCAGTCTTGGAAAAGACTGTTATGTCATCTAGGTAAATCACCACAAATTCATCCTTTTCTCCGATGAATGCTATGTCCATGGCTCATTGAAATGTTGCTCCCACATTCATCAGCCCGAATGGCATCTTGGCACACATGAACGTGCCCCAGGGAGTGGTGAAGGTTGTTTTTTCCCTGTCCTCCGGCATGACTGATATCTGATTGTAGCCAGAGAAACCATCAATCATGGATATTCTGGAAGCACCAGTGACCTTCTGCAATATGTGTTCCATGTTGGGCAGGGGATAATTGTCCTTCCTGGAACTCCTGTTTAGGTTCCTGAAATCGACACAGAGTCTGATTTCTCCACTTTTCTTCCTTACTGGAACCAAGTTTGCCACCCAGTCAGAATATCTCAAGGGGACAATGATTTGAGCATCTAGCAGCTTCCTTACCTCTCTCTCCATGACAGGTAACAACATGGGATTTATTTGTCTCAGCTTCTGCTTGAATGGCTTAGCCTCTTCTTTCAATGGGATCTTGTGCTCGATGACTGACGTGTCGTATGTCTTGAGGTCTTCGTAGGTCCATGTGAACACATCAGAAAATTCCTTCAGCAGCTTAGTATATCCAATCCTCTTCTCCTCGGTCAGATTCTTTGACAGTTTGACCATCTTGGTCTCCTCTGGTGTGCCTATGTTGCAATCAGCTGTATCACCATCATCACCGGAAACTCTCCCCTTCACTGCCACATCATTCCCATCAAAAAATATTTCTAATGGGATGAGTCCTTTCAGAATGTGATTGCTCGGCAGTTGTATAATCTGATGGTCAACAATTTTATTCATCAACTCCCCAGGGTGATGATTAGGTTCTCCCTCAATGTCGAGATCCTCATCTATGTGCAATGCAGAAAAGTTATCAACGGATTGAAGAAACTTTTCGATCTCTTGATCATCCTCAAATACCTTCCAATGCTTGACATTGTCTGGTACAGAGGGTCTGTATTTTATTTCAATAACGGACCTGACAGTAGGCAGCTCAGGAGCTTCAAGCAGACTAGCTGTGAAAGCTAAACAGTCGGTTGGGGAATTTTCTTACCTTGGAATGAAAGAGATGTTAAAATCCAGGAAGAAATTATTCACAAGGTCCCATACCTCGTTCCTGTAATTCCTGAGTCGAGGATGCTTGGTCTGATAAACGTTTTTTACCTGCTGGACAATCAACTCTGCATCCCCAAACACAGCCATTTCCTCGATTCCCATCTTCTTTGCAGCTCTCAATCCCAGAACCAGAGCTTCATACTCTGCCACATTGTTGGTGACTTCGAATTCCAGCCTGTACGACAGAGAGATGGTCTCTTGAGAAGGGGATATGAATACTACCCCGGCACCTACACCCATACTAGAGGAAGGTCCATCAAAAAACATCTTCCAAATAGAGGTGGTTGGAGGGGGTGTCTACTGATTAAGAATGGACTGCTTTCTGATCTGCAAAGGGGGTTCGTGAGTCTCAGTGAGCTACAGTAATCTGGAGCCTAAATCAGTGTCCAAGGAATAGATGGGATGATTAGTGGGGTTTGCTTCATCACTGACAATGTAGGCTAGCTGGGCTTGTCTGTATAATCTCCTATGTTCCCCTCCAAACACTGGGATGGTGTCATATGTAAGATCCATCTGCAGGGTTCCCCCCAGTCTTTTAATCCAAGATCTCGACAACAACATGCCAAACTTGGGGGGGACGTCAGCTACCACAATATCCATGACCATACTCTTCATGGGCAGCTGAAACAGGGAAACTACCAGGTCCTTGATAACTCCCAAACACTGTACCCTCCTGGAGTCAAAGGAATAGAGGTCATGATAGGCTCTGGTGACTTCTAATCCTAGCTCTTCCATGACGGATTTAGGCATGAGGTTGTGGGAGGCCCCTGAATCCATTAAGAAATTGTGCAACACTTTGTCATGTATGTTCAGGGAGGTGTAGAAGGGAGGGGATGAATCATCTCTGTCTTCTACCATGGGACCTAGGACTACTGCAGGCCTCTCATCTTGGAGGTTTATAAATTCTGTGGAAGGGCTTGAGGCTTCAAATTTCAAAAGGTCAGAGAAGCGTTTTTTGAATTCCCCATGTTTAATTAACTCGGTGAGTGGCACAGGAATCCTGATCTTTTGAATCTCATGTTCGAAATTGAAAGAGGACATAGACTTTGGAATTTCTCTAATTTCAGGAACATGACTTTGGACAATGGGAGAGAGGGGTTGGGCCTTCTTACCTCTATGATTGTCTGCTTCTTCATGAGCAGGTCTCTCTGATATAGTGGGCTTCTCAGGAACATCAGGTACTGCTACCCTTTTGTCAGACCTCAGGTTGTACCTGCCTCGACCACCACTAGCTTTGTCTCCTTTGCTCAACTCATTCAGCTGACCATTCATGAGGGACTCTTCGTAAGCTGATTGGGTCAGATGAGGGAAAGGGGGAGTGACTTCTACAGAGTGGATTTTAGGTTCAGGTTTGTCTGCTTCCCCTTCTTTCTCCTCAGCTACAAAATTGTTCTGGAAGGGAGCCTGAATTCTTTGGTCTTCTCTGTCTCTTCCTCTGTGCATAGTCGGGGGGGGAAATATTATTTGTCCTTTTGAAACCCCCTTTATTTTCGGTGTTCTGAGGGCCCTTATACATTTTCTTTCTTTCCACCTTCAATCTCTCCACCTCTTCTTTAAGGAAGTTCATTACTTGGGTCAGCTCATTTACTTGAGGGTGGGGCAATGATGGGCTGGAAGTTGAGGCTTCCGAATTTTCCTTTCTTCTGTCTGTGTCGGCCTGGTTTCTCAGCCTATCGGCTGCCAATATGTTGGATTCCACTTCTATAGCTGCATCTTGCATCTGATCTAAAGAGGTGGCTCTTCTTTCTCTTAATACGAGACAGAAATCAGGGTCAAATGCACTAGCATATGAAATTTGAGCAGAGGCTTCTGAAGGCTTTACCTCTGCAGGAATCTTGTTATACATCTTATTGAATCTTTTGGAGAAGTCAGAGACAAACTCTCCTTCCATTTTCTTCAGGGACCCAAACTCAGTCATGTAATATATGTAATCTTTTCTATCTCCCCACTGCCTCAGGAAAACATTATCCAAGGCTTCAATTCCAGCAATAGATCCAGGGGCCAGTCCCCTAAACCATTTTCTAACCTCACCATCCAAACTCTGGACAAAGACTCTCATCCAGACATCTTCATTCTCAATATTGAGGTTGTCTGCATAACTATAAAAAGCAACCAAGTGCTCTTCAGCAGTTATGTCTCCCTCCCCACTGAACTTGAGCATGTACTTTAAGTAGTCTCCAGCAGGGAGAGGATTCATAGGATGGGGTAGGACTAGAGGAGCATACCTGGCAAAGACTATGGCATCCATTTTATTCGGAGGGGGATTAGCACCGGCCATAGGGATAGTAGGTAGAGGAGAACTTGGAGGAGAAGGAGTATGGACAGGATACGTAGGAAAAGAGGTCCTCAAAGGGGACGACGGGAAAAACAGAGAGAGGTCTAAGGGACCCTAATGTGTAGATGTTTCTCTCTGTGCAGCAGTAGTAATAAAAGGAGGATTAGTGAAATCTTCTGAGGTCTGAGGATTGTATGGAGGCACATATTCCAGGGAAGGGGGAGTGACAAGGATCTCTCCCTCTGATACTAGACTAGGAGGAGAAAACTTAGCAGGAACACTCCCAAAATTCAGAAAACGGGAAACCTCAGAGGAAGGATGACTAGGAAGCTGAGAATAAGACAATGGAGTTCTCACAGAAGGGGAAGGCGCATTACCTGTTTCGGTGATGGAAACCTCTTTCGCAGAGCTCTTTCCCTTCCTACACACTGCTTCCGAGTCAGCTCCTGGTGTAGCTAAAGGCAGGTGTGGATTAGACCTCGTGTGTCTGCCTCTCGAAGCCACAGTTGATAGAACAGGTTCTCCCCAGTGGAGTCGTCACAGTGGAGTCACCAGGTGCACAGTAGCAATCTTCAAGTTCTGATATCTGATGCACCTTCAGAATCAGTTGATCTTTGTCATTCAATCCTGGGGAAAATATTCAACTTCGTCCCCGGCAACGGCACCAGAAATGTTGGAGCCGGAAGTCACCCCTGGATTGCTTGCAGGAGCAGAGCCCGACGCCCATCAGTTTAATGTCATGATTTGTTTGAAAGGGGTGATCAAATGGAAGCAAACTCAGAACAGTCGTTTCAACTCAGAAACTAGGCCAGGCATGCATGAACGAGTGAGGTCTTGATAAACTTCAAACAATGAGTTGTAATAAAGGGTGAGTAGGAGGAAGACTTCATGAGAAGGGTGCAAAGGTCTGATGTAGGCATCAAGCTTCTAACAGACTGTGAGAGAAGGCATCTGAAAACAAGATCTTCTTACTTCCAAATGCAGGAAACCAGAGAAAAAAACAATGCAACAATAAATCATTTACCATAAAATAACTGTATTAATTCACGTGAATCATTCGATCATGAACTCTCCAGCATAAGACGAAAACAGAGATGAAAAAAGGAAAATTGTTTGTCATAAACCAAGAAGTCTCAAACACAGATACATAACCAGGAATCTAGAATGATCATGAAACTTTACAGTTGGGAGCTTAGCTCTACCATCGATAGATACAAAAATGGCTAAAATGCCTTCATATACTCAAACTGGGAGCAATAACAAAAACGAGATGTAGCATTGAAAGCTTTGCATCTGCATGGCTTCTGACAATACGGGGCTGTGATCTCTGAATGGTCGTGCAACTTATGACAGACGCGATCGATCTTCTGACAGTTCATTCGGTGAATCGACGTGCCTTTAATTCAATGCAGGACTTTCCCATTATGGCGAAGAAGATGTCTAACCACCACCAACCGCTTCAATAACTGCTTCTTGGGATTGAGGACAATTTGGCCAACTCAGCACCTTGGGATGTGAAAGAATTCTCGCGCTGCCACCTGGAATAATTGAATGGCTTGAGGGATAGGCATAGAGGCCAGCGCAGAGACTGGGGCGCATGGTAGGAGTGATGGCGTCGGATTATGAGGGCGTGGAAGGAAATGCGAGAGTGAGAAGGGTGACGGAGGATGCTTCATGGCGGAAGACATCGGATGGAAGGGAGGAAGATGAGAGATAACGAACTCGCCTTTTGGTGAGGGGATGATGTGGAGAGGAATGGGACACATGGCACATGACCAGTGGATGGCGAGAAGGAGGGTGGACCATGCAGACCAAAGAGGGGAGGCGGATGGATGACACATGGCAGCAGGGGAAAGGTGGACTGGAAGATGATAAGACAGGAGAATGGCCCACGCTGGCTAAGCATCGAGCGACTGAGAAGGGTGGAGTTGTTCCAGCATCATTGATCCGGGTGCGTCAATCCAGGTCGTCGAAAGCTGCACCTACGAATCCGGACCCCCCCCTCCGCTTAAAGGTAGAAAGGCGGGGGGGTCCGGAATTACCTTTATTGCCGTTGATCTGGGCGCGCTAATCTGGACTGTTGGAGAGGTGCGCCCCCGATTCCGGACCCCCCCCCCTCCGCTTAAAGGTAGAAAGGCAGGGGGGGTCCAGAATTCAACATGCACCGTTGATCCGGGCGCACAAATCGTCGCCGTTCGAACTTGCTTTCCACTTACCCCGGGTGCAATTGGGTTTCGAACTTAGGATAAGTGGGTTTTTAACCCCTTCTTTTGTATTCTAACCCCCTTGCAGGAAATATCTCTAACAGTAAGATTCACCAAGGTTTCTACATTTTAAAATAAATTTCCATCCTTAAGATCATCCCTGATTCTGAATCAAATACCGAAGGAGAGAAGTGAATTATCGATGTTGAACCTAGTGCCACTGTAGCTACCACCAAAGTCCAACCAAGTGAGCCAGAAGAACAAGAGGAAGGGGAACATCTCTTTCACTCATAGATGTGGGTAAAGGGGGATTCACTTCATTTCATTGTCGATAGCGACATTAAAAAGAACCTGATTTAAGTAGAGGTCGTCAAGTAGCTCAACCTACCAATGACACTACACCCACAAACCTACACCATCGGCTCGATTAACCAATGAATAGATCTAGGTGTCAGCCAACAGTGTCATATGCCCTACGACGTCAAGCCTTTCAAATATGAGGTATTGTGTGATATTTCTCCCCTTGAATTTTGTGATGTTATTTTAGGACAACCATATTTTTGGAAGCATCATGCTATGTATGAGTCTAGACCCCATTGTGTTATTAATAATTTGGGTAGACAATTGTACAAGATACCAGAGGTAGCGCCTCCTACCACTATTTATTTAATCTCTATTAAGAAATGCAGTAAGGTAATTTCATAGACTGGGAATTTTGTCTTCTTTGTGATCCGTGCTCACAGTAAGCAGAAGGTTGTCACCACATCCATGGCCTCTACATAGAGCCTCTCTTTGCAGTAGAAGAAAGTGGATGGGATCATGGAAGAATACATAGACATCTTCTCCTCACCCATCGGGGTATCGACACACTGCCAAGTCAAGCATCCAATTGATATGACCCCCAGTGCACCTCTACCTAATGGACCAGTTTATCGTCGCTCGCTAATGGAAAATGACAAAATCAGGAATTAGATCCAAGAGCTTCTTCAAAAGGGGCACATCAGACCCAACTCCTCCCCTTGCGGAAGCCTGATTGTACTGGTGCAGAAGAAGGACATAACTTGGGGACTCTACATTGATTATAGAGCCTTAAAAAATATCACAGTCAAGAACTGGTACCCAATTCCCAGGATTGATGACCTTCTTGACCAAATCAAGGGGAATTTTTTTTCAACAATATTGACCTAAAGTATAGCTACCATCAGGTTCCCATTGAACCAACTAATGTATGGAAGACATCCTTCAAATATAAACAAGGTCTCTTCAAATGGATGGTCATGCCCTTTGTCTTAACAAATGCGCCAACCACTTTCATGAGGTTGATGGATGATGTATTGAGACCCTTAACCAACTCTTTTGTGGTGGTATATTTGGATGACATCCTCATCTTCAAAAAAACTTGAGAGGATCACATGTGACATATTCAACAGGTTTTGAGCACTTTACGACAAGACAAGCTATATGCCAACTTGGAAAAATTCTCTTTTGGCATGAACGGGGTCCAATACTTGGGCTACATTGTTGATGATCATGGATTACATGTTGATCTAGCTAAGATCCAAGCAATCTATGACTGGCCAGCCTTGACCACATTAACCTAGCTTTGGAGCTTCTTTGTACTGACCAAATTCTACCAACGATTTGTGGTGGGATTTTCCCATGTTGCATGGGCCCTCAACCATGTGACCAAGGGCGGTGGTCAGGAAAAGTTCGTGTGGGGGAAGGAACTATTGGATCATGTTGTCATTGATGCAAATGGTTTGATTGATCGATGTCAAGTGATTGATTGATGCAAAGGATTCATTGATTAATGATTGATCTAATGTAATATGTATTGTCCTTGATGGGAATGCATAGATGAAGATGGATCAATGAGTTGTCATTGATATGATCAATGAGTTGTCACTGATATGATGATGGATCAATAAGTTGTCATTGATATGATGGATCAATGAGTTTTCATTGATATGATGATGGATCAATGAGTTGTCATTGATACATGATGAAGTTGGATCGATGTGGTTTCATTGATATGATGATGGATCAATGAGTTGTCATTGATACATGATGAAGATGGATCGATGTGGTGTCATTTATATGATGCATTGTTGGAAAAATTTATAGATGACTCATTTATTGTCTTATCATGATTGATAAGGTGCACAAATGGATGAAATCCAAATTGGTACCCTTATGGTGAAAGCCCTCATGGGAATATGCTTTGCGGATTGAGTTATCCTAGAAGAATGGTTGGAGGACCCATGCTTGTATGTGGAATAATGAGTTGAATATCAATGAAATTGTTGGTGAAAATATCCTAGATGGATAATTCTTGTCATGCCATTTATGGTGGTATGTGGAATGTCACATAACTCCTCACGGTTTGAGAGTTATGGCCTTACGAAGTTGGAGGACCCCCATATGAAGGCTTGAAGCCCCCAAGGTCAAAGAAGTCAAAGTGACCTAAAAGAATAAATCATCATTTAAATGATAAAGTAAAATGACAAAGTCAAGATGAATTATTTAAATAATAAAGAGAAGTGAAAAAATCAAGAAAGATTATTTAAATGATAAAGTAAGGTGACAAAATCAAGAAGGAATATTTAAATGATAAAGTATTGGAGAACTTTCTATTTATAGAAAGTGGTTAATCCTAAAATAAGGAAAATAGTTTGAGTGACCTAGAAATGGGTTAAGTAACCTAAAAATGGGTAAAGTGACCTATAGGATGAAAGTATAAATAAGACAGCAATGGTCTCTTGTAGATCATCCTTTTTGTGGATCAATGGAGAGCTTCTTATGAGATTATCTTGTGAAGTATTGATGGAGAGTTTCTTGTGAGAGCATATTTTGTGTGGATCTCTTGAGCATGATTAAAGATCTATTCTGAGGAAGAAAGTGAGAGGAGGATCTCATGGACGCATCAAATTTTCGGCAATGTCGGAGATCTTGACGAAAAAATTCTCGGAGCTTCAAAAACCCTAGTTTCTGAGGTATACGCGGGTTTTCTGTGTATAGGGTGCGTATAAATTGAAGGTATATGTGGGCTATTTGTGTATAGGGTGTGTATGTACACGGGCTGGCTGTGTACAAGGCGAGTACATGTTGGTAAAGCCATGAAAACTTGAGAACATGTTTCAGATTCTAAGATTAATCTCCTAGGAAGATATACAGTGCTCAGATACATCAGATCTATCCATTGGTTAAAAAGGTATGGTTACATGATTGTCTTGATGGTTACTATTGCTTGCAATGTTGTGAATGCTTAGGGAATTCTTGGTATGGTTGTTGTGATGTGGTTTATGTTGGTTGATGGAGTGATCAGTGCTCTTGTGATTCAGTTGTGATATGATATACTAGTTTCTTATACATGATTGAGTTACCATTCATATTGATTGGTTGTGGAGCATGAGCAAGATATTGGAGAGCTTGGATGTGTTGTGACTAGTTGTGAGTCAGTTTGGATAGTGGAAGACATAAGAGAATGTGTTTACAAGTTGCATAGGTTCTGAGTATGTGATGAAAAGGATAAACCCTAATAGCTCATAAAGTATACGTAGGTTGTTGTATACACTGGCCGCGTACATACGCGGGCTGTAGTGAACCAGGGTGCGTACACACGCAGGCTGCACTACTGATAGGTCGTGTACCTATTGACAAATTGATATCTGTTGAGGATTGTTGCCTCATCTAAGTTGGTGCTGAGGGTGTAAGCTGAGTCTTGCATTATAGAGTTGGTGCTCTTGTAGAGTTGTACTCTATTCAGTTGTTGCTGATAAACCCCCAGATTGTTGGCCATAATAAAAAGAAAATGTGTACATACATCTTGTGTTGTTTGTGTTCCTTGTGGTGATGACTTGTTGATGATATATTTCTGCTATATGTTGTTGATATGTGCTCACATCTAACTGGTTATAAATGACGACAATGAGTAATGAGTAAAATGTTGAATGCTAACTAAAGAGTTTTGTGTAAGAGGGAAGTTTGGGAAAAAGAGCTCCACACTCATTCACCCCCCCTCTAAGTGTGGTAGGTGTGTCCAACAATTGGTATCAGAGAAGGACTTCACTACAAGCCTTAACAAGATTGAAGGAGATCCATAGACACACAAATGGATGATGAAATACCAATCCTTGATGAGGAAAACTATTCTACTTGGAGAATAGAGATGAGAGTGTATTTGAAGACAATGGGAGCAACTATTTGGAAGGCAGTCATTGGTGGATCAGTTCCATTGAAGAACAATTCAAAGTTTGCAGCTCAAAGGGAAGGAAAGAAGAATGATGCATTGGCTCTCAAGACCATTCTTAGTGGACTCTCAAGCCCTATCAAAGAGATCATGGGACAATGCACTTCCACCAAGGATCTATGGCTAAAGCTAGAGGAGACATATCAAGAAAAGATAGAAGATGTTGAAGACCACTCCGTCAAGATTATCAAAGGTAAAGAATCTCTAACTCTTGATTGCATATGTGATGATTTTGAATGAATTTCAAATGAAGTAAAAGAATCATGTGATAATGTTGGCAAGAAGGAAGATATTGAAGGAATTTCAAATGAAGGAAAAGAATCATGTGATTATGTTGGAAAGAAGGAAGATATTGAAGATACTTCAAATAAAGGTAAAGAATCCCCAAAGACTCTTGATTGCAATGATTCAAAATGTGATGATGTTGAATTTTTCTCAAGTGAAGAAGATGATCTAGAAACAATTTGTATAAATTTTGATGATAGTTATCCCATGGAAAGAATAGAAGAAAATCTATTAGAACTTCAAAAGGAAATTGAAGAGGGTTTATATAGATATAGAAGTGATCATTTTTATACACACTATAACTATATTTCGGATAACACTAAGAAGTTTCTTAGGAGGATTCAAAGATACATCTTGAAGTTAAAGGGAATGCTCAAAGAACAAGAAGAGAGTTCTAAGACTCAATTAGAAGAAAAGGATGAAGAAATCACAAAACTAAAGAGTATAAAAGAAGATATAAATGTAGATGATGAGATTAGAAAAAGTTTTGAAACCATTGTCCACCTCAAGACCTAAATTGAAGAAGCCAAAAGAATAGAGGAACTATTGAAGAACCAAATAAATGAAAAGGAAGAGTCATGTTGTAAGTTAGAAGATGAAATTGTTGACCTTAGAAAGAAGGTAGAAAATTCAAATAGATTCTTGAATAGATCACGAATCTTGGATGAGATCTTGGAAATTCAAAGATCACCATGTGATAAATCAGGTTTTGGATACAAGAAAGAAGCCACAGATGCTGAAGCAAGCACCTCAAAGAAGCATGAGGTAAATCCATCAAAGAAGGAAGACAATGTTGCAAAGAAACCATCCACACAAGGCACATAAAATTTCAAAAGAACAAAGCAAGGAAGGCATCAAGAAGCTATTCTTGGGACACCAAAGAAAAGGTATGAAAGTATTTTTCATGGGCATTATTATTCATGTAATGGGTATGGTCACAAAGATTTTGAATGTAGTTCTTATGAAAGGAGATATAATGGAGGATTTCATAACACCATGAGGTGTTGGAGATGTGATCAAGTAGGATGTATTGTTGTTCACTGTAACACCATGAGATGCTACAGCTGTAGTGGATTTGGTCACAAATCCCAGGAATGCTAGAACACAAGAAGAAAGTCCATGATGAGGAATTCACATAGCATGTCTAGAAGAAGGAATGAAGTAAGGAAGGGAGACATCTTTGAAAATATGGATGCTCAAAGCTCAAGTTCTGAGGAGCAGAGACACCTACAGAAGTGTGTGAAGAAGACAGAGCAGTCAGAACATAATGAAAGACTGAAGGGAAGCTCAAGTAAGTCATCTACTGAGGCATACATGGGTGATAGTGGTATCAATCGCGTACATACACAGGCTGACCTTTTATAGGTCACATACATATGCGAGCTATTGTGAATCAGGCCATGTATATGCGGTAAAGCCTTGGGAAAAATGCAATGCACATGGGTTGCAACTTGATGTGATGGTATAACTCTGTGTTGCATGGTCTGACATTGTTTGTTGCAGGTTCTGACACTATTTGTTGTTGGTTTAAGTGTTCATCTATTGGATTATGTAAAATAAAATCTCGAGTGCATGGCACTAACCCATGAGTATGGATTGATGCTGATCTTCTGGTGTACATGGCTGGTACATATTTGAGTTTCATTGATATATATTATGATTGGAAGCTTACTTTTTAAACAAAACTTGATACATCCACTTGGCTTATGGATGGGTTACATATTAGGACATGTAGTTGGTGAATTGATGAAGTGATCATGATGTACATCATTAATGATCTATAGTAGAGGCACCCACTAGCAGTTTGATTGACATGGAGGATTTGGCATACATATATAAGAATTCATCATGTTGTGGTATTGGTGCATGGTTGATGTACTTGCTTGATACATGTTGATATGAATGTTTGATACATTCATAGATGACATATGCTTGATAATAGTACCCATTGGTATTACTTGATTAGCACAACAGATTGGTATTTGTTTGAGATACATGGTTATGAAACTTGTTTCATGGTGGAGACATATCATGAGTGATATTCCACTTGTTTGGCATATTGGTATATGCACATTATTTGGCATGTTGGTAGATGCACATGGTTGGCATGTTGGTAGACGCACATGGTTGGCATATTGGTAGATGCACATGTTGGCATATGGTGGATACATTCCATGGATGATATCTTTTTGGCACATTGTTGATGTACATGGTTGATGTACATGGGTGTTGTGTTGGATAACTGAGAGGGGGGGTGAATCAATTGTCACCGTGCTTAAACAATTATGCTTCTTTTAAAATATTTACAAGGCACTCAATGATGATCACAATAATGCAGGGAAATGAAAAATGGCACATTCAGCATCAGTCACATATATGAGAGACACAGAGACAAAAATTTCCCAAGGAAACCCATACAGGTTTAAAAACCTCTTCTTCTTTATATGATAAGTATTATTTACATTCTTTACATTATCATACATTTGAGCACCAACTCATTGTGAGGCTACAACCTCTGTTTTGCAAGATGCAACTTGCTGAGAGCACCAACTCTTTTTTTTTCTCTAGCACCCACTAGAAGGAAGCACCAACTTCCTGGTTTCTCTAGATCCAACTAGAAGGAAGCACCAACTCCCTGGTTTCTCTAGCACTAACTAGAAGGAAGCACCAACTACCTATGTTCAAGCCCCCACTTGAACCTTTGAGGACACCAGTCCTCCCTAGTACCTCCCAACCACCCTTGATTATGAATATGAAATACTGAAACCTATTACAATGATATAGTGTTCAATAACAGCTTACCAGTCTCATCACTGTTCTGCAATATTTTGCTACTCAGACCTCCTCGTTGTCTTCCAGCATGCATCCGATGCCCATTCTATTCTTCTACTTTTATGCTCTGTGTGCCATGTCCATTTGGTGCATAGTTCTTCTTCTGTTCTTTTCAGCAGCTACACTTTGATCCTTCTTCATGCATGCATCACCTTCAACAACATCCACAATAATCCCAACAATAACAACATCCCCATCTCTTCTCTGTACTCTGTGTTTATATCTTTTTGTGCACCTTGTGCACGCAATGCGCTCAATACCTCTACATACTCACACCACACCGATATCCTCCACAACTCGAGTGCTCTGTTTGATCATCATCGTGACTCTTCAGATTCTTTGGCCATTTTATCCACTCATTCAACATCACTATATGTTATGCTGAGATTCCTCAGCCTCTCTGGTATTTGAGACTCTTCGTCTTCTCTGTGACAATTGAGATAACCTTCTCTATTCCAGTTACAAGCTTCAATGCTCATCCAGCTGTCAATTGCCTCCACAAGCATCTTCATCCCTCTTGAAGATTCCCAGAGACTCTTCATCTTCTCTGTCAATCACCCTGAAGTGTCTTCGAGTCCTCTAGTAGACACCATCAGTGGTTCTGGTATTTACACTATGACGTGCAATAGTAGCCCTCCGATCTCCTTCAGTTTCATCTGCACCATTGGATTAGCTGTGATTTAAGAATTTTGCACTTTCGCAATTCAGAGATTCTGTGATGAGGCATCTTGAATCTTCATGTTGCGAGCTCCAAAAAGGAGCTTGACTGCTCTAGCTCCCTCCTCTATGTGACCACAGGCGGTGACCACCGGTTATAGAGATATTTCACCTTTTCGGTATTTCGACATTCGTATGATCCCGTGTTTTGACACTCCTATACGCGATCCCCAAAATTATGAGGCGAAGCTTATCTGCACTAGGTCCTTCTTCCACGTGACCACATGCGGTGACCACAGGCTGCGCTATAAGGTGCTGCGAACTTATGGTCTTCATTGACCCTTATCAACGATCCACAATCTCGATGAATCAACGGTCTAGATATTTTCATGATATCGCATCTCTCTATTCCTTAGATGGAGGCTCTCGTTACTCCAAGTCGCGATACGTGAAGCTCTGAGATGGAGCTTAAATCAACGGTCCACGATTTCGATGAATCTACGGTTGCGATTAAATTGTGATTTCACATATCGTGATTTCAATGGTCATATTTCTTTCCTCTCCAAGTCGCGAGTTGCGAAACTCTGAAATGGAGTCGACGGTCCAGATCACACCTTGATCTGACGGCTACAATTAAATCACGATTTCGCATATCGGGATTGCAATGGTCATATTTCTTGCCTCTTCAAGTCGTGAGTTGCGAAACTCCGAAATGGAGTCGAGAATTGTAAAATGGGATCCAACGATCATAAATGTTGATTCTCCTCCCAAGATTACTTTGTTTCGCTTACTCTGATCTTGCCATCGATGATCTACCAAAAATCCTTTGCACTATCTCTTCTGGGCTTATTTGAATCTTCTCTGCAACGTCTTCTCATAATGCCCATCTATTATATACTTTTTGTACTCATGCCATCTTCAGTGCTGTACTTGCCATCAATGACAAGCATTCGCTATCTGTTAAATATTTTCCAACAATCTCCCCCTTTGGCATTGATGGCAACACAAGCACCCACATGCATTCAGACTCTCCTCCTAGACTCTTTTCTCCCCCTTTGACATCAATGTCAAAGAAGAAACATGCTCCCCCTGAGCTGTTGTAGTACACACTCCCCCTGTCAACTATGAGCATCTTGGAAATACAACAGATATTCAATAAGTACTCCCCCTGACCAGGTGACATATTAGACTCAAGAAATTATAACCCCCAACTTTTGACAAAGATATCCAAAAGGGGTTGTTGCTAATGGTTTTGTAAATATATCTGCAATCTGTTCTGTAGAAGGTATATAATTCAGTTGAACAATTCTGTTTGTAACTTGTTCACTGAGAAAATGGTACTTTATTGGAATATGCTTAGTCTTGGAATGAAGAACAGAATTCTTGGAGACACTAATGGCATTGGTGTTATCACAGTGAATTGGAATGGGATCAGTGTAAGTTACCTTCAGATCTGTAAGAGTTTGTATCATCCATAAAATTTGTGTGCAGCAAGTAGCAGTAGCAATGTATTCTGCCTTTGTAGTGGATAATGAAATGGATCCTTTCTTTTTACTAAGCCATGCAACTAATGAGTCACCCAAAAAGAATGCTCCTCCACTGGTGCTTTTTCTCTCATCAACAAAGTTTACCCAATCTGCATCTGAATAAGCAGTTAACTGGAAATTTTGATTTCTAGGATACCACAGACCATAAGTCATTGTTCCTTTCAAATACCTGAATATCCTTTTGACCGCTTGCAAATGACTCTGTTTAGGTGCATCCTGATATCTTCCTACCATTCCTACATCATGCATTATGTCTAGGCAATATGTTGTGATGTACAACAGGCTTCCTATCATTGATCGATATGATCTTTGATCAACATCAGGTGAATTATCATCCTTTCATAATTTACATCCGGTTACCATAGGTGTACTCACAGGTTTAGAATCTTCCATTTGAAACCTTTTCAGTATTTCTCTTAGATATTTTTCTTGAGAAATGAACATCCCTTCGGGCCTCTGAGTAATTTGCAGACCAAGAAAAAATGACAGTTCTCCTATCATAGACATTTCAAATTCAGACTCCATGGCATAAGAAAATTATTGTACTAATGAATCCTTATTACATCCAAAGATGATGTCATCTACATAGACTAGTACGATGAGAAAATTATTATCCTCTGTTTTAATATACAGATTGCTGTCAGCGGTTCCTCTCTTGAACCCTTTGTCTTTGAGATACATATCCAGTCTATGATACCAGGCTCGAGGGGCCTGTTTTAAACCATATAAAGATTTCTTCAGCTTGCATACTAAGTCAGGGTTATCAGAGAGTTTGAAACCCTCTGGTTGTTCCATATAGACTTCTTCACTTAAATATCCATTTAGAAAGGATGACTTGACATCCATTTGGTAGACTTTAAACCTTTTATGACAAGCATAGGCAAGAAGCATTCTGATAGCCTCTAATCTTGCTACGGGCGCAAATGTTTCACCAAAATCCAGTCCTTATATCTGAGCATAGCCTTTACAGACTAACCTTGCTTTGTTCCTGATAACTTGTCCTTGCTCATTCAACTTATTCTTAAAGATCCATTTGGAGCCAATGATGTTTTTTCCTTCAGGTCTTTGAACCATCTCCCCCATATTGTTTTTCTCAATTTGATCAAGTTCATCATTCATTGCTTTAACCTAGTGATCATCTTTCCTGGCTTCATTGAAATTCTTGGGTTCCAGCATGAATATGAGAGCTATATGAGATTGTTCGGTGGTTTTGATTAGCTTTCTCCTAGTTTGTACACCTTTGTATTTTTCTCCAATTATCTGACTTGCAGGATGATTCTTTTGAATGATTTTGGAGGAGGAATTTGTAGTTGACTGTTGATTTGAGTCTGTCTGAGTGTCTGATTCTTCATCTGATTCAGAGTCTTCATTTTTTGATTCTTGGACCTGTTCATCTTCAGCTTTAGCTGTGTCTTCTGTAGAAGACTCATTACTGTATACCTCTCTTGTTGGGATTCCTTCATCAATTTTTACATCAATATAGTCAACCATTTTATGAAGCCTCTTATTATAGCATGTATATCATTTATTGTTTGTAGCATACCCTAAGAAGATACCTTCATCAGCCCTATCATCATATTTGCTGAGGTTCTCATCATTATTCTTTATGTAGAATTTACTCCCAAAGACTCTGAAGTGTTTGATTGAGGCAGGTCTTCCAAACCATAATTCATAAGGTGTCTTGTCACTTTGTGGTCTAAGGTGGGCTTTGTTAAGCACATGGACTATTGTGTGTATTTCTTCTACCCAGTAGGTTTGACCAATGTTCTTCTCATTCATCATTGACCTGGCCATTTCCTGCATTGTTCTGTTTTGCCTCTCAACAACTCCATTTTGTTGTGGAGTTCTTGGGATTGTGTATTCTCTCTTGATCCCATGTTCATCGCAAAATTCCTTGAAGTCTCTTGACATAAACTCTCCTCCCCATTCTGATCTTACTGCCTTTAACCTCTTGCCTATTTGAGTCTTCGTTAAAGCCTTAAATAGTTTAAACTTCTCAAATGCTTCAGCTTTTTCTTTGAGAAAGGCAACCCAAGTAAGTTTGGAGTAATCATCGATAATCAACATGAAGTAGTTTTCTTTCCCTGTGCCTTCCTGCCTTGATGGTCCACATAAATCCATATGAACTAGTTGGAGTGGTTTCTCTATTGAAGTAAAGCTCTTGGACTTAAACTGTGTCCTGTTTTGCTTCCCTACTTGACAGGGTTTACACATTGAATCTTGGGGCTTTTATATTCTCGGAAGATATTTTACTGCCTCGAGGTTTTAGAGTTTGATTAAGTGGTCAAAGTTTAGATGTCCAAGTCTCCTATGCCATAACCAACTTTCATCATGTTTACTTAGATGACATTCTTCTCTATTTTCTCATAGCACATATACATTATTATCTGTCCTTATGCCTTTGGCCACCACTTATCCTGAGTTTACAGAATTTATCTTGTAGTCCTTGGACATGAACAACACTTTGCATCCTATGTCACACATTTGACTTACACTGAGCAGATTATGTTTTAGCTCATCCACAAGTAGAACATCTTGGGATTTTCCTTTTCCATTACTTAAGCTCACCATCCCTTTTCCCTTCTGGAGCATCATTTCCAAAGGTTACGTTTCCTGATTTTCTTTCACTTAGAGATAAAAACTTGCCTTTGTCTCCCATCATGTGTTTGGAGCATCCACTGTCTATATACCAAGGGTTCATTTTTCTTTGAGTGGACAACACTAATCCACACTTGTCACTTTCCTTCTTCTTCCAAAACTTGACATTTTCAGTAGGAGATTTCGAATCTGGTTCATATTCCCTTAAATGGAAGTCAATAGATTTGTGTCCATAGTTATGACAGATGTAGCATTCAATCTCATTGTTCAACAGGTCAAACTTATTGGTGCAGCGTTGTCTACTCATTGACTATTGATTATTTCTTGACCTCTTTAGTTGTAGGTCTGTGGACTTAATTTGGCAATTGGCAATCCGTGAAGGTTTGTTACTTGGCTACATCATTCTTTGTTGTGGCAAGTATTTATTCCTTTGAAATCTTAATTTCTCATGTCTAAGTCTTAAGGAACAATTTACATCTTTGTGACCAAAGTTAGCACAGTAGAAACAATAGACATAG
>ML791513.1:430209-440761 GCA_009831015.1 Picea engelmannii | reverse complement strand
TTTTGCTTCAATTTCATCGGGCTCAAAATCCTCATTCTTGTCTTCTTTAAATGATGCTTCTCTGGAGGTAGGTTTATCTTTAACTATTCTCATTTCATATGTAGTCAATGTTCCTAGCAGTTGATCAAACCCCAAGGTTTTTACATCATTAAGTTCTTCTATAGCAGAGACCTTCGGGTTGAACCTATCAGGGAGAGATCTCAAAATTTTCTGAACTAAAGAAGGTTCATCAATTGTTTCACCAAGTGCCTTCATTACATTTACCATTTCTTCTAATCTTAGAAAGTATTTTCCAATAGTTTCATCTTCCTTCATCTTCAGCTGTTCAAACTGTATTCTATAGGTTTGAAGCTTTGCATCCTTTACTTTCTCATTACCCTCATAGCTGCTAATGAGTTTGTCCCACATTTCTTTGGCAGTTCCTAGGTGCATAACTTTTATGAATTATGCTTCTGCAATCCCACTCAAGATAACAATCATAGCCTTAGTGTTGAAGCTAAATTCTAGTTTGTCATCCTTATTAGCTAGCACAACAGGCTTTACATAACCAATATCTACCACATCCTAGACATCCGCACCTAATGACATTATGTAGGTTCTCATTCTAACTTTCCAGAAGGCAAAGTTTGTTCCATTGAACATAGGGACCTTATTGGTTGAATTTCCTTCATGGCTTGACATGTTTAAGCTCTAGGATATACCCTTAGATAAAAGGGGTTGGATCTGATACCAACTATTGGACAACTGAGAGGGGGGGGTGAATCAGTTGTCAGCGTGCTTAAACAATTATGCTTCTTTTAAAATATTTACAAGGCACTCAATGATGATCACAATAATGCAGGGAAATGAACAATGGCACATTCATCATCAGTCACATATATGAGAGACACAGAGACATAAATTTCCCAAGGAAACCCATACAGGGTAAAAAACCTCTTCTTATTTATATGATAAGTATTATTTACATTCTTTACATTATCATACATTTGAGCACCAAATCATTGTGAGGCTACATACTCTGTTTTGCAAGCTGTAACTTGTTGAGAGCACCAACTCTCTATTTTTCTCTAGCACCCACTAGAAGGAAGCACCAACTCCCTGGTTTCTCTAGCTCCAACTAGAAGGAAGCACCAACTCCTTGGTTTCTCTAGCACCAACTAGAAGGAAGCACCAACTCCCTGTGTTCAAGCCCCCACTTGAACCTCTGAGGAAACCATTCCTACCTAGCACCTCCCAACCACCCTTGATTATGAATATGAAATACTGAAACCTATTATAGTGATATAGTGTTCAATAATAGCTTACCAGTCTCATCACTATTCTACAAGATTTTGCTAAGACCTCCTCGCTGTCTTCCAACATGCATCCGCTACCCATTCTGTTCTTCTGCTTTTATTCTCTATGCGCCATGTCCATTCGCTGCACATTTCTTCTTCTGTTCTTTTTAGCTGATACACTTTGATCCTTCTTCATGCATGCATCACCTTCAACAACATCCACAACAATCCCAACAACAACAACATACCCATCTCTTCTCTATACTCTGTATTTATAGCTTTTTATGCACCTTGTGCATGCAATGCGCATAATACCTCTGCATACTCACACCACACCAATATCCTCCAAAACTCAAGTGCTCTATCTGATCATCATTGTGACTCTTCAGCTTCTCTGGCCATTTTATCCACTCGTTCAACATCACTGTATGTTATGCTGAGATTCCTCAGCCTATCTAGCAGTTGAGACTCTTCGTCTTCTCTGTGACAGTCGAGATAACCTTCTCTGTTCCAGTTACAAGCTTCAATGCTCATCCAACTGTCAATCGCCTCCACGATCATCGTCATCCCTCTTGAAGATTCCCAGAGACTCTTCATCTTCTTTTTCAATCACCCCGAAGTGTCTTTGAGTCCTATGGAAGACACCATTAGTGGTTCTGGAAGTTACACTGTGACAAGCAACAGTAGCCCTCAGATCTCCTTCAGTTTCATCTGCACCGTTGGATTAGTTGTGATTTAAGCGTTTCACACTTTTGGAATTTGGAGATTTTGCGATGAGGCATCTTGAATATTCATGTTGCGAGCTTCGAAAAGGAGCTTGGCTTCTCTAGCTCCCTCCTCTACGTGACCACAGGAGATGACCACCATTTATAGTGATATTTCACCTTTTTGGTATTTCGACATTCATATGATCCCATGTTTTGACACTCCCAGACGCGATCCATGAAATTCTGAGGCGGAGCTTATCTGCACTAGGTCCTTCCTCCACATGACCACATGTGGTGACCACAGGTTGCACTATAAGGCGCTGGGAACTTATGGTCTTCATTGACCCTGATCGATGGTCCACAATCTCAATGAATCAACGGTCCAGATATTTTTGCGATCTCGCATCTCGCTGTTCCTTAGATGGAGGCTCTCATTACTCCAAGTTGTGATATGTGAAGCTCCGAGATGGAGCTTAAATCAACAGTCCACGATTTCGATGAATCTACAGTTGCAATTAAATCGTAATTTCGCATATCATGATTTCAATGGTCATATTTCTTTCCTCTCCAAGTTGTGAGTCGTGAAACTCTGAAATGGAGTTGACAGTCCAGATCACACCTTGATCTAACGGTTGCAATTAAATCGTGATTTCGCATATCGCGATTGAAATGGTCATATTTCTTGCCTCTTCAAGTCGCGAGTCATGAAACTCCGAAATGGAGTCGAGAATTGTAAAATGGGATCCAACAATTAGAAATGTTGCTTCTCCTCCTGAGCTTACTTTGTTTCGCTTACTCTGATCTTGCCATTGATGATCTGCCAACAATCCTCTACACTATCTCTTCTGAGCTTATTCGAATCTTCTCTGCAACATCTTCTCATAATGCCCATATATTATATAATTTTTGT
Organism: Picea engelmannii; assembly: GCA_009831015.1. Taxonomy (NCBI): domain Eukaryota; kingdom Viridiplantae; phylum Streptophyta; class Pinopsida; order Pinales; family Pinaceae; genus Picea; species Picea engelmannii. Next base: position 437,867 of record ML791513.1, on the reverse strand, counting down.
ACTCATTCCATCTTCAGTGTTGTACTTGCCATCAATGACAAGCATTCACTATCTGTTCGCTATCTATTAAATATTTGCCAACATGTTGTGCATGATGAAGCACACATTGTGGTACAGGATATACTTGGTTGATATTTTACTCATGATTCTCTATTTTTGACATATATTTTGTTTCATGATGGTTGGTATGGCATGAGTTTGATGCATGAACAGGTCCAAGGATCATTATATGGTAGCATATTGTTGATCTTGTAGAGAATATAGGGGGAGACATACCCATAGGGGGAGTCATTCTTCTTCCAATGATTCTAGGAGGAGATATTTATCAGATGCATACCTAGAAAAGAGCCCTATATTTGAAGAAAGAGCACAGAAGCATAATTCCAGGAGGAGCGATGGTCACAGGGGGAGTATGAGTGATGTATTTTCAGCATTACATCAAGATGATATCCCTTGTTAAAAAAGGGAGAGATTATTCAAAGGAAGATCAAAGGCACTTAGAAAGGGGGAGCAACCCAAAGAAGAGAATGACCCTTTGCCATTGATGTCAAAGGGGGAGAGATGATCCATTGATGTGATAGATGATTATTGATGGGGAGAGATAGTCACATTGACTATTGATGTAGATTATGCCTTATCTACATGTTGACATCAATAATTGGTAATTGGTGTTGACATCAATATTGGTACTGCCATCAATTCCAAAAGGGGAGATTGTTGGATCATGTTGTCATTGATGCCAATGGTTTGATTGATGTAAAGTGATTGATTGATGCGAAAGGATTGATTGATTAATGATTGATGTAATGTAATATGTATTGTCCTTGATGAAAATGCATAGTTGAAGATGGATCAATGAGTTGTCATTGATATGATGACAGATAAATAAGTTGTCATTGATATGATGGATCAATGAGTTGTCATTGATATGATGATGGATCAATGAGTTGTCATTGATACATGATGAATATGGATCGATGTGGTTTCATTGATATGATGCATTGTTGGAAAAATGTATAGATGACTCATTTATTGTCTTATCATGATTGATAAGGTGCACAAATGTATGAACTCCAAAGTGGTCCCCTTATGGTGAAATCCCTCATGGGAAGATGCTTTGCAGATTGAGTTATCTTAGAAGAATGATTGGAGGACCCATGCTTGTATGTGGAATAATGAGTTGAATATCAATGAAATTGTTGGTGAAACTATTCTATATGGATAGTTCTTGTCATGCCATTTCCGTTGGTATGTGGAATGCCACATAACTCCTCACGGTTTGAGAGTTATGGCCTTACAAAGTTGGAGGACCCCCATATGAAGGCTTGAAGCCCCCAAGGTCAAAGAAGTCAAAGTGACCTAAAAGAATAAATCATCATTTAAATGATAAAGTAAAATGACAAAGTCAAGATGGATTATTTAAATAATAAAGAGAAGTGACAAAATCAAGAAAGATTATTTAAATGATAAAGTAAGGTGACAAAATCAAGAAGGAATATTTATATGATAAAGTATTGGAGAACTTTCTATTTATGGAAAGTGGTTAACCCTAAAATAAGGAAAATAGGTTTGAGTGACCTAGAAATGGGTTAAGTAACCTAAAAATGGGTAAAGTGACCTAGAGGATGAAAGTATAAATAAGATAACAATGGTCTCTTGTAGATCATCCTTTTTGTGGATCAATGGAGAGCTTCTTATGAGATTATCTTGTGAAGTATTGATGGAGAGCTTCTTGTGAGAGCATCTTTTGTGTGGATCTCTTGAGCATGATTGAAGATCTATTCCGAGGAATAAAGCGAGAGGAGGATCTCATGGATGCATCAAAGTTTTGGCAATGTTGGAGATCTTGACAGTAAAATTCTCGGAGCTTCAGAAACCCTAGTTTATGAGGTATATGAGGGTTTTCTGTGTATAGGGTGTGTATACATTGAAGGTATATGCGATCTGTCTGTGTATAGGGTGCGTATGTACACGGGTTGGTTGTGTACATGGTGACTACATGTTGGTAAATCCATGCAAACTTGAGAAGATGAAGATGCAGAGGTTTTAGATTCTAAGATTAATCTCCCAGGAAGATCTACAGTGCTCAGATACATCATATTTATCCATTGGTTCAAAAGGTATGGTTACATGTGTTAATATTATGGTAGCTGCAGGAGGTATTTGCCTCCATGTGTAAACCTGATGAGAATAGAAGACTCCGTAAAGAAAGAGAAAACCCTAATGAGTTGGCTAATAACACTAGAAGTCTTGTCAGCTCAAGAAGATAATTTATATTAGGTTATTAGCCTCCAAGAGAAGAAGTCGGACAGAAATAATAATAATATATTGAACAGACATGTACCTAGAAGGAGAAGTTGGCCCCAACAAATCTGGAAGAACCACTATAAATACAAGGTGCCATTTCTCATTTGACACATCTCAGAATTGCAGAGAGCAACTGGTGCGCACTACAGTTCCTAGTTTGGTGCGCACATGTGGAGGAGAGCTACAGGTGCAACTGCTACAACAACCAGTTTCAGTATTGGCTTGGACTATCTCTTGGCTAGGGTTTGGACTATCTGATCAGCTATTGTTGGTGTGCTATCCCTGGAGGAAGATGCACTACACCTTGTTTAGCTATCTAACCTAGGGTTTGCTTCTGGAATAATTCTCAGTCAAGGTTAAGGTGCTCCGAGGGTGGCTTCGGCCTATGGTTGGGTGACGAGGGTATCATCAATGGTAAAACGAGCACACAATATTCTATATTCTAACAGGTTATGGGCCCACACCTCCTTCATTTAGTCTAAACGCTAGAAGGAAACATAGCTGCTAGGATATTGAGCTCACTAAGGAACTGCCGCTAGGATTACTAGCAAAAGCAGCTTCCAAGACACTACCACTAGGGTTACTAGCAGGAGCAATTGCAGAAACCCTAATCCTCTTGTTGAGGCATCCTAAGTGAATGGATTGACCTAATCTCCAGATAGATTAGTGCACTTTAGCCTAGTGCATTCCCTGATACTCTCAGCAAGCCAAGACATGAAGATTGAGTTTGTGGTCAAATCTAGGGTTTGACCAAGTCAAAACAACCATGACTTATTCTATGAAGTTAGAGAAAAAGTTAGATGGAGCCTCTAACTTCAGAGCATGGAATACAAGGATTGACCTCATCCTTGCCAAGAATAAAGTGCTAGATATTGTGAAAGGAAACATCGTGAAACCTGAGTTTGAAGAAGGAAAAGAGAAGGAACTGCAGAACATTGTAGATATGGAGAAGTTCAAAGATGTTGACATCAATTCCATGAGTATCATAGTGGATTCTATAAAAGACCACTTGATACCCTACATCTCCCATCTTGACTCATCAAAGAAGATGTACGACACCCTAACAAATATCTTCTCAGTCAAAAACATTGGACAAGTTATGAGTCTAAAGAATGAGATGCATGACATGAAGATGAATGATGATGAAAACATAACATCATACTTTGTAAGAATCTCTCAGTTAAGAGATCAACTACAAGCTATTGAAGAGATCACTTCAGAGAAGGAATTGGTGAACATAGTACTCAATGGTCTTCCCAAAACGTGGGATGCATTTGCCACAAACATGAACACAAGGAAGGAGTATCCGACATTTGAATAACTTTGGACTTGACGTGCTCAAGAAGAATCAAGGATCAATGCAAAAGAGAAACCCCAAAAGAAGTATGACGATTAAGATTTCACAACAAGATTCAAGAACTTCGGGAACAAAAGGAACTTTAGTTCAAGGAGGAAGCCAAATCAAGAGAAAGACATTTCAGAAGTGCAATGCTTCAATTGTTGAAAGTATGGTCACTGTAAGAATCATTGTCCTGAGCTAAATAAAAGGAAGGAGAAACATGAAGCATCGATTGCCAAAGAAAAGGAACCTACAAAAAAAGGCTAAGCAGGATGGAAGAGACTTCTTCTTATAAAAGGTAACAACACTCTTCTTATTTCTTGTACATATCTTGTTTGCATTGTCTCTGTACATATCTTGTATATCTATCTCTTGGAAGATAATGTGTTCCAAGAATAACTATATCCATGTAAGAACAAACAAGATGAAAATGGATATCATTAGATATACACATGGAAGGATGAAATACAAATCATGTGGAAGATATTGCAAGATAAGCCGAATCAATCATGAAGAGACCTAGGAGAAGCAAAGACAGAAAGAAGTCAACAATCAAGAGGAAATTGGAAAAAGACTTATGATTTTTTATAGAAAACAACAAGACGGAAGCGTGGAATCTGTTAGACAAGAGAGCCAATTATATATTGCAGAAGACAATAAGGATGCAGATGGAAGCATGGACTCTGTTAGATGGAGGGAGTCGATTATATGCGCTTATACATGAAGCAAGGATTAGGAGGGAGCTAATCCTATGATCCATTGAATATGATGAAATATATATCCATGGTGGTAGCCATGAAAGACAGTACGTGTTCAGTTCAACCACAGAAGAAGACTTCTTCGAAGAGAAGCCTTAAAGTATCCCTGGTTGTCCATCCAGATCCGTGATCCTATGATGAAAGGCAGAAGTGGAATCTTTAGGGAATATAAGAAACTCCATGGACCCAAAAGCTAAAGAAAAACATGAAGAAGAACATGAAGATTCCAAGAAATAAAGAGAAATCAGAACAACCAGTCATTGTATCAATAATCACAAGATTACCAGCCTGATATGAACTCACTAAAAGCAATCAAGAATAAGAACTGAAAGTCGTGATAAAGAACGGTGTATGGAAGACTTATGAATGAAAGCATTGCGAGACCTAGAACTAGAGGTTCTCCCATATGTAGGGAGAAGACTATGATGATTACTTGTTCCAGTAAACTAGACTTATCTCCACATGAGTCATTATATCATCTGCAACATCCATGAGTTGGAATTCTACATCAGATGAATGCAACGAATGTTCTCCAGAGAAATTGAATAAAGAGTGTATGACAAGCAATCTAAATACTTTGAGGCATACCAGAAAGACACTCTTATATGCATATAAAATAAGATAACTTGGTGGAAAACCTCCAGTACACAACAGAAGCATGGTGAATATTCCCTATCACATCAAGACGATTACTCAGTAGATCGGATCTCATGATGACAAAAGACGTGCCACATAGATATGTTCCAATTTTCCAACTATGATATACTCTATTGTTCAGATCTACATGAATCCTTCAAAGTGTTCTAGACTAAAGTACATTTGAAATCAAGCATTACATTATCCATGATGAAGTCCATAAAGGATAAAATGATTCTCAAATACATATCTCCACAGATGAGCAAATGAGGAGACATTTTGGTAAAAAATTCTATCCAAGATGAAAGAGTTTGCGTACTCAAGCTAGAGCTCGTGGAAACAACTTCCTTCTTATGGAAAAAGGAAGAAATGACTCTCCAAGTTAGGAGGGAGCACTGAAAACATTATTGAAGACATTCATCTTTAAATTTGAAAAATAGTCCATCTTGGACAGATGCTTTCCTATTCGGAAAGTGGATTGAGACTTCTAACAGACAGTCACATCCCATTGTGGTTAACATGGGAAGTAGTCTGATTATTGATGTATCATAGACAATGACTTCCCATTGTGGTTAACATGGGGAGTGGTCTAGGGCAGTCTCTCTTCTTGAGGGTTACTCAAGAAGACTGGTCTGCCTCGTCAGACAATGATTTATCATTGTGGTTAACATGAGGAATGGTCTGTTTTGGAGGTTGATGCAGGACAATATTTTCTTCTTGTGGTTAATAGAGGAAATGGTTCGGACAGTCATTCCTTAGGGTTTATACATTCTCTCCAGGGTTCACTTTGATTAGTGTAGGAGGAATGGCCCAGGGTGGGGAATGGTCCATGCTCAACAATCAGGGACAAGCATTCCTTAGGGTTTATACATTCTCTCCAGGGTGCACTTTGATTCATGTAGGAGGAATGGCCCAGGGTGGGGAATGGTCCAAGCTCAAAAATCAGGGACAAACATTCCTTAGGGTTTATACATTCTCTCCAGGGTGCACTTTGATTAGTGTAGGAGGAATGGCCTAGGGTGGGGAATGGTCTAAGCTCAACATTCCTTAGGGTTATACATTCTCTCCAGGGTGCACTTTGATTAGTGTAGGAAGAATGGCCCGGGGTGGGGAATGGTCTAGGTTCAGAAGACAGGACAATTATTCTTCCTTGCTTGAGAAGAATAGTCCAGATATCTCATTATTCTACTCTGAGCCAGATATTCTTTTAGAGCTCACATATGTGAGTGAAATATTGGCCAAAATGATTCAGTTTATATCATAACATTGTTTCTGTGCAGGTTGCTATCAGATGTTTTTTATGAAGACTATATGTGGTGGATATGTTCCATTGTTCGTGAGGTAGATATTCTTTCATAGCTCACAGATGTGAGTGAAAGATTGGCCCAGATAATTCAGTTTATATCATAACATTGTTTCTATACAGGTTGCTATCATATGTTTGTTATGAAGATTGTATGACAGTATATGAAGACTACTGTGGTGGATATGTTCCACTGTTCGTGACTATACATTGATAATCAAGTACTTGTGTGTTACTTGGTGTGGTAGTGTTCCACTGGATTGTAGTTATGTACTACTATGTATAGACACAGTTGTGTTCTATTCTAATTGCCTTGAAGACTATCAACAATTTATTGGAGATCATCATCATCCAAATGAATGATGAACAAAGATTTTCCAGATGGAAAAAAGTTCAGAGAATTTACTCTTCTAGATTATAAGAATGGCTCTTTTATCACTCTATGGTGTGAGTGAATTATCCAGCATCATGATCCAGGTGGATATCGGGGGCCACCCACCTTTTCCAAATGGCTCAAAACAATTTTCTGGCCATTTTGGAAATTTACTATTTTTATCAGGTTTTAACTTCCGAGGCCATTTTTAGGGCCTAAATGAATCTCCTCGACGATACCTTTCCAACGAGATATCACACGCCTAAAACGGAGATTGTATGCAAAAGTTACGACCCTGGGAAGTTGATGCACCAACTTAACCAAACGGGGCCCACATGACTTTTGGCGCTTCATCTCCTAGGGTTAGGTTTTTGGATGTCTAGGACTTTTGGCATTCCCAATTATTGTAAAAAGGCCTCCATAGCCTCATTGTAATGATCTTCTTGCGAATGCGAGTAGCCGTCACATCTCTTCTCAGATATAAGCTGCCACCGTTCTAGCGAGTCTTTCACTCTGTATTTTTACAGTCTCTGTACATTTCTTTCATTAATAGAAATCGTGTATTACTGTATCTCTGTGTTTATGGTTGCATATCTGATATATTTCTGTTATATTACTGGATATACGCGATATCTCTGTGCATTTCTTTATTATATCTCCGCTCTCATTTCGTGCCGAAAATAATCCGGATCAGTGGTATCAGAGCAGGCTGCTCTTGATCGTTTTTTCAGTGCATGTCCCCGACAAGGTCTGAGTATAGAAAGTTGGGTCTCGAGCTTGTCTCTCTTGAAAAAAATCGCTCTCTCACACCCAAGAAACCCTCAATGGCGGAAGAAAATAAAATCGACGGAGCAGACGATCCTATCAGTCTGTTGCTTGAGCAAGCTCTCACGCGACAGAGGGACGAAATGATGGAGAATTTTTCCCACATCCTTCAACGCC
>ML791513.1:393493-427824 GCA_009831015.1 Picea engelmannii | reverse complement strand
TACATTTCTTTCATTAATAGAAATCATGTATTACTGTATCTCTATGTTTATGGTTGCATCTCTGATATATTTCTGTTATATTACTGGATATACGCGATATCTCTGTGCATTTCTTTATTATATCTCCACTCTCATTTCGTGCCAAAAATAATCCGGATCACATCATGTCTAATTACTCAGATGAAGTATGGTTTCGAGAGATGATGCAACTGATGGTGATGGTGATGCTCATGATCTAGTCATGAGATAGTCTAAACGACTATGTTGATGCTACCGGGTAAATGGTATGTTTTTGTGCTCAAGACCATTATCTGTAATACCTCCCTAGCTAGCAGGGAGTGTTAATATTATGGTAGTTGTGGGAGGTATTTACCTCCACGTGTAAACCTGACGAGAATAGAATACTCCAGAAAGCAAGAGAAAACCCTAATGAGTTGGCTAATAACTCTAGAAGTCTTGTTGGCTCAAGAAGATAATTTATATTAGGTTATTAGCCTCCAAGAGAAGAAGTCGGCCAGAAATAAGAATAATATACTGAACAGACATGTACCTAGAAGGAGAAGTCGGCCCCAACAAATATGGAAGAACCATTATAAATACAGGGCACCAATTCTCATTTGACACAAATTAGAATTGCAGAGAGAAATTGGTGCGCACTTATGTTCCCAGTTTGGTGTGCACATGTGGAGGAGAGCTACAGATGCAACTGCTATAACAACCAATTTCTGTATTGGCTTGGACTATCTCTTGGCTAGGGTTTGGACTATCTGATTTTCTATTGTTGGTGCGCTATCCCTGGAGGAAGATGCGCTACACCTTGTTTAGTTATCTAACCTAGGGTTTGCTTCCAGAATAATTCTTAGTCAAGGTTAAGGTGCTCAGAGGGTGGCTTCGGCCTATGGTTGGGTGACGAGGTTATCGTCAATGGTAAAACGAGCACACAAAATTCTATATTCTAACAACATGATTGTCTTGATGGTTACTATTGCTTGTAATGTTGTGAATGCTTAGGGCACTCTTGGTATGGTTGTCGTGATGTGGTTTATGTTGGTTGATGGAGTGAGTTGTGCTCTTGTGATTCAGTTGTGATATGATATACTATTTTCTTATACATGATTGATTTATCATTCATATTGATTGGTTGCAGAGCATGAGAAAGCTATTGGAGAGCTTGGATGTGTTGTGATTGGCTGTGAGTCAGTTTGGATAGTGGAAGACATAAGAGAATGTGTTTACAGGTTGTAGAGGTTATGAGTATATGATGAAAAGGATAAACCCTAATAGCTCAAAAAGTATACACATGTTGTTGTATACACTGTCCGCATACATACGCGGGTTGTAGTGAGCCAGAGCGTGTACACATGCGGGCTGCACTACTGACAGGTTGCGTACCTGTTGACAGATTGATATCTGTTGAGGATTATTGTCTCATCTCAGTTGGCGCTGAGGTTGTAAGCTGAGTCTTGCATTATAGAGTTGGTGCTCTTGTAGAGTTGTACTCTATTCAGTTGTTGCTGATAAACCCCCAGATTGTTGTCCATAATAAAAAGAAAAATTGTACATACATCTTGTGTTCTTTGTGTTCCTTGTGGTGATGACTTGTTGATGATATATTGCTGATATGTGCTCACATCTAACTGTTTATAAGTGACAACAATGAGTAATGAGTAAAATGTTGAATGCTAACTAAATATTTTTATGTAAGAGGGAAGTTTGGGAAAAAGATCCCCACACTCATTCACCCCCCCTCTAAGTGTGGTAGGTGTGTCCAACAATTGGTATCATAGAATTCCTTCACTACAAGCCTTAACAAGCTTGAAGGAGATCCATAGACACACAAATGGATGACGAAATACCAATCCTTGATGAGTAAAACTATTCTACTTGGAGAATAGAGATGAGAGTTTATTTGAAGACAGTGGGAGCAACTATTTGGAAGGCAGTCATTGGTGGATCAGTTCCATTGAAGAACAAGTCAAAGTTTGCAGCTCAAAGGGAAAGAAAGAAGAATGATGCATTGGCTCTCAATACCATTCTTAGTGGACTCTCAAGCCTTATCAAAGAGAGCATGGGACAATGCACTTCCTCCAAGGATCTATGGCTAAAGCTAGAGGAGACATATCAAGAAAAGAAAGAAGATGTTGAAGACCACTCCGTCAAGATTATCAAAGGTAAAGAATCTCTAACTCTTGATTGCATATGTGATGATTTTGAAGGAATTTCAAATGAAGTAAAAGAATCATGTGATAATGTTGGCAAGAATGAAGATATTGAAGGAATTTCAAATGAAGGAAAAGAATCATGTGATGATGTTGGAAAGAAGGAAGATATTGAAGATACTTCAAATAAAGGTAAAGAATCCCCAAAGACTCTTGATTGCAATGATTCAAAATGTGATGATGTTGATTTTTTCTCAAGTGAAGAATATGATCTAGAAACAGTTTGTGTAAATTTTTATGATAGTTATCCCATGGAAATAATATAAGAAAATGTATTAGAACTTCAAAAGGAAATTGAAGAGGGTTTATATAGATATAGAAGTGATCATTTTTATACACACTATAACTATCTTTCAGATAACACTAAGAAGTTTCTTAGGAGGAGTCAAAGATACATATTGAAGTTAAAGGGAGTGCTCAAAGAACAAGAAGAGAGTTCTAAGACTCAATTAGAAGAAAAGGATGAAGAAATCACAAAACTAAAGAGTAGAAAAGAATATATAAATGTAGATGATGAGATTAGCAAAAGTTTTGAAACCATTGTCCACCTCAAGACCTAAATTGAAGAAGCCAAAAGAATAGAGGAACTATTGAAGAACCAAATAAATGAAAAGGAAGAGTCATGTTGTAAGTTATAAGCTGAAATTGTTGAAAGTGAAAAATTTATTAAATGCAACTCTATCCTTGTTAACAACAATGCTACTCTTAGGATAACTAATAATGCATCAACATTGTAATTGCGGACAATGTATGGTGTAATTTTTTGAGTTGTATGAAGGTTTCACTTTGGAAAGTCAAGTCAATTCATCATGGATTATATGGATATATTATGTGTGGTGTTCAAACCTTTGACTTACAATGTATATGGAGAGATTATCATGTGAAAAAATACAACCATATAATAATAAAGGATGGAGAGATTATCATATGGAAAAATACAACCATATATAATAAAGAAAGTTAAGTTTATTGGGAGATTTTGTATTATAAGAAGTTTTGGTTGAGGTGTAGAGTTTTTGAGATACCTGCATAGAAGATATAGCTAACAATCAAATGTACACAACTTGTCAATGGTGTGAAGAGAACAAACAAAATGGAGAAAATAATAAAACAATTTATATTATCTGTATTTCAAAGAGTGAATAATTTACAATAGATATATGCTACATGAGTAACTAATGCGTCATAGTAGTGATCTAGAGAGATATAGACATTCAATGATAGAGATTTGAATGAACTGCCACCTAGTCCTAGTTAACTGATCCATGCAATCATCAATTAACTGAGTCACACGTGTGGAAGTGAGAGAAACACATGCAACTACTGGTGATAAAAATAAGGTTTCCATGCATGAGTGAATTCCACTAGTCTAATTGAGTGTAACTGGCTCTGAACTGAAGAGGAGCACCCTATATTGTAGGAGAATATTCTCATTTAAGGAAGCATTCTCAACATTGAACTATTAAACTTAGGAAAATAATTCTAGGTGAGTCTGTAATATTTCCAACACCCCCCTGAACACTACTATGAGGTAATGAAGAATGGGTCTTGACAACAAGGGCCATGTTAGGTACCCATGAACAATGCAACTAATGAACACTAAATAAATAAAGGGAGGAAAGAGGGAAAACCTCATGGGAAACCCCCCCTCAAATTACAATGTATCAAAATAAGAGAAAGACGGTTGCTAGGAAACTGTGTCCTTCAATCCAAGACGATCATGCAAAGAGTGAAACTTCTACTCAGTTAAATTCTTGGTGAAGATGTCAACTGTCTATTAAGAGGAAGGATAAAACTGCAAATCGATGATCCTCTCGTGGACTAGATATCTCATGTAGTGCATATGGATCTCAATATGATTTGTTCGTTGCCGCTGGATTAGGTCTCTACAAAACTGGAGAGTACTCTGGCTATCACACCAAATGATAGTCGGTCTATGGAAATAGATGCCTAACTCTATAGGGAAGTTCTATAGCCACAATGCTTGGATGGTAGTGTTAACTACTCCTCTGTACTCGACCTTGGTTAAATATAGAGAAATAACATACTACTTCTTGCTCGACCAATAGATAGGCCTTGAACCCAAACTGAGAGTGTATCCGGATGTGGACTTGTGATCAGTGCTATCACCTGCCCAGTCAGAATCTATGAATCCTGTGAGATCTAACTTGCAACTTACTGCATAGTGGATCCAATAACTGATGGCGCCTTGAATGTATCAAATGATATGTTTTGCAGTGTTCCAGTGTAACTCATGTGGCTCCTGCATGTACATAGAGACTACTCCTAGTCCATATGATAGGTCTAGTCGGGAGTGGGAGAGATACAAAAAAATCCCCACTAGTTGTCTTTACAGAGTGCTGTCAACCAGTGGAATGTCCTCGCCATCCTCAAGTTTCACCCAAAATAGGAAGGGGGTAGGGGCGGACTTGCAATTTGTCATCTGAAATCTCTCCATGATATCTCACACATAATTGGATTTAGATATCTTGATTCCTAAAACATCATGACTAATCTCGAGACCAAGGAAGTAATGGAGTGGACCCATGTCCGTCAACAAAAACTTGTCATGCAAAATCCTCTTCATCGCAAAAATCAATGAAGTCAAGAAGCCAGTGATCAAAAGATCATCCACATAAAGAACTATAATCAAAATTGAATTAGTATCCCTAATCATGTTGACATTTGGATCAAATTTTCATCTCACAAAATTCAGGGACAATGGGTAGGAGTCCATCTTGGCATACCATGCTCTTGGCACCTGCTTGAGGCCATAGAGAGACTTATTGAGCCTAAAAATCAAATATGAATCATGTATGAAGCCATGTGGTTGCTCCATGTAAATATCCTCTAAGATATCTCCGTGAAGAAATACATTCTTCACATCCATCTGATGGACTTCCCATCCTCTGGCCGCTACAATAGCAAGGGCCAAATGAATGGAGTCCATCTTCACTACCAGAGCGAATGTCTCATCGTAATCTATGCTATGAACCTATTGAAAAACTTTGGCAACTATTCTTTCCTTGTATCTGCTAACATGTCCACTCATTGCGCTCTTGTTCCTGTAGATCCATCTGCATCTAACAAGCTTCCTTTCTGAAGGAAGTAGAACTAGATCCCAAGTCTGGTTCTTGAGGAGGGAGTTGTACTCCTCCTGCATTGCTGATTCCCAAAAGGGATTCCTTCCAGCCTCGCCATAGGTATGAATACTGAGACACATAATAGTGCATAAGAAACATGGGATCAGTGGCTATGAGTACATGAGGGGGCTCCTCGAACTGAGATTGAGTACTCCCGAGATCCGTTGGATTCCCAACAAGATTTCCTGCATCCTGAAGAGTGGCATGTGCCCACTTGGGACTTTGCTGTGGCTCCTCATTTTCCTATACTGATTGTGCATCTGCATGTTATGAATCCTCTAACTCTATATCAGAACTCAAATATGAAGTAGATTCTAAATGTGCAGACTCATCATCTCAAAATGGTGGAAGGAAAAAAATTACATGCATGCGACTCATGTGGAGCATGCGAGAGACTTTCCTCAAACTAAACACTACGCTCAATGATGAGATGGTATGTAGAGGGATCAATAAGTATGTATCCCTTCACATCATTTGGGTATCCAACAAAGATACATGCAATACTATGAGGATCAAGTGATTTCCTCTTTTCAGAGGGAATCCAAGCCCATGCACGTGAGACGAAGACATGGAAGTGGGTGACTTTCGGTTTATTGTTGCTCCAAGCTTCGAAAGGAGTCATGTCCTTAATAGATCTATGAGGGGATCTATTCTGAATGTGATTGGCATGGTTAAGTGGCTCAACCCAAAGCTTTGGAGTAAGTGATCTTTCATACAAGAGTCCATCTCTTTGAGAGGTCTGTTTTTCTGCTCAACAACCCTGTTATGCTACAGAGTATATGGTACTGTGTGATGCAAATGTATCCCAGCCTCAAGACAAAGATTCTGAACATATTTGTTTACATACTCCCCCTCATTATCTGTACGTAGGGCTTTGATATTTCTCCCTGGTTGAGTCTGAACAAGTTCTTTGAACTCTTTGAGATGCTCAAATACCTCATACATCTTCCTAAGAAAAAATACTCAAGTATAATGTGAGTAATCATCCAAAAATGTGACCACGTACCTTGCCTCTTTGATGGATGGATGCGGAAACAGACCCATGAGATCATTGTGAATCATATCTAATGGAGAGGAGTCCCTGTGAGCCTTCCCCTTCTCTAACTTCTCTTGATGGTGCTTGCTAAGGACACATCCTTCACAAACCCCTTTGGAAAATTGGATATTAGGTAATCTGGTGACCATCCCTTTCTTGCTAAGTTATTGCATGTACCTGAAGTTCAGTTGACGAAACCTCTCATGCCATAGTCTACTAATTTCATCAACATGTGTAAGTAGTACAGAGGAATCAGGTTCAATAAACTTAGAAAAAGTGTATAACCGAGATTGATGATTTACCTCCCCGAAAATAATCTTGGAGTTGTCATGCAAGTCGAATATGGACACAGAGTTTGGTGTGAACTCCACCTTTTTTCCTGAGCCTGACTGTGTAATCTGATACATTGAGAGTAGATTCATGGAAAGTTTAGGAACATGGAGAATGTTCTCAAAACTTCCATGATCTAGTTCTACTCTCCCTTTTCTAGTGACCTTAATTGGAGAGTCATCCACCATGAGGATAGGAGGAACATTGGAAGCAGTCAAAGAAGATAAGATATCATGTGTGGCATCCATATGGTGGGATGTGCTTGAATCCACGATCTGTGCATCAGGTGAAGAGTGAACAACAACTAATGCATGATGATTACATTTGGGAGCATGATATTCTATATTCTCCTTGGCACTGTCGATAATTTGATCCCCAAGGTTGTTCTTTTGAAGAATCTGAGTCATAAGGTCTATTTGATTATTTATGCATGTAGATTTTGGATGGAATCCTCGATTGCAGTAGGTACACTTATGTCATTTCTTCCCTTTTCCACTTTTGGATCCTAAGGATTCATTGAAGCGTTTGAAGTACCCTTCCTTCTTTTGTTCTGCATGTACTTTTTCTTTTCCTTTATTTTTGGATTTCTAATGTTGATAACTACTGCCATCATGTGCAACAAGTGCATGCACTTTGGAGTTTTTTATTACACCCATCTTAATGAGTTTGTCTTGCTCCTAAATCAGGGCCTCAATGAAGGTCTGGAAAGAGGGCATATTCTAGGATTCTCCAACAATCAACCTCTGAGTGTGGAAAGTAGAAACAAAAACTGAATAATTTGGACCAACTTTTGACAAAATGGTGAGAACCTTTCACTTTTCCTCCTTTGATTTATCAACCCCACAAGTCTTGAGTTTCAACAACAAATCCTTGTACCTTGTGAAGAAATCTTGGATGTTTTCAAATATTTTCGAATCTAATGCAAGTAATTCCACCTAGAGAATGCGACCTCTCATCTCATCTTGTTTTCCAAAGAGTCCTTCCATGGTGGTCCAAATCTTGTTTGGATTTTTTCATGAAGATACATGAAACAACAACTCTGGGGATATGTGCATGTAGAAGGCTTCATAAGCCTAATCCATTCTATTGAGGTATTTGGATTTTTCAATGGATGATGTGGGTTTTTTTTTTGGTATCCATGGTTAACTTGTACAATCCTCTACCTCAGAGAAAAATCTCCATCTTTTTGTTCCATTCAAAGTATTTGTATGATGTTAGCATGATAGATGACGAAGATTCCATTCTTCCTGCATTCTTCAATATTCAGTACCTACAAATAAAAATGTTGTTGTGCCTTCTTCCTAGCAACCCGTGGGCTCTGATACCATGTAGAGTTTTTGAGATACCTGCATAGAATATCTAGCTAACAATCAAAAGTACACAACTTGCAAATGGTGTGAAGAGAAGATAAAAAATGGAGGAAATAATAAAATAATTTCTATTATCTGTATTCCACACTCAAAGAGTGAATAATTTACAATATATATAGACTACATGAGTAACTAATGCACCATAGTAGTGATCTAGAGAGATCTAGACACTTACTGACAGACACTAGAGTGAAATGCCACCTAGTCCTAGTTATCTGATCCATGCAATCATGAGTTAACTGAGTCACACATGTGGAAGTGAGAGAAACCCATGCAAATACTGGTGATAAAACCGAGGTTGCCATGCATGAGTGAATTCCACTAGTCTAACTAAGTGTAACTGACTCTGAACTGAAGAGGAGCACCCTATATTATAGGGGAATATTCTCTAGAGAGAATATTCTCATATAAGGAATCGTTCTCAACATTGGACTATCAAACTTAGGAAAATAATTCTAGGTGATTGTGTAATATCTCCAACACGAGGTTCAAAGTAGGATTACAAAATTTTCTAGCCTTAGATTTAAAGAAAAATTGCCAGCTCCTTAATAGCCAAATGCATAAAATACTAATGTTCGCAAAAACTTCCATGAGTAAATTCTGAAAAAATTGCTTACATAATAAAAGATAGAAGGAATTCATGGCTAAAATTGTCACTATTTAATGTGCTATTGAATGATATTTCTTTTTCTTTACCACTATTTTCCAAGCTTCCTTTGTTTTTGATGAGGTCCTTTTTGATCCCTCCAATCTCAATTTGTCTTGGTCTAGAGGTTCTTGTTCTTCTAGTGTCTCATCTTCTTTAGCTTGATTATCCCAACTTACCTTAGCCCAAGAGCTAAGAGGGGGCTTTGATTCTTGATTCAAATATGGAGGAAAAGAAAATTCCTCTTCCACTGCACCTCATTGTGCCAATCCTTGCCGAAATGGAAGGTCTTCTTTTGATGGAGTATCCCTAATTTCCTCTAAACCACCGAGTCTTGTTGTAATGAAATTCCTTCTTTTGATGGTGTGTCCCTAATTTTCTCTGGATGCACTTTTGGCTCTTCCATGGGAGGGTCCAAATTAAGTGGATCTTCCTTGCTTATCAATTGATGCCCTTCTTTAGCTCCAACCCACCAGGTTGATTTATGTTGTTTCTTCCTTACTTGTCATGGTCCTTTTGGGAAATACACTATTAAATGTCTTGTTTCAAAACAATCTCTACAACAGAAAGAAACATGTTTGTAAAATCCCCCAACCCAACCGAGGGACATTATGGTGTAGAATACTCTTAAAAACGAAATTTACAACCAACTAAATTAATTCATTTACAAATAACTCATTTCCTGTAGATTTCAACTACCACTACAACAGATTTAGCTACTATATATAAACACAAAATATAAGCATATTAAACATGTTATTAATCAACATGAAATGTGGCTAAACAATTCATTACATCAACATATAAATCACTACCAAATACATAGAGTTCATGCACAACAATTTAACACAACAACAAGATAAAACACTTATCTTCTCATGACAGTTGTGCAACCAGCTGCTTAGGACAGACGTTCCACCCAACCATAGACTGACTGTTCCAAATATCACAACCAGTCACCCCCGAGTTGAGGCTAGCAATCCACAAACAATTGTGGTCTCTCATGTTAATGTTTAAGACATTATTATAGTTGTTTTCATTTCATTAGATAACAATAGCATAATTCAAGATCACTGAGAAATACACAATCACAAGAGACACAATATTTATCCTGGGAAACCCTCTAGGGGAAGAAAACCTAGCAAAAATTCCTTAATATAGATAGCCAATACAATGCCAAGAGATCTCTTAAACTAATATAGAAATTCCTCTCCCAGATATGTGTCACTCTCTCTCCTTCTTCTCCAACAGTAGATCTGAAACTTGTCTCTCAATGAGAAAGTGATTTTTGTGTCTAAGTGAGGCGCTAGCCTCCTTATTTATATTAGATTGGCATGTGTGAAGTGTCTCTTCACTGGCAAGGTCGAATTCTCCTGCTGGGTGGTTATAACCACCTTAATTATTCTGGGGCCTCTTTAATATCTGCTGGGGCCGACTTCTTATTCTGCCTATTATAATTAACATTTGACCAATCTACAAAAAGAGATTTGGTCCTATTACAATAGCCGACAAGATCAATCCACAATGGGGATTGATCCGATGAATAATATATCAAATAATGATTAGAATACTCTTTGCTGTTACAATATTTCAACATTCCCCCTTAACAAGAAGGGTATTCTTCAGCAACATCATGAGAGAGAGAGAGGAAAACATCATCAACATCATCAAGTGTGTGAGAGGACAACATCATCATTATCATCTTGGAACACTGACTGGCATATCTATAAATCATCGGAAGTTTTCTTCATCGACAACATCGCCATTCTCAAAGAAATTCCATCATCATCTGCATCAATATGTATTAGTATAAAAACTGATACATCATCATCATCAGAACAAAAGGCTGGCTCATCATAATACAAGATTGACTTTATGTCACAGCTGTCAAGCTTGAATCTCAGTACTTGTCTCATCTCAATGTCTTTCTTTATGTCACAACACTCAGGCTGGAAGCAAGATACTAGAATGGATTTACGTCATAGCTATCAAGCTGGAAGCACAATACTAGTCTCATCTCATCATCTTTCTTTACGTAACAACACTCAAGATGGAAGCAAGATACCCGTCCTGCTTTACGTCACAACCATCAGGTCAGAAGCAGGATACTAGAATGGATTTACATCAAAACTATCTAGCTGGAAGCTCAGTGCTAGTCTCATCATATCATCTTGCTTTACATCACAACCATCAAGTCAGAAGCAAGGTACACATCATGCTTTACATCACAACCATTAGGTCAGAAGAAAGGAACTAGACTTGCTTTACATTGCAGCTATACAGCCGGAAGCATAGTACTAGTCACACATCATCTTGCTTTACATCGCAACCATCAAGTCGGAAGAAAGGTACTCGTCCTACTTTACGTCACAACCATCAGGTCAGAAGCAGGATACTAGACTGGCTTTACGTCATAGCTATCCAGCTAGAATCACAGTACTAGTCATATCACATCATCTTGCTTTACGTCACAACCATCAGGTCAGAAGCAAGAGATGTCTCATCACAACATCTACTCCCCCTTTCAAGGAGGGTAGTTTCGGACTATATCAATCTTATCTTGAAAGTACTCAAACTTTATATGAGATAGTGGCTTGGTCAACACATCAGTATCTTGTTCATCTGTGCTAATGTACTAGAGATTTAAGGATCCTCTCTACACCATGTCACAGATGTAATGATAACATATCTCTATGTGCTTCGACCTGTCATGGAATACAGGATTCTCTATCATCTTTATGCAGCTCTGGTTGTCACATAGAATCAAGGTTGCTCTCATCTCTAAGTCAAATAGGTCGTTCAATGAATTTTGAATCCATATAGCTTCGCAGCTGGCAGAACATGCAACAACGTATTCTGCTTCCGCTGTGCTGAGAGCAATACTAGATTGCTTCCTACTCTGCCACAAGATCATAGCTGATCCCAAACTGAAACAACATCCTGAAGTTCTTTTCCTGTCAGAAACACTTCCTTCCCAATCTGCATCAGTATATCCACTCAATGTGAAATCATGATCTCCATCATAGCTGAGACCATAATCTATTGTACCTTTAAGGTACCTCATCACATGTTTTGCAGCTACTAGGTGAACACCTCTAGGTTCTACTAGGAACTGACTCAAGGTGTTCATGGAAAAACAAATGTCTGGTCTGGTGTTCGTCAGGTACATTAGTGATCCAATAATATGTATGTACAGTGTGGCATCAATCAATTCTGACAAAGTATCGACCAATAGCTTTAGCTTCAATTCCATGGGTGTATTCATGGGCTTGCATTCCAACATGTCGAATCTCTTCAAGATTTTGACCATGTACTTCCCTTGGTTAAGGAAGATCCTCTCAGGACTCTGCCATACCTCAAGAACTAAGAAATAATGCATTAGGCCAAGGTCTTTCATTTCAAATTCCAAGGCAAGTCTCTTTTTACATTCAGTGATTAGATTTTCTTCTCCAGTTAAGAATAAGTCATCCACATATAGCAGTAAGATTATTGGCTCATTGTTCATTATTTTTAAGTAGAGCTTAGAGTTTTCTTTACTCTTGGAAAGCCTAAGCTCGTCAAGAAACTATCTATATGGCCATACCAAGCTCTAGGAGCTTGCTTCAATCTGTATAAGGCTTTCTTCAATCTGCAGACATGAGACTTCCTGTCTTCAACCTCAAATCCTTGAGGTTTCTCTATATACACTTCCTCTTCGATAGCAACGTTTAGGAAAGTTGTCTTCATGTCCATCTGGTGTAGCTTCCACTTCATCTTAGCTGCAAGAGATATGATGGTTCTGATCGAAGTGTATCTAGCCACGGGAGCGAATGTATCTTCATAATCAATGCCTTCCTTTTGGGAAAAGCCACGAGCGACAAATCTTGCTTTATACTTCTCAATACTTCCATCAACAACATGTTTTATTTTGAAGAGCCATTTGGAGGATACCACATCTTTATTATTCAGTCTGGGAACTATTTCCCATACTTCATTCTTCATTATGGATTGGTATTCCTCTGTCATGGCATCTGCCCATTCTTTTCTCTGAAAGGCTTCTTCAAAGTAGGTAGGCTACTCTTCTAGGAGATCACACATCAAAGCTGTATAACTGGAGAATGGATTTGGTCTTTTCACCTGTCTCATAGTTCCTTGGGGAACACCATACTTCTCTCCATCTTGAATAAGCTCTCTAGCCCAAGCTAGCTTTATTTTATGGAGGATCGTCATCTGAGGATGTTCTTACAGTTCTACTATATCATGGTCTTCTAGAAGTTTCTCGTCAGGGGAAGTTATGACTTCCCTCACTAGTTCTGCATCTCTGGGAACCTCCCTCATTGCAGTACTGGGGATTACGGGTTCTTCTTCATATACTTCTTCAAGCTAGCATAGTTTAGATTTCTTGAGCATTGCATCTTCATCAAAGGTCACATCCCTACTGATCTCAATGTGATGGTGACTTGGTATATAGATTCTGAAGACCTTGGAGACCTCATATTATCCCACAAATATTCCCTTCTTTCCTGAAGGGTCCAACTTGTTTCTCTTTTCTTTAGGTATATGAATAAACACTGGACATCCAAATATTTTGAGATGGCTTACCTCTGGCTTCTTTCCGGTGAACATCTCTTCCGGTGTCTTGAGCACAAGTGCACTATGTTACAATCAATTTTGCACATATACAACTGCCATTGTTGCTTCTTCCCATAAGCACATAGGAAGATCTTGATCATGGATCATAGTCTTCACAACTTCCAGTATGGTTTTGTTCTTTCATTTAGCTACACTGTTTTGTTGGGGATTATAGGGAGTAGTGAGTTCCCTCTTGATCCCAACATCTTTGCAGAAGTTCACAAACTATTTTGAGGTATATTCTCCTCCATTATCTGACTTGAGTATCTTAATATTTCTTTTAGAAAGGTTCTCTATCAAGGCTTTGAATTCCTTGAACTTGCTAAACACTTCATCTTTAGTTTTCAAGAAATATATCTAGGTTTTACGAGAGTAATCATCAATGAATGATACATAATATACATACATGCTAATGGAGGATGATGGAATTGGGCCACATACATCTGAATGGATGAGTTCTAGGACTCCTTCTGTCTTGATGTCCCTCTTCAGAAACGGGTTCTTGATGTTCTTCCCTTGTGCACATCCATTGCATATGCCTTTATGGTCACCTTTGAGTTCTGGTAAACCTGTGACTACTTTGCATATGTACGATAGTGCCTTGTATTTGATGTGGGCTAACCTTATGTGCCAAAGTTCACATGAGTTTTTAATGGTGTGGGTCATGGCAGCCTCTGAGTGACCCTTTAGTTTATACAAGCCATTTTCTTCACTTCCAATGATGATTGCTTCATTTAAGGTTTCTCCTTTAGCCCAGATAATAACTTCTCCATCTATAAAGGCAACTCTGAAGCCTTTATTTTCTAAAGATGAAATGGAGAGTAGGTTCTTCTTCAAGCCTGGTACATATAGGACATCCTTCATTTTTAGTGAATTCCCTGAATTCAGTTTATGGTTTGATTCTCCCACTCCCTTGATGGGATATTGATAATCATCTCCAAGTGTCACTTTCTGAGAAAAATTATTTTCTGAGATACAAGAGAGAATGTTTCTTTGTCCCGTCATGTTCTTGGATGCACCACTATCAATGAGCCAAGTGTCCTCTCTGAGTGTTATAGATCCTGAGAGGATCGAGATCAAGACATGGTCTTTGATATGCTCTCTTATCATCTTTGCGGGTGGCTCTTCATCTTCGACTACATGGGCATGGAGCCTCTTATGTTTTCTCTTGTATTCTTCTCGTCTGGCTGGACAAAACTTCACAATGTGTCCCATCTTGTCACAATGATATCATTGTACAGATAAGTAGTCCCTTTCCTTTCGTTGTCCTTTCTTCTGAAATCTCCTTGGATGAGATTCTTTATGATTGAATTTGTTTGATTGTTGAGGCTCTTTATGAGTCTCCTTTTGGAACTAGGGTTTCTTCCTTCCTCCTTTGGTGTGAGTAGCTAGGGCTTCATCATCATCTCTTACACTTCACGATTCTCTACTCTTGTTTCTTCTTGGATGCATTCTTCACATAGACTATCAAACTTCAATTTATTTGTTCTGGCACATATCGTTTGGATGAATGCATCCCAAGGTCTTGTGAGACCATTTAGGTCCATAATTATGAGTTCATCTTCATCTATGGTATCTCCAATAGCTTCTAGCTGTTATTTGAATTCTGAGACTCTGGAGAAGTATTCCTAAATCATTTCTCCTTTCTGCATCCTTGTATTCTTCAGTTGAGTTCTTAGATTCATCTTTCGGTTTATGTTCTTTCCTTCATATAGTCTGGTCAAGGCATCGAAAATTTCTTTCAGATTCTTCTTAGATGACACATAGGGAATCAGGTGGTCTTTGATTGAATCTACAATGATTCTTTTGGAGCTTATTGTGTCCTTTTGATGCTTTGCCTTTTCTGTAGCATCGACGGGTTCCAACACTTCTTCTTTGATGAATCTTTCTAGGTCATTCTCTTCAAGAATGAGGCCAATCCTATACTTCCAGGCATGAAATTTTTCCACTCCTTCTAGCTTGTCAACAAGCTTAATGCTTGCATACATCTTTACCCGGAGCTAGGAAAATGACCGAAACATGAAAGTGCTCAAAATCAAAATCTGAACATACCAGGAGGTGCACTTGGCTGAGGTGAGTATCCTAGTGTGTTTGGATCTGAGAAAATCCAACTTTTTCTCCTCCAAATTTGATCTGCGGATTTTTGGACTGGTGCTTCTGGTACCTCTGGTACTCTGGTACTTCTGGTACACTGGTTTTCTGGTACTTTGTGAAACTAGGGTTTCACTTTTCGGGAAATCCAACCACTGAAAAGGTGTGTTGAGAGTGCAAAAGTGATCCTTAGGGGAGGGTGCACTTTTCTAGATGGTTTTGGGGCTAAAAAGCTTCACCATAAAAAATCCCTAATTTTCATGTACGACAACAATGATGTTTTTCACTTGTGAAAGATGCTTCCTTCATCTTGGCTATGATACCATGTTAATGTTTAAGCCATTATTATAGTTGTTTTCATTTCATTAGATAACAATATCATAATCCAAGATCACTGAGAAATACACAATCACAAGAGACACAACATTTATCCTGGGAAACCCTCTAGGGGAAGAAAACCCAACAAAACTTCCTTAATATAGATAGTCAATAAAATGCCAAGATATCTCTTAAACTAATACACAAATTACTCTCCCAGGTATGCACCACTCTCTCTCCTTCTTCTCCAACAGCAGATCCAAAACTTGTCTCTCAATGAGCAAGTGAGTTGTGTGTCTAAGTGAGGCGCTAGCCTCCTTATTTATATTAGACTGGCATGTGTGAAGTGTCTTTTCACTGGTAGGGCAAAATTCTCCCACTGGGTGGTTATAACCACCTTAATTACATTATGGGGCCTCTTTAATATCTGTTGGGGCCGACTTCTTATTCTGCCTATTATACTTAACATTTGACCAATCTACAAAAGGGGATTTGGTCCTATTACAATAGTCGACAAGATCAATCCACAATGGGGATTGATTCGATGAATAATATATCAAATAATAATTAGAATACTCTTTGCAGTTACATTATTTCAACATCTCACAATCCACTCACAATGCATAAAACTCTCAACCCAACTGATATTCTCCTACAACTCTCCTGATTTTCCACAAGCTCTCTTCCTCTTGATCTGTCTAAACCAAGGAATATACCCCCTCAATGATATCAATCCCTCAGGCATTCCATTTATTTATCAGGGTCTCTCTAACACATACAACTAGGAATATATCAGTTGGGAACTCAAGGGAAATTGCTGCTAGGAAAACTATCAACAAACCAACAACAAACACTTGTTGTTTTAGTGAAACTCACCCAAGATTTCACTCTTCAGGCCTGACAGCCTGGCTCTTCATTTTTCCAGCTCCAATTCACTCCAATTATGCTCCAACATGCTCTATAACTCACCCTCCATGGTTGCATCAACTTCAATCTCTGTTTCTTTCTCTCCCTTAGCTCTCATGCACAAACTTGACTAGCTAAAAATTATTGTTCCCACCCATACAAATTTCCTCTCTTGTGCTTACCTTTCTTGACTCACACTCTTCCCTAAGATGATTTTACTCAACCCCCATGTGCCCAATTAATTTGGGATGTGACTACTCACACCCACCCTCTTACATGTATTCAATGACTGGCTTAGGGAACACTCAATCAGAAATGGGAAGGTTCATATACAAATGGAAAATTTAGGAAAATGTGTTGAATCAATATACATGGGTATTTATCCCCTGTACCCCCCTCTTGGCCATTATCCTAGACACTCCCCTCACTTGTGGATTAATTCAGCCCCCATCTCTTGTCCATGTCCCCTTTAGCATTTGACATCACATTTTTATTAATAAAACAAGGAAGTCTAATTCACATATTACATTGCTTGGCCATAGCCACATATTATATCTACATAAGCATAAATTAAAATAGGGATTAAAGTGGCGATGTTACATTCCCCCTCCCCTACAATTGTGCACCATCCTTGGTGAAATCTATATTGATATATATATATATATATATATATATGTATGGAAATTTCCATCACATAAAATAAAAATTCTGCAATTTAACAACTCTAGCAGCAACTCCGACCATAATCTCATGTTCCTCTCAACTCGTCGACCCAAGGAATGCACCATTCTTTTATCAGAGTTAACCCAAGGGATGTACCATCCATTTATCAAGGCTAACCCAAGGAATGAGCCATTCGTTTATTAATATCCCCAATGCAGTTGGCCAGGACTCTGAGATGTGGTTCAAAATTTTAGTTGCTCAAAATGGAGTCTTGCATTATGTTTTCTTCAAAACTGTTAAAAATTTGTAGGTATTTTTCCCTCATGTTTTCCTCATGTTCCCATGTAGCATCTTCAAGACCGTAGAAGGTCCATTGAACCTTTACCAACCCATGGCTTTGTTCCTAAGCACTTTGAATTTCAGTCCAGGATGCGTACTGGTTCCACCCATAAATCCCCTTCGTGCTCCACTTGGATCACATTCCAATCAATTATTTGGTTAGGATCATGCACATATTTCTTTAAAATTACACATGAAATACATTATGCACTCTCATGGATGTAGGAAAAACTAACATGTATGGAACTGGCCCTATCTTTTCTAATATTTCAAAAGGCCCACAATATCTTGCTACCAACTTCGGGAAGCTTCCTAATATTATTGAAATTCTCTTTGCCTTTACTTTTAAGAACACATGTTCTCTCACTTTAAAATCTATGAAAACTCTGTTCCTATCTTCATAATTTTTCTTTCTATCCTGGGCAACCTTCAAATTCTACTTTATCTTTGCCATCTGGTATTCCATTTCTTTTAACAGTTCTGACCCAACAACTTCTTTGTCTGTTGGATTATCCCAACTCACTGGTGTGTTACATTTTCTGCCATACAATGCTTCAAACAACCTCATTTTCAATGAGTCATGATGCCCATTATTGTAGGAAAATTCAACTAAATGGATATAATCTTCCCACTTTGATGGTTGATCCATCACGTACATTCTAAGCATGTCCTCAATTATCCTGTTAGTCCTTTCTATTTTCTCGTCTGAATATGGATGATATGATGTACTAAGATTTAAATTTGTCCCAAATCCCTTGAAAAAACCCTTCCAAAAATTGGAAGTAAACTTTGGATCTCTGTCTAAAACTATTTCCTTAGGCACTCCATGTAGCCTAACAACTTCTTTCATATAAATTTATGCAATATTTGTTGCCTTGTGTGTTGTCTTTACCAGAATAAAATGCGATGCTTTGGTCAATTTATCCACCACCACCATGATGGAATCATGATGCTTCACTATTCTAGGAAGCTTAGTAATAAAATCAACTATAACTACTTCAAACTTCCATTCTGGAATGGACAATGGTTGTAGAAAACCTGTTGGGTGTCTATGTTCTGTCTTTACCTTTTGACATTCTATAAATATGGCTATGTAATTAGTGTTGGCAAATGTTTAACATGTAGCGTAAGCTTTTCATTGATAGCAAGTACAGTAGTAATGATGGCTTGAGTACATCAACGATGATCAACAGGAAAATAGAAGATAAGTCCAGGAAGATCGAATGATCGAAGGCAATGCAATGTTGATCAGGCATGATGAAGTCCCGTAAAGTTTGTGAAGTATTTCTGATCGTTGGATCCCATCCAAAATTACCGACAGAACGATGACCGTCAGATCTCAATGTAGACAAGAGGAGCGCACAGATATGGAGGATAGATCTCGGGCGTTAGATTCGAGCGCAGGGTCCGACCATCGTTGGATCGAGGAGAACTTGCACGATTTTTAAAGTGCAAGGAGTAGAGGGCTCAAAAACCCCGAAAGCAGGAGAATCGTCCATCTCAGGGGGTTATCTGGACCATTGATCCAACTCCCTGTTGGAGTTTTGGGGATCGAGAGTTGGAGATGACAAGTAATATCATCCACAGAAATCTCGATTTCGTGATATGCAAAATCATGACGTAATCTGAGCCGTCAAATCAAGATCACATTTGGACCGTTGATCCGACTCACGTCAGCAAACCACGTCAGCTAGGAACACGTGTCACAACTAGGTAATGACAAGTGTTAGATTGATTCAACATTCCAATCACATGTAAGTCACGAATCAGGGTGACACATGGCAGTTATTTAACACATGTGACGTCAGTAGACTTACACCATGTCGGAGTTTCGAGGATCGCGTGTTGGAGATGTAAAAGAAACAATGCAACATGAACCCGATTTTGTGATACGCGAATTCGTGATCCAATCGCAGCCATTGAATCAAGATTGAATCTAGACCGTTGAATCCAAGTCCATTTCGGGAATTCGAGGATCGAGTGTAGGAGATGTCAAGGAATGTTAACAACAAGAATTCTGATATCGCGATATGCGAAATCGTGACGTAATTGCAACCGTCAGATCAAGATGTGATCTGGACCATTGATACGACTTCTTTACGGAGTTTCATGGATCGGGATTTGGAAGTGACAAGAACATTCACCACAGGAATGTTGAAATCGCGATATGAGAAATCACGAAATGATCTGAACCGTCAGATCAAGTGTTGATCGGGACCGTTCCATTTCGGGGTATCGGGGGTTGCGACTTGGAGAGTCGATATGCCTCATCTCCAGACTCACGAAATGCGAAATCGTGAAAGCGCCTTAAGAATAAGGCTGTGGTCATAGCCCTTGGTCACGTCAGTGGGAGATGAACAGATGTCGGAGGACAAGGAGGGGCTAAAGTGAACGAGCATTAGTGCAGCGGAAGCGTGGTGGAGAACAGACGGTAGGTGGGCAGCAAAACGATACAAAAGGTGACATGATAGGAATGGGGTCCTTTCCTCAATACCCCACCATTCCGGACCCCCCCCCCCCTTCGCTTAAAGATAGAATGGTAGGGGGGCTCCGGAATCGAATCCCGACCATAGATCTGGGAGCACATATTCTGGTCGTCCAGATTTGCTCGCTGCATATCCAACGGAGAAGATGAATTTGAAAAAGATCGGAGGGCAATTGTATCATGGCATAGTAGAACTCCCAAAAACCATTGATGACGTCTACTATAGAATTCGAAGAGATCTCTGTGTGATTGCCAGAGGAGATGAAGAGTCTCCAAGCTTTGTCCAGTGAAGGAAGACTATTCTTAGAATGGATTGACAGATGGATGAGCGTTGAAGTCTGTAACTGAAACAAAGAAGGTGAGATCGACTGTCACAGAGAAGACGAAGAGTCTCAAACTGCCAGAGAGGCTGAGGAATCTCAGTACAACATACAGTGATGTTGAACGCATGGGAAAACCGCCAGAGAAGCTGAAGAGTTACCATCATGATCAGGAAGAGCACTCGAGAGGTGGAGGATATCGGTGCAGAGTCAACATGTAGAGGCATTGCGAACATTACATGCACAAGGTGCACAGAAGCTATAAATACACAGTACAAAGAAGAGATGGGGTTGTTGTTGCTGTTGGAGTTTTCTGTTGTTGTTGTTGGTGAAGGTGATTCATGTGTGAAGAAGGAGAATAGTGCAGTATCTGAATTGCACAAAAGAGGAACTGTGCAGTGAATGGACATGGCGCACAGAGCATAAAAAGCAGAAGAACAAACAATGCAATTCATGTGTGCAGAAAGGCAATGAGGCAGACAGAGCAACGAAATGCAGCAGAACAATGATGAGTCTGGTAAGCCATTGTTGAACATCATATCACTGTAATAAGTTTTAGTAGCAAAGATTTATATTTCTCAGGGTGGAAGGGAGGTGCTAGGGAGGACTGTTGTCCTCATAGGTTCAAGTGGGTGCTTGAACACAGGGAGTTGTAGCTTCCATCTGGTTGCAGCCAGAGAAACCAGGGTGGTAGGGTGGTGCAAGGGAGAATTCTTGTTCTCTGTTATACAGGTTGGTGCCTGTATGATTGGAAGTTGGTGCTTCCATCCAGTTGGTGCTGGAAACACTCAGGGAGTTGGTGCTTCCTTCTAGTTTGTGCTAGAGAAACTAGGGAGTTGGTGATTCCTTCTAGTTGGTGCTAGAGAAACCAGGGAGTTGGTGCTTCCTTCTAGTGGGTGCTAGAGAAAATAGAGAGTTGGTGCTCTCAGCAAGTAGCAGCTTGCAAAACAGATGTTGTAGCCTCATTGTGAGTTGGTGCTCATATGTATGATAATGTAAAGAATGTAACTATTACTTATCATATAAAGAAAAAGAGGGTTTTACCCTTTATGGGTTTCCTCAGGAAATATCTGTCTCTGTGTATCACATGTGTGTGACTGATGTTGAATATGCTATTGTTTACTTCCCTGCACTATTGTGATTGTCCCTCAGTGTTTCTGCAAAGAGTTTAAAAGAAGCATAATTGTTTAAGCACAGTAACAACTGATTCACCCCCTGCCTCCTCTCATTTGTCAAACAATTGGTATCAGAGACGACCCCTTTTATCTAAGGGTAGATCCCAAAGATTAAACATGTCAAGCCATGAAGGAAATTCAACCAATAAGGCCCCTCTGTTCAATGGAACAAACTTTGCCTTCTGGAAAGTTAGAATGAGAACCTACATAATGGCTTTAGGTGTAGATGTATGGGATGTGGTAGAGATTGGGTATGTAAAGCCAATTGTGCTAGCTAATAAGGATGACAAACTAGAATTTAGCTTCAACGCTAAGGCTATGAATGCTATCTTGAGTGGGCTTGCAGAAGAAGAATTCGTAAAAATTTTGCACCTAGGAACTGCCAAAGAAATGCGGGACAAACTCATTAGCAGTTATGAGGGTGATGAGAAGGTAAAGGATGCAAAGCTTGAAACCTACTGAATACAGTTTGAACAACTGAATATGAAGGAAGATGAAACTATTGGAAAATACTTTATGAGAATAGAAGAAATGGTAAATGAAATGAAGGCACTTGGTGAAACAATTGGGGAACCTTCTTTAGTTCAGAAAATCTTGAGATCTCTCCCAGATAGGTTCAACCCGAAGGTATCTGCTATAGAAGAA
This sequence comes from Picea engelmannii, assembly GCA_009831015.1. Classification (NCBI taxonomy): domain Eukaryota; kingdom Viridiplantae; phylum Streptophyta; class Pinopsida; order Pinales; family Pinaceae; genus Picea; species Picea engelmannii. The sequence goes on along the minus strand of ML791513.1, from coordinate 405,527 downwards.
CTTAATAATCTAAAAACCTTATAGTTTGATCAACTTCTAGGAACACTGACTGCATATGAAATGAGAATAGTTAAAGATAAACCCACCTCTAGAGAAACATCATTTAAAGCAGACAAGAATCAGGATTATGAGCCCGATGAAATTGAAGCAACATTTGTGAAGAGACTGAAGAAGGGATAAGGCAAGTACAAAGTTAAACTACCTTTCAAATGCTTTAACTGTGGAAGGATAGGTCATTTTGCAAATAAGTGTCCACACAAGAAACATGATCAGAACTATGAAGGTGAAGAGAAGCACAAATCTAGGAGATTTGATAAAAATAAAAGTTTATGTGTAAACAATGATGACTCCTCAGAAGACACTGATAGTGACTCTTCCTATGAAGATAAGTTAAATAACTTCATGCTTATGGCCAAAGAGAATTATGATAATAAAAGCACAGGCAGTGAAGAAGAAGTTGTGGTTGACATGGAAGGAGAACTGATCAGTGCATTGGAAGAGATTGACAGACTAAGAATCAAGAACAGAAAGCAAATACAATTGTTGATATAGTTTGAGAAAGACAGAAAAGAACCTGATGAAGACCTTGTCCTACTAAAAGTAGAATTGGAAGAGGCAAAGAAAATTGAAGAGATTCTGAAACAACAACTATCAGAAAAGAAGGCAAGATTTGAATCATTAGAACAAGAAGTAGTGAAAACAAGGAAAGAAATGGAGAAGTTTCAAGCCTTGTATAATCAAAATCTGTCAAGTATCAAAGCCTCAGAAGGATTAGCCACCATTCTGAACCAGCAAAGGAATCCAAAGCTGAAAACTGGTTTGGGTTATGAAGAAGGATCAAGCAGTGGGAAGCCAGGAAATGAAGAACCCATCAAATTTGTCAAAAGTACAATGAGTGGAAATAACAACCCTGCAGAAACAAAGGAAGACGATCAGCCACCCAGAACGAGTATAGGAAAATGTGCCAAGATTGAATCTGAATAACGAAGAAACAATTCTCTCTTTGCTGAAAGATGTCTTCAACAAGAAAGAAATTGATTTGCTCAAAGAAGACAACCATTTACCAGGTACAAAGAATTTTTCTATGGCTATTGTTTCTTTTGTTCTAACTTTGGTCACAAAGCTGTAAATTGTTCCTTAAGACTCAAACATGAGCAATTAAGGTTTCAAAGGAATAAATACTTCCCACAACAAAGAATGATACAGTCAAGTAATAATCCTTCACGGACTGCAAATTGCCAAATTAAGTCTGGACACATACAACAAAGGAGGCCAAGAAACAATCAACAGTCAATAAGTAGGCAACACTGCAACAATAAGTTTGACTTATTGAATAATGAGGTTGAATGCTACACCTGTCATAACTTTGGACATAAATCTATTGAGTGTCAGTTAAGGAACTATGAACCAGATTCGAAATCCCCTGCTGAAAATGTCAAGCTTTGGAAGAAGAAGGAAAGTAACAAGTGTGGATTAGTATTGTCTGCTCAAATAAAAATGAACCCTTGGTATATAGATAGCGGATGCTCCAAACACATGATGGGAGACAAAGGAAATTTCCTATCTCTAAGTGAAAGAAAATCAGGAAGTGTAACCTTTAGAAATGATGCTCCAGGGAAAATAAAAGGCAAAGGGATGGTGAGCTTAAGTAATGGAAAAGGAAAAGCCTAAGATGTTCTACTTGTAGATGGGCTGAAGCATAACCTACTCAGTGTAAGTCAAATATGTGACAGAGGATGCGAGGTGTTGTTCACATCCAAGGACTGCAAGATAAATTCTGTAAACTCAGGACAAGTGGTAGCCAAAGGCATAAGGACAGAAAATAATGCATATGTGCTGAAAGAAAATAGAGAAGAATTTCATCTAAGAAAACATGATGAAAGATGGTTATGGCATAGGAGACTTGGACATATAAAGTTTGACCAATTAATCAAACTCAAAAACCTCGAGGCAGTAAAATATCTTCCCAGAATATCAAAGCCCCAAGATTCAGTGTGTAAACCTTGTCAAGTAGGGAAGCAAAACATGACATAGTTTAAGTCCAAGAGCTTCACGTCAACAGAGAAACCACTCCAACTAGTTCATATGGACTTATGTGGACCATCAAGACAGGAAGGCACAGGGAAAGAAAACTACTTCATGTTGATCATCGATGATTACTCCAGACTTACATGGGTTGCCTTCCTCAAAGAAAAAGTTGAAGCATTTGAGAAGTTTAAAACATTTAAGGCTTTAACTGAGACTCAAACAGGCAAGAGGTTAAAGGTAGTAAGATCAGATTGGGGAGGAGAGTTTATGTCAAGAGACTTCAAGGAATTCTATGATGAACATGCGATCAATAGAGAATACACAATCCCAAGGACTCCACAACAAAATGGAGTTGTTGAGAGGAAAAACAGAACAGTGCAGGAAATGGCCAGGTCAATGATGAATGAGAAGAACATTGGTCAAACCTACTGGGTGGAAGCCATACACACAATAGTCCATGTGCTCAACAAAGCCCACCTCAGACCACAAAGTAACAAGACCCCTTATGAATTATGGTTTGGAAGACCTGCCTCAATCAAACACTTCAGAGTCTTTGGGAGTAAATGCTACATAAAGAATAATGATGAAAACCTCGGCAAATATGATGATAGGGTTGATGAAGTTATTTTCTTAAGGTATGCTACAAATAGTAAAGGATACAGATGCTATAATAAGAGGTTGCATAAAATGGTTTACTGTATTGATGTAAAAATTGATGAAGGAATCCCAGCAAGAGAGGTGTACGGTAATGAGTCTTGTACATAAGACACAACTAAAGCTGAAGATGAACGGGTCCAAGAATCATAAAACGAAGACTCTGAATCATATGAAGACTCAGACACTCAGACAGACTCAAATCAACAGTCAACTACAAATTATTCCTCCAGAATCATTCAAAAGAATCACCCTACAAGTCAGATAATTGGAGAAAAAGACAAAGGTGTACAAACCAGGAGAAAGCTAATCAAAACCACTGAACAATCTCATATAGCTCTCATATCCATGCTGGAACCCAAGAATTTTAATGAAGCCAACAAATATGATCACTGGGTTAAAGCAATGAATGAAGAACTTGATCAGATTGAGAAAAACAATACATGGGAGATGGTTCAAAGACCTGAAGGTAAAAACATCATTGGCTCCAAATGGATCTTTAAGAATAATTTGAATGAGCAAGGACAAGTTATCAGGAACAAAGCGAGTTTAGTCTGTAAAGGCTATGCTCAGATAGAAGGACTGGATTTTGATGAAACATTTGCGCCTGTAGCAAGATTAGAAGCTATCAGAATGTTTCTTGCCTATGTTTGTCATAAAAGGTTTAAAGTCTACCAGATGGATGTCAAGTCAGCCTTTCTCAATGGAGATTTAAGTGAAGAAGTCTATATAGAACAACTGGAGGGTTTCAAATTGTCTAATAACCCTGACTTAGTATGCAAGTTGAGGAAATCTTTATATGGTTTAAAACAATCCCCTCGAGCCTGGTATCACAGTTTGGATACATATCTCAAAAACAAAGGGTTCAAGAGAGGAATAGCCGAAAACAATCTGTATATTAAGACAGAGGATAATGATTTTCTCATCGTACTGGTTTATGTAGATGACATCATCTTTGGATGTAATAAGGATTCACTGGTACAATGGTTTGCTTCTACCATGGAGTCTGAATATGAAATTTCTATGATAGGAGAACTGTCATTTTTCTTTGGTCTACAAATTACTCAGAGGCCAGATGTTCATTTCTCAAGAAAAATACCTAAGAGAAATGCTGACAAGGTTTCAAATGGAAGATTCTAAACCTGTGGGTACACCTATGGTAACTGGATGTAAACTAAGCAAGTATGATGATTCACCTGATGTTGATCAAAGATCATATCGATCAATGATAGGAAGCCTGTTGTACATCACAACATCTCACCCAGACATAATGCATGTTGTAGGAATGGTAGGAAGATATCAGGCTACACCTAAACAGAGTCATTTGCAAGCTGTCAAAAGGATATTTAGGTATTTGAAAGAGACAATGACTTATGGTCTGTGGTATCCCATAAATCAAAGTCTTCAGTTGACTTCTTATTTAGATGCATATTGGGCAAATTGTGTTGATGAGAGAAAAAGCACCAGTGGAGGAGCATTCTTCTTGGGTGACTCCTTAGTAGCATGGCTTAGTAAAAAGCAAGGCTCCATTTCTTTATCAACCATAGAGGCAGAGTACATTATTGCTGCTACCTGTTGCACTTAGGTATTATGGATGATTCAGACACTTGCAGACTTAGAGGTAAAATACACTGCACCGATCCCAATTCATTGTGATAACACTAGTGCCATCAATGTGTCTAAAAATCCTGTCTTCCACTCCAAGACAAAACATATTCCCATAAAATATCATTTTCTGAGAGAGCAGGTCACCAATCAGATTGTTCAGGTCCATTACATTCCCACTACAAAACAAATTGCAGACATCTTTACTAAGCCCCTAGCCAAGACACCGTTTGAATATCTCAGACAGAAGCTGGGTGTCATTTCGTTTCACACCTGAAATAGTCCATCTTGTTAGGAGGAGATTTGTATTGTTTGAATATCTAATGCCTCCTAAAATTACTGCAATCACTCAGGGGGAGCATGTCTCTTCTTTGACATTGATGTCAAAAGGGGAGAAAAGAATTTGGGTTCCTTAGTTGCCATCAATGCCAAAGGGGGAGATTGTTGTCAAATGTTTAACAGGTAGCGTAAGCTTGTCATTGATGGAAAGTACAACAATAATGATGGCTTGAGTACAACAATGATGATCAATAGGAAAATAGAAGATAAGTCTAGGAAGATCGAATGATCGAAGGCAACACAACGTTGATCAGGCATGATGAAGTCCCGTAAAGTTTGTGAAGTATTTATGATCATTGGATCCCATCCAAAATTCCCGACAGAACGATGACTGTCAGATCTCAATGTAGACAAGAGGAGCGCACAGATATGGAGGATAGATTTCGGGTGTTAGATCTGAGCACAAGGTTCGACCACCATTGGATCAAGGAGAACCTGCACGAACTTTAAAGTGAAAGGAGTAGAGGCCTCGAAAATATCGAAAGCAGGAGAATCGTCCATCTCAGGGGGTTATCTGGACCGTTGATCCGACTCCCTGTCAGAGTTTCGGGGATCGAGAGTTGGAGATGACAAGTAATATCATCCACAGAAATCCCGATTTCACGATATGCAAAATTGCGACGTAATCTGAGCCGTCAAATCAAGATCACATCTGGACCATCGATTCGACTCACGTCAGCAAACCACGTCAGCTAGGAACACGTGGCACAACCAGGTAATGAAAAGTGTCAGATTGATTCAACATTCCAAGCACATGTAAGTCACGAATTAGGGTGACACGTGGAAGTTATTTAACACATGTGATGTCAGCATACTTACACCATGTCGGAGTTTCAAGGATCGCATGTTGGAGATGTCAAAGAAACAATGCAACAGGAATCCCGATTTTGCGATATGCGAATTCGCGATCCAATCACAGCCATTGAATCAAGATTGAATATGGACTATTGAATCCAAGTTCATTTTGGGAATTCGAGGATCGAGAGTAGGAGATGTCAAGGAATGTTAACATCAAGAATTTTGATATCGCGATATGCGAAATCATGACGTAATTGCAACCGTCAGATCAATATGTGATCTGGACCATTGATACGACTTCTTTACGGAGTTTCGTGGATCAGGATTTGGAAGTGACAAGAACATTCACCATAGGAATGTCGAAATCACGATATGCGAAATCGCGAAATGATCTGAACCATCAGATCAAGTGTTGATCAGGACCGTTGATCCCACACCATTTCGGGGTATCGGGGATCACGACTTGGAGAGTCAAGATGCCTCATCTCCAGACTCACGAAATGCGAAATTGTGAAAGCGCCTTAAGCATAAGGCTGTGGTCACAGCCCTTGGTCACATCAGCGGGAGATGGACAGATGTCGGAGGACAAGGAGGGGATAAAGTGAATGAGCATTGGCGCAGCGAAAGCATGGTGGAGAACAGACGGCAGGTGGGGAGGAGAATGATACAAAAGGTGACATGACAGGAATGGGGCCCTTTCCTCGATACCCCACCATTCTGGACCCCCCGTCCGCTTAAATATAGAATGGCAGGGGGGCTCTGGAATCGAATCCTGACCATAGATCTGGGAGCACAGATTGTGGCCGTCCAGATTTGCTCGCTGCATATCCAACGGAGCAGATGAATTTGAACAAGATCGGAGGGAAACTGTATCACGACATAGTAGAACTTCCAGAAACCATTGATGACGTCTGCTAGAGAATTCGAAGAGACCTCTGTGTGATCGCCAGAGGAGATGAAGAGTCTCCAAGCTTCGTCGAGTGAAGGAAGACTATTCTTAGAAGATATTGACAGATGGATGAGCGTTGAAGTCTATAACTGAAACAGAGAAGGTGAGCTTGACTGTCACAGAGAAGACGAAGAGTCTCAAACTACCAAAGAGGCTGAGGAATCTTAGTACAACATACAGTGATGTTGAACGCGTGGGAAAACCGCCAGAGAAGCTGAAGAGTTACCATGATGATCAGGCAGAGCACTCGAGAGGTGGAGGATATCGGTGCAGAGTCAGAATGCAGAGGCATTACGAACATTGCATGCACAAGGTGCACATAAGCTATAAATACACAGTACAGAGAAGAGATGGAGTTGTTGTTGTTGTTGGAGTTTGTTGTGGTTGTTGTTGGTGAAGGTGATTCATGTGTGAAGAAGGAGAAGAGTGCAACAACTGAATTTCACAGAAGAGGAACTGTGCAGTGAATGGACATGGTGCACATAGCATAAAAAGTAGAAGAACAGACAACACAATTCATGTGTGCAGAAAGGCAATGAGGCAGACAGAGAAACGAAATGCAGCAGAACAATGATGAGTCTGGTAAGCCATTGTTGAACATCATATCACTGTAATAAGTTTTAGTAGCAAAGATTTATATTTCTCAGGGTGGAAGGGAGGTGCTAGGGATGATTTTTGTCCTCATAGGTTCAAGTGGGTGCTTGAACACAGGGAGTTGTAGCTTCCATCTGGTTGCAGCCAGAGAAACCAGGGTGGCAGAGTGGTGCAAGGGAGAACTCTTGTTCTCTGTTATATAGGTTGGTGCCTGTATGATTGGAAGTTGGTGCTTCCATCCAGTTGGTGCTGGAAACACTCGGGGAGTTGGTGCTTCCTTCTAGTTTGTGCTAGAGAAACCAAGGAGTTGGTGATTCCTTCTAGTTGGTGCTAGAGAAGCCAGGGAGTTGGTGCTTTTTTCTAGTGGGTGCTAGAGAAAATAGAGAGTTGGTGCTCTCAGCAAGTATCATCTTGCAAAATAGAGGTTGTAGCCTCATTGTGAGTCGGTGCTCATATGTATGATAATGTAAAGAATGTAACTATTACTTATCATATAAAGAAAAAGAGGTTTTTACCCTTTATGGGTTTCCTCAGGAAATATCTGTCTCTGTGTGTCACATGTGTGTGACTGATGCTACATATGCTATTGTTTACTTCCCTGCACTATTGTGATTGTCCCTCAGTGTTTCTACAAAGAGTTTAAAAGAAGCATAATTGTTTAAGCACAGTAACAACTGATTCACCCCCCCCCCTATTCAGTTGTCCAACAATTAGCCACTTCTTACTTCGTTCCTGGACAAAAAATATTGGCTTCTTACTGCTGCAATTGTCTTATGATCTCTTGGGTGCTCTACATATGGCACATTATGCATCTCCTTTAACACTACATTTTTCAGCTCCCCAGAATTCGACACATACACCTTACCTTTGTACATGAGAATTCCATCTTCTTTCAACTCATAATAATTAAATTTTTTGTTGAAAGTTACCTTGTTGTAATGTATCTTTGATTTTTAAATAATTTTGATATGAATTTGTTGCTGCAACAATTCTGTCTTTCAAATCTGTCTTGTACATATTGATGGATGCAATATTCACTTCATGAGATCTCTTGTTGAGTGCATCAACCACTTGATTTTCCTTGCCCTTTATATGCTTAATTTTGAAGTCATATTCACTTAGAAATTCTAGCCATCTAGTTTGCCTAGAATTTAGTGTTGGTTGTCCAAACAAATGCTTAAGACCACAATGGTATTTCCTTAGCTCAAATTTCTTACCCATAAGGTAATGCCTCCACATTTTCAATGCATGTACTATCGCTGCTAGCTCCAAGTTACGTGTAGCATAATTCCTCTCATTCTCTTTTAGTTTTCTGGACTTGTAGCATACCACATGGTCCTTTTGACTGAGAGCTCCACCGAGTCCTTCCTTGCATGCATTGATACACACAAAAAAATATTCATTTGGATTTTCAATCTTCAATATTGGTGCACTTGTCAATATTCCCTTCAACTGTTGAAAACTCTTTTCACACTTAGAATTCCATTCAAACTTCACACCCTTCTTTTGAAAAGAAGTGATTGGACTTGCAATATTTGAAAAACCTCTTATGAATCTTTGGTAATAAATGACAAGACCCATGAATGATCTGACCTCTGTCACATTCTTTGGCACTGACCATCCTCTAATGGCCTCTATCTTCTCAGGATCAACTTCTATCCTTGTTGTTGATATTATATGCCCCAAGTAGTGAATCTTCTTTTGATAAAATATGCACTTACTTATCTTAGCGTACAATCTATGCTCTCTTAAAACTTGCACCACTATTCTTAAATGTTTCTCATGTTCCTCTTTTGATTTAGAATAGATGAGTATATCATATAAGAACAAAATCACAAACTTGTCCAGGTACTCCCTTAACACTCCATTCATTAGACACATAAAAATTGTTGGGGCATTCGATATCCCAAATGGAACTACCATGAATTCATAATGACCATATCTTATTCTGAATGTTGTCTTGTTGATGTCTTATTCCTTTATCCTTACTTGATGATAACATGATCTCAAGTCAATCTTTGAAAATATTCTTACACCTTTCATCTGATCAAACAAATCATCAATTCTTGGCAAAGGATACTTATTCTTTATGGTAACCTTATTAAGTTGCATGAAATCAATGCACAACCTTAAGGTTCCATCCTTCTTCTTTACAAAAAGAATCGGGGCTCCCCAAGGTGACACACTTGGGCGTATATATCCCTTCTTGTTGGCCCTTGACCAAGTTTTGGGGCAACTTTGGTCCGTTTTTGGCCCACTTTTGGACTTCGACATGTTGATCGAAGTAGGAGCACCCAGGCGGAGCTAAGATCGTAGATCTCACCTATTTTGAGGGTTATGTGGACCCAATAAAGGGGTCCTCTAGGGTTTTGTAACGGGTTTATGGGATTTCGGCCCATGGGTTTTGCCCATGTTTAGGCCTTATTGTAAAGTATAAATAAAGGGGAATGTATGGTAGAAGTAAGTAGTTATGAGAAGTAGTGCTATGTGCAAAGGAATGTATGTGGTTGAGGCTTTGTGCTTGACTGTGATTTTGTCGAAGGTGCTAAGTGTCGCGATAAGAGATTTTGGCTCTATGCATTTGACCTATTTTTGGAAGGTAAAGAAGGAGTATCTAGTGCTTAGTGTGTAGATCTCTTGTCTTGTGTGAAGTTTGACTTTGTGGCTTAGTGCACATAAGTGACTGGATGTAATATCTTGGCGAATAATAAAGAGTCGAAGCAGTTTGTGGGCGTAGCCCCACCCTAGGGTGAACCACGTATATTTGGTGTCTCATGGTTTTCTTTGTGCAGTGTCATTTATGTTATGCATTTTCTTAGTGCTTTGATTATGATGTGTAATGAATATATATTGTGTTGCTTAAGTACTTTATTTATGTTAAAGGGTAAATGATGGCTAGATTTAACTCACAGTGCTAAGTGCTAAGTATTCAGGTTGCATAATCACTTGTTGTTACTGCGCTTATCTGTCTTTGATTATGCTTTGTGGTGTTAATGAGGTTAATAAATTAATGCATGTTCACTTCCTAAGAGTTAACCGCATATTCTGTGAAGTGATCTTATCACAAATTTGTGTCCCAAACTGGTTACAGACACCTATGTCCTATAACCCCCCTTGCTTCCTCGGGTGAGACTTCACCTGCTTCATAGGTGTTTTCGAAAGGCTCGGTAGTCAGGGTTTTGTTGGTGCGTTGTTAAGCGTTGAACCCTGGGTCTTCCCCTATGACAGTGAAAAAGAGGAAAGTTACTCAGAAGAAACCTTCAGCAAGGAAGAAAATGCATGAAAATAAGCCACAATTGTAAGACACTCTCACTAACGACGACATTAGTCTGGTCCACAGAGTTATGGAGGACGCCTCTGAAGACATGTTGCAGAGATATGAAGAGAAACATGTGGAGTTATATGAAAGGATTGAGAGGGAGTTGAAGGAAGTGCAACAGGATGTTCACTTGGTCCACGAAGTGCCTACTGCGCCATCTATGCCTTCCTCATCACAGACCATAGACTTGGGGGACAAACCAGCCGAGCTAAGAAGGCCTGTTGATGCAATAGAATCTCAATTCCAGAGAGCTCAGGAAGAGAAGGAGAAGGCTAAAAAATCCTTTCTGTTATCCACAATTTTGGTCATCGTGATGATGTTATGATGATAGAAAATCAAGCTCTTCATTAAGGACACTTTCCTGAGAAAAGTTACATTTGTCTGCTTCCAGAAATCATGCTTTTAAGGGATGTTCGCAGGCTACCTATATATTTGACTGCGAGAATGCCTGATTCTCGCAGGCTGCATTAAGCTAGGGTGCGAAGGGTTCACACTGTAACTAACTGTCAGGGTGCGAACATGTTCCAAAGGAAGGAAAAAGATAAAATCTCGAACCTTCTAGAAGGGAATCTTCTAGAAACACGAGTTGGCTAGTGAATGGTTATCTAAGTACTGGTTTTCCTGATATCTTGGGATCATTTCCTATCCAAGTAACTAATCCATTCTCTCTTATAAATTGAGAGGAATACTCATGGAAAGGGTTAAGCAAGCAACAAGCTAGCAAAATCTTGATTGGAGAATTAGTGCAAGACTGTATGAAGGACTGATGCTACAACAGCTAGAGACACCAGCAAGGTCATCAAAAGTGGTTGATTTTCTTCATGCATGAGCAAGTGTGTGTGTCAGAGCTAGGAGCCATCGAAAGGAGACCTACGACATCAAGGCTCAGGTTGTAAGTTTCACTTTCAATTAATTCAATACAGTAATATGTCCCTTTCCCATAAAGATGATGTCTCTTTATTACATAATTCCTTGATCATATGTATAGATTAGCTATTGAATATATTGGTTTGCCTTCACTTCGATTGGTTTGTACTGTTATGGTTTGAACGGGACAAGAGCATTGGAGCGAAGCTTGGAACAATAGAGATTTAAGGAAAGCATTCATAAGGTATGTCCATAATCCTTACCTCTTAGTTCATTCAATAGGCTAGATCTAGGGAAAGTGTATTATTCTGTCCTGTTTTGTTCTAGATCCAGGTGGATCTAGGGAGATCGGTTTGTGTCCGCACTCACAGATTTATCCTGAAACAAAATTGGTGACTCCACTGGGGATTTATCTTGCTATAGTTTGCTTTCTTGAACAAATTTAGGGTTTCAAGGTCCTTCTTGCCCTTTGTAGCTTGACTTTCATCTCTTGGCTCTTATTGGCATTTTCTTTCTCTCTGACTTCTGGAATTGAGTGTGTCGAGTTGGATGAGAACCAGTGATTGGTTGAGAGTCAAGTGTTTGGTGTTTCTCATTTGCTTGTTGGTTCTAAAGAACATTTTTCATTTGCATTGAGGAACTCATTGGTTTGCTTTTTGTTTTTACTTTCATTGAAAGTGTTGGTTGGGTTGTTTTTGTTTAAGTCTTTATGGTTTGATTTTATTTTCTCATTAATCGGAGTTCTTCTTGGAAAGTGAACAACAAGTTTTCTTTCAAGATTTTGTTTTTGCCTTTTCGAAAACATTGAAAATCAAGTTTTAGAGTTTATTGAAGTATTTGAAAAAGACATATAGAAATTGCTCATTGATAAATGATTGTTT
>ML791513.1:350276-385447 GCA_009831015.1 Picea engelmannii | reverse complement strand
CACATTCCTAGATGTCTTAATACATTGACAGATGCTTTAGCTAATTATGTATTGGACAGGCATTTAAATCATTTATAAATCAAACACATTAAAATGTACACAATGTAAAGTAAGCTGGTAGAAGTTGTGTATATATATATATAACGACCAAAGTTTGTTTTTACAAAATGTTTGTCCGAAGACCAAAATATCAAAAATTGAAGCCCATAGCTTCTACATAATGACATCAAGGATGATGTTCATGATAACACACTAATTTCCTAGAAAATCTGCGAAGTAGTCGACCCATAGATGCAGAAACCCCCACAGTGTGACGTTGATCGCGTCGGGGAATCTCTTCCAGAGTCATATCTGGAACGTCTGCCATCAGACCCTCTAAATTCTGCTCCATTGTCAGATAATCCTCGGTGTACTGTGGAAATGCTACTGCTTCCTCTCCTCATTGCTGGATAGGAGAACTGCCAGCAGGTCTATATGGTCCAATGTCTGTGTTATCAACAAGTATTTGGTGTTAGTCTTCGGGTAAATTTATAAAACAAAAACATTTAAATATGGTTAAAAAAATTCAAAAACATTTAAAAACTCAAAAATTTGTGTACTTCTTACCGAGGTCTCCCCACTGTGAATCCTCAGGTAGTGCTAAATCCGGATCTCCTCGGAAATCCATCTTGGCATATGCATAGTCATCCACCATCAGCATCTGGTTCTGCAACCAGTCGAAGAAAACATTGTCATATTTGACGATAGGACCTGCCACATGTCGGGCCATGAGCCGACACCACCGCAACATCCTCGGATCTCTGGGACCAGGAAGATCCCACTCGGCCTATAGACGAAATACAGGGACTCTCTCCAGGAAGAAAGACACTAAAAATGATCCATAACCAAACTGTTTCAGATTTCCACGCCTGCACTTAGTCAACTGTTTCTTGATATTGTGTAATACTACATCAGCCCAGTTAAATACCCGGGGCTTAGTACACTCGATGGCGTACTGGAAGTAGCTTTGCAGAGCCATATGTGGAGCAACACTTCCCGCCATCCGAGCAGTGGTAAAGAGAATGGTGCGGAGAGTCAAATCAGTTACTCCCCAAATTGCCACTTTCCCTTTCTGTCGTTCAGCCTCAGGCACGCAGTACTGGTTGCAATACTCACTCATTTTTAAACCCCCTACTCTGCTGCCGGTCAAACTGACATAGGACCCACGCCTAGATAATCCAGTCAAGAAATAAATAACCTCGATGTTAATAGTCAAGGTATGATCTCCCATGATGAACACTTGTTGGTCCGGATCCCACATTCGGACTAAGTAGTCCAGTAATCGAACTTGGGCTCTCATGCCCAGGATACAGAAATACTTTAAGAGACCGCAGTCTCTCAGTGTATCTATGGTGGGAGGATGGTTTTCGGCATTGGCATTTTCCTCCTCGTGCTCTCGTTCCCGCCACTCTAACACCATGATTGTGGTTAGTAACCTTCATAAGACACATACAAATATGGTTAATGATATTATTCATGAAATAAACTTTTTCTATTGGCTAAATGTTACAATTTTTTTTGGATTCTACGATGTTCGCAAGTGGCCTACTATGCGCAGTGCAAACTTATCGCAGGCACCTTAAGGCCCACTTGTGAGAATGAGTCATTCTCGCAAGTCCCGTATGGGCCACCTGCGAGAATGCCTCCAAGCGCATAGGGTTCAAAAAACTAGTGTAAAACTGGACTTTTTACCAATGAAATTGAATTTTTAAACCATGAAAAGGTAAGGAATGGAGAACTTACCAAAATGCTGCTGACGGCACGTCAAATGGTCACCCGTAGCTCCTGGAAATCAACGCCGAAGGTGGAGGGTAAAATGAGGGTTTTTGAACTCAAATGGTAAAAGTGTGAAATGAAATGGTAATTTTTGGTTATTCACTCATTTTAATTACTTTTTATTATATCAAATGTGGGTTTTTTATGTTTATACATTATTTAACCCTAATCACTAATGTGTAAGTAGTGAAATGATTGGCAGGTGCAAAACATGGATGATTATGAATAGAATTTTTACCTGGTGTGGTGTGATTTTGATGGTTTGTTATGGTTTTGACATAAAACCTCGAGTGCCTTTTGTCCGTTCTTGTGCTTGTGAAAAACATAAGAACGTGACCAAGCATCGTTTTATCACTTTTTCGAGCTCGCCGTGGTTACACGAAAAAGGAACCCCCCTGGAGTTACCTTTAAGCTCTTTTCAGACTCTCTAAATATGAAAAGATTTCCGAGCAATCTTGCTATTTTCATGCTCGTTAAAGAATTTGAAGTATGCATCCTTCGAGCGATAGTTTAACCCTTTTTCGGTCTCGTTGGACTATTGTACGAAAAAGGAACTGAGAGAGTTCGCTTTTAAGTCTTTTTCCAAACTCTATAATCTTGAAAAACCTTCGAGTTTACTATCTCTAGACTTGTTAAACAAACATTGACAGACCCTTAATGGGACCGAACCACTCCTTCCTAGGGTTCGTTAAAAATACTCCGAGGGACTCATCCGAAGGATGAGCTTATATCAACAAGCATATGTGATCCTCTTCAAGCTTGCGTAAAAATAAAGAGGTACTTGCCAGAAATGGTGGGGGAAAATTTGGGAAAGGGATATGTTTCATCGTTGAGTTGATTGGCAGTAAGTGTCGCTCTTGAACATGGCACCCCCTATTCATCATTTGAAGCCAGTTTGGGAAATCCATTTATCTCTCATTCGATTTAATAACAAGGTCTTTCCATGTGTCGTCTTTGAGTCAATTCTGCCAAATCATTGGTCGTTTCATTCATATGTTCAAGAGAAGTCCATCCAAAACCTCTATTTGAGTCGGCCATCTGCAGTTATCCATTCATTCTGTGTCGGCCTTCCCTATGTCCAAAGTCCAATTGCCACATACTCTGTTTCACTCTCAAACTCAGTTACTCATTTCGTGTCACTGATGGGGGATACATCAAGGCCCTCATGTGACGAGTCTTGTTCCGTCGACTTCAACACATTATCCGGCATCAAGGCTTAGAAATTATTCAGTACCTTGGAGCTTGCATGCCTCAATGGCAAGTTTCCTCACTTTCGACAGTGGGTTTACATCATTGACCCCTGATCGAGAGATTCTGTCGGGTGTTCGACATCAACTCATTTATTCACAGTCGATGGATTGTACTGTAGTACCTTGGGAGTCATTGACATCAATGGTGATTTCCCTCACACTTGTTAACGGTTACATCAATGACCGGTAATCAAGTGGTTTCTATCGTGTTCGACTTCGACACATGTAATCACATGGTTAGATTCATACTTTAGATGGTGAGATTGAAGACCATGGATATTATCCTAGTGATCCAGGTTGCAATGGAGTATATGTATATTTTGCGACACATAGATCCACTGTGTATGTTTCGTGGCTATGTCATCTTGATTGAAAATTTTTCGCACAGATCCACAGTGTATTCAGGTGGTTGTGCTATATGGTGATGGAATGGATCCACAGTGTATGATTGGTGGCCATGACCTTTGTTTATGATGTCATCAATCTATGATCTGAGTATGGGAATGCCTACCTCAGAATTGGTATACGTGATATTATGTCGATGCTTGGATGGTTGCAGGTTTCCGATTAGATGTGCTCTTGGTCCTTGACACACACATGCAGCTTACAAAGTCCATCAACTATCACTGGTTCCACTCTCAGACTTTGGGGGGCATTCTGTTATCCACAATTTTGGTCATCGTGATGATGTTATGATGATATAAAATCAAGCTCTTCATTAAGGACACTTTCCTGAGAAAAGTTACATTTGTCTGCTTCCAGAAATCATGCTTTTAAGGGATGTTCGCAGGCTACCTATGTATTTGACTGCGAGAATGCCTAATTCTCGCAGGCTGCATTAAGCTAGGGTGCGAAGGGTTCACACTGTAACTAACTGTTAGGGTGAAAACATGTTCCAAAGGAAGGAAAAAGATAAAATCTTGAACCTTCTAGAAGGGAATCTTCTAGAAACATGAGTTGGCTAGCGAATGGTTATCTAAGTACTGGTTTTCCTGATATCTTGGGATCATTTCCTATCCAAGTAAATAATCCATTCTCTCTTATAAATTGAGAGGAATACTCATGGAAAGGGTTAATCAAGAAGCAAGCTAGCAAAAGATTGATTGGAGAATTAGTGCAAGACTGTATGAAGGATTGATGCTACAGCAGCTAGGGACACCAGCAAGGTCATCAAAAGTGGTTGATTTTCTTCATGGATGAGCAAGTGTGTGTGTCAGAGCTAGGAGCCATCGAAAGGAGACCTACGACATCAAGGCTCAGGTTGTAAGTTTCACTTTCAATTAATTCAATATAGTAATATGTCCCTTTCCCATAAAGATGATGTCTCTTTATTACATAATTCCTTGATCATGTGTATAGATTAGCTATTGAATATATTGGTCTGCCTTCACTTCGATTGGTTTGTACTGTTATGGTCTGAACGGGACAAGAGAATTGGAGTGAATCTTGGAACAACAGAGATTTAAGGAAAGCATTCATAAGGTATGTCCATAATCCTTACCTCTTAGTTCATTCAATAGGCTAGATCTAGGGAAAGTGTATTATTCTGTCCTGTTTTGTTCTAGATCCAGGTGGATCTTGGGAGATCGGTTTGTGTCCGCACTCACAGATTTATCCTGAAACACTTGCAAAAGGATAAAGATGAAGTCTTAGTACAATTATGAGCAATGTAGGATAGTGTATCATTAGAATATGAAATATGTGTGCTCGTTTTACCATTGACAATACCCTTGTCACCCAACCATAGGCCGAAGCCACCCTCCAAGCACCTTAACCTTGACAGAGAATCATTTCGAAAGAAAAACCTAGGCTAGATAGCCAAACAAAGGGCAACGCACCTTTCCCTAAGGATAGTGCACCAACAAGAGCTGATCAGATAGTCCAAGCCCTAGTCAAGAGATAGTCCAAGTGTAATTGCTAGCTGCAGCAGCTGCAATGACATCTCTCCTCCAAACCTGCATAGAAACTGGGCAACTGCAGTGCACACAAGTGCTTCTCTACAATATTGAGACTGCCTGCCAAAATGAGAACTGGCCTCCTGTATTTATACTAATTTTGGCTAATTGCCTGGGTCGACTTCTCATTCTGGGTATTTGTCTGTTCAGTATATATTAATTCTTCCGACCGACTTCTTCTCTTGGAGGCTAATAACCTAATACATATTATCTTCTTGAGCCAAAAAGTCTTATAGGGTTATTAGCCAACTCATTAGGGTTTCTCTTTCTTCCCAGAGTCTTCTATTCTTGTCAGGTTTACACGTGGAGGTAAATACCTCCCACAACTACCATAATATCAACACTCCCACCTAGATAGGGAGGTATTACAGGTAATGGTATTGAGCACAAAAACATACCATTCAACCGGTAGCATCAACATAGTCATCTAGACTATCTCATGACTAGATCATGAGCATCACCATCACTATCAGTTTCATCAGCTGCATCTACCTCATCTGAGTAATCAGACATGATGTTGGATAAGTCACTCACACCATAGAGTGATACAAGAGCCATTCTTCTAATCTGGACATGCATCCTAGAAGAGTAGATGTTCTGAACCATTTTCCATCTAGGAAATCTCTGTCCTTTAATCATCCATCTAGCATATAATCATTTCCAAAACTGCTAATGGTATTCAAGGCAATCAGAACAAAATATAACACAACTGTGTCTATCCATAGTAGTACATAACTACAATCCAGTGGTACACTACCACACCAAATAACAAACAAGTACTTGATTAGTCACGTATAGTTAAAAACAATGGAACACATCAACCACAGTAGTATACATCTACTGTCATATAGTCTTCATAACAACCATCTAATATCAACCTGCATAGAAACAATGTTATGATATAAACTGAATCATCTGGGCCAATCTTTCACTCACATCTGTGATATATGAAAGAACATCTGCCCTCAAAAGGTAAAACATCAATTATGAGCTATCTGGACTATTCTTATCAAGCAAGGAAGAATAACTGTCTTGATTTATGAGCCTGGACCATTCCCCACCCTAGGTCATTCCTCTGACACTAAACAAAGTGTAACCTGGAGATAATGAATTCTCCCTAAGGAATGCTTGTCCCTGATTTCTGAACCTGGACCATTCCCCACCCTGGGCCATTCTTCCTATACTAATGAAAGTGCACCCTGGAGAGAATGTATAAACCCTAAGGAATGACTGTCTGAACCATTTCCTTTGTTAACCACAAGAGGAAAAGACTGTTATGTATCAACCTCCAAAACAGACCATTCCTGATGTTAACCACAATGAGAAATCGCTATCTGGCGAGGTGGGCCAGTCTTCTTGAGTAACCCTCAAGAAGAGAGACTACCCTAGACCACTCCCCATGTTAACCATAATGGGAAGTCACTGTCTATGATACATCATCAATCTGGACCATTTCCCATGTTAACCACAATGGGAAATCATTGTCCGTCAGAGATCTCAATCCACTTTCCGAACTGGAAAGGAAACTGCTCATCCTGGACCACTTTTCGAACTGAAAAATGATTGTCCATCAATCAATAATACATCTGTGCTCCCTCCTAACCTAGGAGTCATATCTTATTTTTTCAATAAGGAAGTCATCTCCATGAGCTTTAGCTTGAGTACACAAACTCTTTCATCTTGGACAAAATCTTTACCAAAATGTCTGCTTATCTACTCATATGTGGATATATATATTGGAGAACCACTTTATCCTTTTTGGAATTCATCATGGATAATGTAATGCTTGATTTCAAATGTACTTATGTTTGGAACACTGGTTTTCTTTGAAGGCTTCATGTAGATTTGACCAATAAGGTATATCATTGTTGGATTCCTCTTGCTGGCTCACAACATCATGGCAAGAGTCAAAATAGAACATACCCATGTGGCACTTCTTCTGTCATCATGAGATCTTGTCATGGATTGGCAATCCATCGTCATGATCTTCTGAGTAATCCTTCTTATACAATATCTTTGTTATATAGATTCTTCACCATGCTTCTACTGTGCATTGGAGGTTCTCCATCAAGTTTTCTTCCATCTGTATACAAGGATCTCTTCCTGGTATGACTCAAGGTCTTGAGGTTTCTCTTCAGACGTTCTTTGTTCAATTTCTCTGGAGAACAGTCTTTGCATTCAACTTCATGTAGAAATCCAACCCATAGATGATATAATGACTCATGTAGAGGTATGTATGGTTTACCGGAATGAGCAATCATCATAGTCTTCTCCCTCCATCTAGGAGAAACTCTAGTTCTGAATCTTGTAATGCTTTCATTCATAAGTCTTCCATACACTGTTCTTCATCACAAATTTCAGTTCTTCTTGATTGCTTTCATATTAGGATGGTAATCTTGTGATTCTCGATATAATGACTGGTTGTTCAGGATTCTCTTCTTTCTTGGAATCTTCATGTTCTTCCTCATGTTTTTATTTGAATCTTGGGTCCATGGAGTTTATTATAGATTCCATGCCCTAAAGATTCCACTTCTTTCTTTCATCATAGGATCATGGATCTGGATGGACAACCATGCTTCTCTTCTGAACATGTATTGTCTTTCATAGCTGCTACCATGGATATATACTTCATCATATTCAATGGATCATAGGATTAGCTCCCTCCTAATCCTTGCTTCATGCATGTTCTTCTCTTTGGTGATGTATAATCGGTTCCCTCCATCTAGGAAAGTCCATGCTTCCTTCTGTATCCTTGTTCTCTTCTACAAAGTGTTATAGGTATTTCTCCAATAGCTTCCACAAGATTTTCTTTATGTATTTCATCCTTACTTGTATAACGATAGAAATCCTTATCTTGTTTTTCTTCCATAGGTATAGTTTTTCTTGGAACATATTATCTTCTAGGTATACAAGATATGTATAGAGATTATGCAAACAAGATATGTACAAGAACTAAGAAGAGTATTGTTACCTTTAGAAGAAGAAGCCTCTTTCATTCTCCTTGGTCTTCTTTGTAGGTTCCTTTTCTTCGGCAACTGATGTTTCATGTGTCCCCTTCCTTTTCTTTATCTCGGGACAATGATTCTTGTAGTGACCATACTTTCGACAGTTGAAGCATTGTACCTCTGAAATATCTTTCTCTTGATTTGGCTTCCTCCTTGAACCAAACTTCTTTTTTATCCTGAAATTCTTGAACCTTGTTGTGAAGGATTGATCATCGTACCTATTTTGGGGTTTCTCTTTTGCACTGATCCTAGATTCTTCTTGAGCACAACAAGTCCAAAGTTCTTCAAATGTAGGATACTCCTTATTTGTGTTCATGCTTGCGGAAAATGCATCCCATGTCTTGGGAAGACCATTGAGTACTATGTTTACCAATTCTTTCTCTAAAATGATCTCTTCAATAGCTTGTAGTTTATATCTTAATTGAGAAATCCTCACAAAGTATGATGTTATGTTTTCATCATCATTCATCATCATGTCATTGAGCTCATTCTTCAGACTCATTACTTGTCCAATGTTTCTGATTGAGAAGAGGTTTGTTAGGGCATCGTACATCTTCTTCGATGAGTCAAGATGGGAGATGTAGGGTATCAAGTAGTCTTTTATATAATCCACTATGATACTCATGGCATTGATGCCAACTTCTTTGAACTTATCCATAGCTGCAACATTCTTCGGTTCCTTCTCTTTTCCTTATTCAAACTCTGGTTTCACGATATCCAACACTTTATTCTTGGAAAGGATGAGGTCAATCCTTGTATTTCACGCTATGAAGTTAGAAGCTCCATATAACTTGTTCTCTGACTTCATAGAGTAAGTCATGGCTTCTTTGACTTGGTCAACCCTATATTTGACTAGAAATTCAAACTTCACGTCTTGGCTTTCTGAGAGTACCAAGCAATGCGCTGGGCTACGGAGCACTGATCTATCTGGATATTAGGTCAATCCCTTCACTTAAGGTTCCTCAACAAGAGGATTGGGGTTTCTACAACTGCACCTGCTAGTAACCCTAGCTACAGTGTCTTGGAAGTTGTTCCTGCTAGTAACCTTAGCGATAGTTCCTCAACGAGCTCAATATCCTAGCAGCTATGATTCCTTCCAATGTTTAGATTGCATGAAGGAGGGGTGGGCCCATAACCTATTAGAATATGAAATATGTGTGCTTGTTTTACCATTAACAATACCCTTGTCACCCAACCATAGGCCGAAGCCACCCTCCGAGCACCTTAACCTTGACAGAGAATCATTCCGAAAGCAAACCCTAGGCTAGATAGCCAAACAAAGGGTAGCGCACCTTTCCCCAAGGATAGCGCACCAACAAGAGCTGATCAGATAGTCCAAACCCTAGCCAAGATATAGTCCAAGAATAACTACTAGTTGCAGCAACTGCAATGGCATCTCTCCTCCAAACCTGAGAAGAAACTAGGCAACTGCAGTGCGCACAAGTACTGCTCGGCAATACTGAGACTGCCTGCAAAAATGAGAACTGGCCTTCTATATTTATACTAATTCTGGCTAACTGCCTGAGCCGACTTTTCATTCTGGGTAACTGTCTTTTCGATATATATTAATTATTCTGGCCGACTTCTTCTCTTGGAGGCTAATAACCTAATACATATTATCTTCTTGAGCCGACAAGTCTTCTAGGGTTATTAGCCAACTCATTAGGGTTTCTCTTGCTTCCCGGAGTCTTCTATTCTCGTCAGGTTTACACATGGAGGTAAATACCTCCCACAAATACCATAACATCAACATGTATATGCCTATGAAAGTGAGAAAGAAGAGCTTTAGGTGAAGTTTTAGGAGGAAACAAAAGCTGGCGAAGCCCAACTACAAAAAGAAAAAGAGTAGCTACTCGCAGAGCAGGTCATGGTCAAAGAAGAAGTAAGAAAAGCGTGTCACTCTATGCCAGGCTTGGTACATGAGGAGAAAGAGCCTGCCGAAGCTCAAGTAGCGAAGCTCACAGAGACCCTCCAATAGTTTTAGGCTAGGATAGCTGAATTGGAGGCCCGAACATTGTCGAGCACCCTATAGGAGGTGCGTGACCAGAGGGAGGAGTCCGCCAAAAACACAATAGCAAGTATAAAATCCCTTGCCTCTATATGTAAACAGTTGAGTGACAGAAGTGCCCAGATGTATGAACACCTCATCGAGGATACAGAGTTAAAGAAGCTAGAAGGTCAGTTATAGGAGGCGCAACAACAAGCATTTTCATTACAGGTGCAGATGAAGTTGCTCACAATAGTGGAAAGGATGAAGAGATCCCAGGAGCAGTGCACAGTACAACAACAAATCACTTCCCTCTAGGGTAAGGTGATGAAAGTAACACATAAGTTACAACCTGTGTAGGATGAATCTTGCAAGGTGTTCGAGGAGATTGATGGCCAGAGTTCATAGTTAGATCAAGTAGTTGTAGCAGTAGAACAACACCTGGAAGGGCTTGTTACAGAGTAGACACTCTAGAAGCTTGCTGAGAAGGAGGCTCAGGTGAGGCAGCAAGTTGAGGCAGCTCGAGTTAAGCTCAAGGCCTTTGAAGTAGCATTGTCTAGACCTGAGTGACTCAAGATGAGTCATAGGTGAATGTTGGGCGCTTGTTGGCCCTCGACCAAGTTTTGGGGAAACTTTGGTTAGTTTTTGGCCCACTTTTGGACTTCGACACGTTGGTCGAAGTAGGAGCACCCGGTGGAGCTGAGATTGTAGATCTCACCTATTTTGAGGGTTATGTGGACCTAGTAAGGGTTCCTCTAGGGTTTTGTAATGATTTTATGGGATGTCGGCCCATGGGTTTTCCCCATGTTTAGGCCTTATTGTAAAGTATAAATAAAGGGGAATGTATGGTAGAAGTAAGTTGAGTTCTGAGAATTAGTGCTATGTGCAAAGGAATGTATGTGGTCGAGGCTTTGTGCTTGATTGTGATTTTTTATAAGGTTCTAAGTGCTGTGATAAGAGATTTTGGCTCTATGCATTTGACTTATTTTTGGAAGGTAAAGAAGGAGGATCTAGTGCTTAGTGCGCAGATATCTTATCTTGTGTGAAGTTTGACTATGTGGCTTAGTGCACATGAGTGACTGGATTTAAGATCTTGGTGAATAATAAATAGGGGAAGTGGTTTGTGGATGTAGCCCCACCCTAGGGTGAACCACATATATCTGGTGTCTCATGGTTTTCTTTGTGCAGTGTCATTTATGTTATGCATTTGCTTAGTGATTTGATTGTGATGTGTAATGAATATATTTGTTTTTGCTTAAGTACTTTACTTATGTTAAAGGGTAAATGAATGCTAGATTTAACTCATAGTGTTAAGTGCTAAGTGTTCAGGTTGCATAATCACTTGTTGTTACTGTGCTTATCTGTCTTTGATTATGCTCTGCTGTGTTAATGGGGTTAATAAATTAATGCATGTTCACTTCCTAAGAGTTAACCGAATATTATGTGAAGTGATCTTATCACATATTCATGTCCCAACCTGGTTACAGACACCTACACTCTGTAACCCCACCTGCTTCTACCTCGGGTGAGACTTCGCCTGCTTCACAGGTGTTGCCAAAAGGGCTGGTAGTCGGGATTTTGTTGGTGCATTTTTAAGCGTTTAACCCTGGGTCTTCCCCTGTGCCAACACTTCTTCAAAAGTTCTTCTAGATTCACCTGTAATTCTTTTAATTCTAGTGTGCCCATTTTGTAAGGTGTCTTAGACATTGGGGAAAATCCTGGCACTAAATTAATAGAGAAATCAATGTCTCTCTTGGGTGGAAATCCTAGAATTTCTCTAAAAGCATATTCAAAATCCCTCAAGACCGGATGGTCTTCAATGCTTGTCACTGTGTCTTTGGCTACCTCCTCCATATGGGTTGCAAACATCTGACATCCCTTCCTGAATATCTTCTTCAACTACATAGCTGAAATCTCTCTAACAACTACAACTCTTGGAATGCCTTGAATCTTGCCTTGCTTCCCTTCTTCATCAAGACATGTGATTATCTTTTTGCAACAGTCTAGGACAACATGATATTTTTCCAACCAATCCATGCCAATTAGATAGTCATATGAACCCAATGGTATGATGTTTACATCTACCTTCGTGTTGATTCCATTCACGTCTATTTGAAAATATTTAATGAACTTAGTGATCTTTCTCTTAACCCCCGTAGCTAACTGAACTAACCAAGATTTCTTATGCTTGCTTCTTTGCAAGTGAAATATTTCAACAATTTTATCATTTATGTAACTATGGCTAGCTCCTGAATCAATTAAAATCGTTATGGGTTGGTTATCAATCTTACCTTCCACTTCGATCACGGGGGATTGATATTATTCTTACTTGTTGTCCAAGGCTGCATAAATCCTTGGCATGCTTCCTCCCATGTATTCCACTGTTTCAACCTATTGAGTGTTGTGGAAAGTCCTCATTCTTTCTCTTTTGTGAGGGTAGTCCCTATATAAGTGATTCCCCTCACATCCCCAACATTGAACAAGTTGTTGCCTTGGTATTTTCCCAAATGAATCTACATTCTTTTGATCATTTTGGGTTGTCTGGCCTTGTTGATTTTCTTGGGAGTTATTTCTGAAAAAGGTTGGTTTAAAACCTTTCTACCTTTGATCCATTTTCCCCTTCATCTTGTCATTCCAAGCCTTTTGGAACACTCACCTTCCTTTTATTTTCTCATAAAGGTGCCTTGTTTTCCTTATGGTTTCTTACAAGGTCTTAGGGTTATCATATTGAATCTTGTCACTATAGAAGGAGGGTAACCCACTTAGAAACCTTTGTATTTTAACCTTCTCATCCTTGATGAAGTCAACATACTTCAACAATTCAAAGAATTGCTTCTCATATTCCTCCATTGTCATGGTTCCTGTTATCCCCTAGCCTAGGGATAACTAAGGCGATTATGTATCGATTCCCATAGGTCATATACATGGAGTACCAAGAGCCATATTGACTTGAGCCTGGCCCTGGAGGGCCCATATTTCTTCTTTAGCGCCTCCACCTCATCAGCAATAACAACATCAATCCCATCAGCCTGGTCCTTCAACATCAGTGGGTCTTTCTCCATGAGGTAATGAGTTTGGGTATCATGGTATGTGTCACTCTGATTCCCAAAACTTTTGAATATGTGCATTTAATTCTTTTTACTTATGACACGTGATTGGACATTTTTCCCTTCAACTTGTCCACACTTAGGGGGAATGGCGTGATGCCCTAACATGTTGGTTCCCATAGGGTTTGAGTTTCCACTGGGTGGGTTCATGAAAGGTCATTGTCCATTCCTACCATACTTATCACTTTTCATCTTTTTCACTCTCATCCATCCCCTACATTGGTTTGGGCATTGGGTTTGTCGAGCTAGCAAGGGGTTGTACCTTACCTTGTGGGAAGAAGGGGATAAAGGTCGAGAGGGTAAAAGTAGTTGGAAAAATATAGTATCCAAAATAACAAAACCTTCAGATGCTTCACCTAGGGATCCCCAAGAAAGAAATTAAAGGCTTCTCAGTAAGAAACAGAGGGACCCATAAAATAATAAAATCAAGACCTAGTTGGAGGATAGGGGGTCTCATCATGAGCCAACCTATTAGGTCCATAGGCATGTAGAGGTATGACACTACCATTCTCTGGTCACCATGATAGGGTAGTGGCTCTTGGTGGCATAGCCAAGAGAAAGGGGGTCTCATCATGAGCCAACCTTCTCATCTCCATGAAATGCTTGTGCGTAACATTGTCACCATTAGTCACCATGCTAGGGAAGTTTCCCCTAACTACTCTATTGAAAGGAAAAATAGTAAGATAAAAGATAAAAGGAATTGAATGGGCTTGGAAACATTTGCATCCATAACAAGGTGCAGCTCACCCTCTTCAGAGGCACCCACAGGTAAGCCATACATTCCCCTGTTATCACTTCACCCATTGCTCAAACATCCCTCACCACCTCATCCACTTACATGGCTTGGGTTTGTCTTCACCTGGAAACATCCCACATCCAATGAGAATTATCCCAATAGGACCTTTTAATGTCCTCTCCAAACCTGGATTGTAGAATAGCATAACGTCTTTGAGCACTTGTCTAGGAAAGAGGGGTTTTATGCACATGTTTAAATAACTTGATTATTATATGTGATTGACATTGCTATGATATCTTTGACTTATGAGCCCATGGAGGGAATACTTGTTGTTGCAGGGACACACCTGAAGGACATGTACATATGTGGAGATGATTGGTTCATACCTCCATAGGGCTGAAATCCTACCAGATGGATGTTGAGACCCCAGCCAGGGGCAAAGACAGGACAAAGGCTTGTACCAGAGAGAGAGGAGGGTGTTCCACCAGAGTCATCCTAGAAGGATTGGACCTAGGGGGGTCTTTACCTCCTACTATGATGTTGGCTTTGAAAGGCCCATGAAGTCACCTCTGTGACTCTTGATTTCATCATCGTTTGATGGACACTTTGGAGGCAGTTATGTGCCAAGTGGCATGTGTGGTTTGATCCAGAGGCCTTGGGAGGCCTAACGTTTTGCGCCTAGAGGCCAACGTCTCACTAGAGAGGCCTAACATCACTCTAAAGGGGCATGACATCACCTATTCTGCTTGATTTAGGGTTTTAATTGTCATTTTTATGTAAAAACTGGATATTACATGTAAACTTGCCATGTTGGCCTTTTTGACTTATTTATGGTCATTGTAACTGTATAGATAAGGGAAAAATCACTCTTGTTTTTCATCATCTTTCACTCACACTTAGTGATACAGGTGGATATTGGTGGCCACCCACCTATTGCAACTGGATCCTCGTGTCCGTTTTTTATTCAACACGTCTTTCTGTACTACTTTATAATTGTGAGTTCTACACTTTTGGGGATGTTTGAAGCCTCACACATTCTCCATGTGGATACAGGTGGCCTCTTGCCTAATCCAACTAGCTTATTTTGTATGTTTTCATGCCATCACATCTTGTTGTACTTCCAGGGTTTTTTTGGGGCCCTAAACATTATTTTTTTGACTCACCACAGTCAGACTGTAAATGGAGTCAAATTCTGATGATGAAATGTGTAGATCTCTGAAATACCTTTCCAATGTCCTAACACACGCCTAAAACGGAGGTCGTATGCAAAAGTTACAACCCTGGGAAGTTAAGGTACCAAATTACACCAAATTACCCATAAGGCCCACATGAATTTTGGCGTTTCACCTTGTAGGGTTAGGTTTTTTAATGTCTAGGGTTTTGGCATTCGTGAGTAATATGAAAAGGACCTATGGAGCCTCATTGTAATCGATTCTTCTCAGACAGATGTGTGTAGCAGCCACGTCTCTTCTCAGAGATAACTACCACCATTTGAGCAATTTTCAGTTCTGCAGTTTTACAGTTTCAACCTATTTCATTATTTAATAGAAGATATTGTTCACTGGATATTTGTGTTATTCTTCCTATATCCATGTTTATTGTATTCAGTCTTCTAATCAGTTCGTTCTTCTCCTAAATCTAGATCGGTGGTATCAGAGTGTTCTTCTCTTCATTTATTTTTCTTCGTGCATGTCCCTGACAAGGGTTGGGTACAAGAACTTGGGACTCAAACCAATCGAGCCATTACCAGATCGGTCGTGATGAGCCTGAAAAAAACCCATGGGAGACAAAAATAAATATGATGGAGCAGGATATCCTATTAAAATGTTGCTTGAGGAAGCCCTCGCGCGACAAAGGAACAAAATTATGGACAACTTCGCACAAATCTTTCGATGATTACCCATGGGAGAAGCATCTTCATCAGGCGGCCATGGAACCCCCTTCAAGGTACATGTAGATTTTGATATTTCATTATTTGAAGGACTAATAGATGCAGATGTTGTAGATAAATCGTTGAATCTACTCGAAGGATATTTTTCGGTCCACAATTTTTTCGATCAGGAAAATATCACTTTTGCACTCCTCAAGGTTGTTCCCCATGTTAAAGACTGGTGCGATACTTACTTTGAGCAAAAGTTCATGGAGGAATCTGCAATTTTTATGGTGGCCCCTACATGGGATTCCTTCCGAGACGCCATTAAATAACAATACTACCATGTTGGAATCTATCAGGACCAATACACTAGATGGACCACCCTACGTCAAGAAAGGGACTAGACAGTACCAGACTTCACCAATATTTTCCATACCCTACACACCAAATTGGGCATCAAATATTTTGAGCATCATCTGGTGCTCAAATAACATGGCTTTTTGCATAGATACATTAAAAAATAAATGGAGTTCCTAGACATCACCTCATTGGGCACAACTTATAGATACATTGTCAAGATCGAGCATAAATTTAAGCAGAAACGATGAGAGTTTGGATCTGCAAACCCCTCATAGCCGGAGAAGGGAAAAGAAAACCCCAAACCACACAGTAGGGGATTGAGTCGAGATGGTCGCCCTCAGGAAAAATCGTCCAAGCCACAACACAAGAAGGGAAATGAGAAGACAAAGAAGGACACAGGAAAATGGTGTGAGTATCATAAAAGTCCTTGGCACAACACCGACGAATGCTGCTCCAAGCAGTCCCTCGTGGATGAGTTGAAGGCTTTCGAGTCAGAGGCCGATTCTGATTATGAGTCAAATCCTGAAGGAGGGAAGAGGATTATCGATGCTGAACCCAGTGCCATTGTCAGTGCCACCAAAGTCTGACCAAGTGAACTAGAAGAACTAGAGGAAGGGGAACGACTCTTTCACTCGAAGATGTGGGTCAAGGGGGCTCTGATTCATTTCATTGTCGACATCGATAGTCAGAAGAACCTGATTTCAGTAGAGGTCATCAATCAGCTGAACTTGCCAATGAAACTACACCTGCATCCCTACACCATCGAATGGCTTCATCAAGGAAGAGATCTCTGTGTCATCCAACAATGTCATCTTCCCTATGACATCAAGCCTTTCAAGGATGAGGTACTGTGTGATATTTATCCCCTTGAAGTTTGTGATGTTATTTTAGGAAAACCATATTTGTGGAAGTGTCATGTTGTGTATGAGTCTAGACCCCGCAGTGTTATTATTACTTTGGGTAGACAATTGTACAGGATCCCATAGGTGGCACCACCTACTGCTATTTCTTTAATATCTGTTGAGCAATGTAGTAAGGTCATTTCACAGACCAGGAAGTTTTTCTTCTTTGTGATCCTTGATCAAAGTAACTATAAGGTCGACTCCACATTTGTGGCCTCTACACAATGCCTCTCGTTGCAGCAGAAGCAAGTGGACGGGATCATGGAAGAATACAGAGACATCTTTGTCTCACCTACAAGGGTACCGACACACTGCCAAGTCAAGCATCCAATTGATCTGATCCCTGACGCACCTCTACCTAATGGACTAGTATATCAATGCTCGCTGATGGAGAATGATGAAATCAGGCGTCAGATCCGAGAGCTTCTTAAAAAGGGGCACATCAGACCCAAATCCTCCCCTTGCAGAATCCCAATTGTACTGGTGCGAAAGAAGGATGGGACTTGGTGAATCTGCATTGATTACAAATCCTTAAACAAAATCACAGTCAGGAACCGCTACCCCATTCCCAGGATTGATGTCCTTCTTGACCAACTCAAGGAGGAAAATTTCTTCAGCAAGATTGACTTGAAGTCTGGCTACCACCAGGTTCCCATCAAGCCAATTGATGTCTGGAAGACAACCTTCAAGTCTAAAGGTCTCTACGAATGGCTAGTCATGCCCTTTGGCTTAACAAATGCACCAGCCACTTTCATGCGGCTGATGGACGATGTATTGAGAACCTTAACCAAATCCTTTGTGGCAGTATATTTGGATGAAATCCTCATCTTCAGCAGAACATGGGACAACACAAGATTTATGCCAACTTGGAAAAATTCTCTTTTGGCATGAACATGGTCCAATACCTAGGCTACATTGTTGATTAATATGGGGTACATGTTGATCCAAATAAGATCCAATTTATCCGTGACTTTTTAGCCTCAAACACACTGATCGAGCTTCGGAGCTTCTTGGGACTCACCAATTTTTATCGATGGTTCATGTTGGGATTATCCCATATCGCATGGGCCCTCAACCAGGTGACCAAGGGTGATGGTAAGGCCAAGTTTGTGTGGGGGAAGGAGAAACAACGAGCATTCAAAGATCTGAAACATCGTTTGTTCTCAGCTCCAGTACTCTCCTTTCTCAATCTACAACAACCATTCAAGATTGATACTGATGCATCTGACTATGCTATGGGCGCAGTTCTCACTCAGCATGGGCATCCAGTGGAATACCATAGTGAGACACTCTCCGATATTGTCCGTAAAGACCCCACCCATAACAAGGAAATTTATTCCATTGTATAAGATTGGTGTCAATGGAAACATTACATTCTGGGGACAGAGACGATCATACACACTGATCATAAGCCTTTGTAGTTCATACAGACACGGGGGAAATTGCAAAACGACCTCCATCAGAAATGGTCCACCTACCTGCATCAGTTCCATATCAACATCAAGTATAAGACACATATCTCCAATCGTGTCGTTGACTGCCTCAATCGGCCTCCTATGGCTGCACTTAATGTTGTGCCTCTTTCATCACCTAAATGAGCAAAACATAGGTGCTTACAAGCTTAGTTGGGTTAGCTAAGCAAGACAGTAGTAAAGGAAAGGGTTAGAAGAATAAACATAAAATACTAAGCTAAGAATTAAACTAGGAAAGAAAAAAAATGATTAAACTATTGTGCATAAGGACATAAGAACAAGAAACAAACAAGACTTATGTCACCAATGGAAAGGATTGTATTAGTGAAAAAAAAACACCAAAGAGAAAGGGGACTTTGGGTCCCTTCTTCCTCCAAGGGAGGGCTCTTGGACCCCCAAGATTGAGCTCTTCTTACAACTTGAAAACTTGAAAGAAATGGTGAAAGAATCCCAAGCTAACCCACTCAAAAGGTGATGTGGATTTCCCAAATGGAATGGTGCTAGTATGCCCTTGATGAGAAAAAAGGGTTTCCCCAAGAGAATATCAACAACATAACCTTGCAAATGAATTCCTTGAAGATGTAGTGCACCCATGGCCTTGTTTTATAGCACCACTTTGAGGTATAGTGCAACCATCTTTTAGTGTGAAAAGGGGTTGTTTAGGGCACCTTTAGGTCTTTGATCAGCCACCCAGCCAGATCCAGCCGAGATTTGGATGTCAAATCGACTTGGAAGCTAAACTAGAAGTGGGTGGGAGGCTGACCAACATCATAAATGAACCGTTATTAGGTGTGTGCATCTTTTAGCGTCCACAATCATGCATCGTGCACATGTGAGCTTTTCCTGCGTTTCTTGATGGTGCATGTGCGCGCGCGCCCTATACATTCATAGCGTATCCTGATTTTGTAACTGGTTGTATAGATTTGGACCTTTTGGAAATGATTTTTTGGTAATTTTGGTCCATGGGTGAACTCATAGCTATTTTAAGATGTTGGATTCCTGTAACCATTTGCAGATGAAATTTCAGTGACAATAGATTCCCCCTGATGGATGAGGTTAGGAGCATACGGATAGCCAAAATTCATCAATGTTTCTTCTACTAAGAGTACCGTTGTAAGAAAGAGTGATAGTGAGAGTATCAAGAGTGACCTATTGGAGGGAGAAGGGAACCTGTAGGACCCAACCTTTCGTAAGGTGTGGAAAATAAATTGTGTACAAACTAGGTGGGCATGCCCCATGCTTGTGTCATGTAACTCAAAAAAGGGTGTTGTACAGTAACTGGAACTATGTGTTGATGTAGACAATTACAACGCCCTCAGGGGTGGTTTTGATAAAGGAAGAGGACAATTTTGATGAGGAACAATACTCTGAATAATAGGCAATGACACCTGTAAGAAGTATCATGGATTCTGTGGGCATTGATAGCCCAACAACATTCAGCGGTCTTCGGAAAATATAAAAAACAACTACAATAGTCGCAAAGAAGACCCACTGTAACATGAGAAAGCGTTGAAGTCGAATGTTAGGGGGGTCAATGACAACAGAGAGCAATGATGGTTCTCCCTATGTCGTCTGAGACTCCTCATTGTAAAGGTAATGAGAGTCAAGATATTTTCGCCCTTATGGAAACTGTGTTGATGTCGACAAAAAGGGAGACGTGACTCCAAGAATCAAAAGGCATTGTGAAATCCACTAGGTGAGGTCAGGAACTGAGGAGGTACATGGACGAAGTCAATATGCGTGGAGACTCAAGACTTCCCTTGGTTGGGAATATATGCGAAGGATAAGTGGTCGCA
The DNA here is from genome assembly GCA_009831015.1 of Picea engelmannii. NCBI lineage: Eukaryota > Viridiplantae > Streptophyta > Pinopsida > Pinales > Pinaceae > Picea > Picea engelmannii. The sequence continues at coordinate 365,189 of ML791513.1, read as the reverse complement.
ACCGTTCAACTAGGTCGAGTGTCAGGGGGACAACGAGACATGGGATAAGTTGTGCCAGAGGCAGGACAAAGTGAACAAACTCAGAGAGAAGAGGTAGCTGGCCTGTGGAATACTCAAATTTTATTGATCTAGATGGATATCAGTGGCCACCCACCTTTTTCAACTGGCTCAAAATAGTTTTCTTACATTTGTGGCAATTTACTATTTTTAACAGTTTTTACTTCTGGGGCCATTTTGAGGGCCTAAATGAAGGTTTTTTGGTATCGATCTCCTCAATGATAGGTGAAGGAATATTGAGCCCCAAAAATGAATCTCCTTAGTGATACCTTTCCAACGGGCTATCACACGCCTAAAACGGAGATCGTATGCAAAAGTTACGACCCCGGGAAGTTGATGTACTAGCTTACCCAAACGGGGCCCACATGACTTTTGGAGTTTCATCTCCTAGGGTTAGGTTTTTGGATTTCTAGGGTTTTTGGAATTCTTGATTATTGTAAAAATGCCTTCAGAGCCTCATTGTAACTTTCTTCTTGCGAATGTGCACTGTCGTCAAATCTCTTCTCAGAGATAAGCTGCCACCATTCCAGCAAGCTTGTTTCCGCTGCATTTTACAACTTCATCTTATTTCATTATTGAATAGAAAACCAGTTTTACTGTATCTCTATTATTTTTTGTTAAGAACCTGTTAATAATCTGTATTCATTTTGTTCTACTCATAAAATCCGGATCAGTGGTATCAAAGAGGTATGCTCCTTATCATCTTAATGCATGTCCCCAACGAGGTCGGAGTACAAAGAGTTGGGTCTCGAGCTTGTTTCTCTTGAGGACAGAAGCTCTCGCACACCCAAGTGAACTCCCATGTAAGGAGCAAAGAAAGATGATAGGACAGGAGATCCTTTCAAATTGTTGATTGAGGAAGTCCTCATGCAACAGAGGAACGAGATGATGGATAGTTTCGTGCAAATCCTTCGGCGACTACCAATAGGTGATGCATCTTCTTGGAACAGAGGCACTGCCCCCTTCAAGGTACAAATAAACTTTGATATTCCTATATTTGAAGGTCAGATAGATGAAGATGTTGTAGACAAGTGGTTGAATCTACTAGAAGGGTATTCTTCTGTTCATAAATTTTTGAATAGAGAAAAGATTACTTTTGCACTCCTCAAAGCCATTCCCCATGTCAAAGATTGGTGGGAAACTTTCTATGAGCAAAAGGAAACAGAGGAAACCTCATTATTTTCAGTCAAAGCCACCTGGGAATCCTTCAGGGATGCTATTAAGGAACAATACTACCCTGTCGGAAGTTATGACGACCCGTATACCAAATGGACTACATTGCGGCAAGAAAGAGACCAAGCAGTGCCATATTTCACAAATATCTTCCATACCTTGCGCACCAAGTTGGGTATCAAAGATTCAGAGAGACATTTGGTGATCAAGTATCGCGGTGCTTTGCATATATACATCTAGACCAAAATGGAATTTCTATACATCTCATCCTTGGGCGTTGCCTACCGATATGCCGTCAAAATCGAGCAGAAGCTCAAACAAAAGACGCGACAATTTGGGCCTGGGAACCCCTCACAAAAAATCCAGGAAATGGAGGCCCCAACCCACTGAATAAAGGACAGAGAAAATATGGACAGCTTCAAGATAACCAATACAAGCCACAAGCAAAGAAGGACACCGGAAAGACAAAGAAAGATACCGGGAAGTGGTGTGACTTCCATAAGAGCCCTTGGCATAACACTGCTAACTGTCGCTCAAAGTAGTCACTGGTGGCCGAAGTGAAAGTCTCTGAATCAGATGCAGATTTTAACTCCGAGATAGAACCAAAAAGGGGAAGACGGATCATTGACACAGAACCCATAGCCACCGTTGCTACCACCAAGATCCATCCTGGTGAACCAGATGAGCCAGAAGAAGGAGAGCGCCTCTTCCATTCACAGATGTGGGTAAAAGGCACCCTGCTGCACTTCATTGTTGACAGAGGTAGCCAGAAGAACCTCATCTCAGCAGAGGTCGTCAAGCGGCTGGCCCTGCCAACAATGCTGCACCCACAACCCTACACCATTGGATGGCTCTGCCAAGGAAGCGATCTCTGTGTCGGCCAACAGTGTCGACTATCATATGGCATCAAGCCCTTCAAAGACGAGGTATTGTGTGATGTTGCTCCTCTTGAAGTTTGTGATGTTCTTTTGGGCCAACCTTATTTATGGAAACGTCATGCTATATATGAGTCTAAGCCTCGTAGTGTTATTATTACTTTGAACAGGAAATTGTACAGGATACCCGAGGCAGTCCCAACTAGTGCTATTTCCTTGATCTCTGCTAAGCAATGCAGGAAGGTCATTTCTCAGACAGGGAAGTTTGTCTTCTTCATGATTCGCTCTCAGAATAAGCAAAAGATCACAGCCACATCCAGGGTCTCTACGACCAACCTCTCCACACAGCAGAAGCAAGTAGATAAGGTCGTGGAAGAATACTCGGATATCTTCTCCTCACCTACAGGGGTACCTCTGCACTTCCAGGTCAAGCACCCCATCGATCTGACCCTGGCGCACCGTTGCCCAATGGGCCAGTCTATCGTCTCTCTTTGTTAGAGAATGAGGAGATCAAGAGATAGATCCAAGAACTACTCCACAAGGGGCACATATGCCCTAGCTCATCACCTTGCGGGAGCCCAATCATGCTGGTATAGAAGAAAGATGGAACCTGGCGACTCTGTATTGATTACCGGGCTCTGAATAAAATCACTGTTAGAAACCGGTACCTGATTCCTCGAATCGATGACCTCCTTGATCAACTCACGGGGTCCAAATACTTCAGTAAGATTGATCTGAAGTCTGGCTACCACCAGGTCCCGATAGAACAAAAAGATGTATGGAAGACCGCCTTCAAGTCAAAGGAAGGACTTTTTGAATGGTTGGTCATGCCCTTTGGTTTGACAAATGCTCCAGCCACTTTCATGAGGATGATGGACAATATCCTGCGACCATTCACCAATACTTTTGTAGTGGTGTATCTAGATGACATTCTAATTTACAGCAAGACTTGGGACGAACACTTGCAACATATTCAGCAGGTTCTGCACACCCTGCGACAGCACAAGCTATACGCCAACCTGGAAAAATTCTCCTTCGGCATGGACAGGGTCCATTACCTGGGCTACATCATTGATCAGCATGGCGTACATGTGGATCCAGCCAAGATCCAAGTCATTCGTGACTGGCCAGCCCCAACAACACTCACTAAGCTTCGGAGCTTCTTGGGACTTGCTAATTTCTACTGCAGGTTCGTGTTGGGTTTCTCCCATATTGCATGGTCCCTCAGCCAAATAAACAGGGGTGGTGGTAAGGAGAAATTTGTGTGGGGCCAGTCCCAACAACAAGCATTCGATGATTTGAAGAAACACTTGTGCTCAACCCCAGTACTTTCACTACCAGACCTGCAACATCCCTTTGAGATCGAGATAGATGCTTCAGACTATGTTGTGGGCGTCGTTCTCACTCAGCACGGCCACCCTGTGGCCTATCATAGTGATACATTGTCAGATACTATCCGTAAGTACCCTACTTATGACAAAGAAATGTACTCCATTGTGAAATAATGTCGCCAATGGAGACATTACATTCTTGGGAAGGAGACAATCATCCACACTGATCATAAGCCACTACAATTCATGCAGACACGTGGAAAACTACAAAATGACCGCCATCAAAAGTGGTCCACATACTTGTAGCAATTCCACCTCAACAACAAGTATAAAACAGGAAGAACCAATCACATCGTTGATTGCCTCAGAAGACCCCCAGTCACGGTACTCACCATGGTGCTAGACTCTTATGGCCATGAGACATCTGGATGGCCCCAACTCTATGAGACAGACCCTGACTTCGCCACCACCTACCAAATGTTGGGTGCAAATGCAGTTATCGATAATTTCCATCTTCAGGATGGGTTGTTGTGTCGTCTGGGCCATATCTGTGTTCCATCAAGTGAGTGAGTGAAGATGATCTGGGAAGCCCACTACAGTTGGGTGGCAGGACACTTTGGCATCGAAAAGACAGTGGTGATGCTACAGAAAAATTTCTACTGGTCGAAACTTCGACAAGAGGTCGGCAAGTATATCAGGTCCTTCACTGCATGCTCTATTGCCAAACCAACCACTAAGAAACAGGGCTTGTACACCCCTCTTCCTACTCCTGACAGGCCATGGGAATCCATCTCAATGGACTACATGTCAGGCCTTCCATCCACCAAGCAAGGAAATGACTGTGTTTTTGTGGTTGTTGATCGCTTTTCTAAGATGGCGATTCTGGTTTCCTGCAAGAAGAGAATCACAACAGAGGCCACTGCCAAGCTCTTTTTTGAACGAGTCTGGGTACATTTTGGAATCCCACAAACCATTGTCTCAGATTGGGATAGTCGATTTCTTAGCACATTATGGTCGAGCCTCTGGTCACTGCTAGACACCAAGCTCACCAAATCCACGGCCTTCCACCCCCAGACAGATGGCCAAACCAAGGTTGTAAATCGAATGATTGTGCATATCCTTCGCATGTATAATTCAAAGAACCCTCGCACATGGGATCAGAGCCTTCCTTATGTCCATCATAGCTACAACCGAGCCTTGCATAGCTCAACCGGCCACAACCCCTTTCAAGTGGGGTTGGGATTCCAACCATTGGGTCCCATAGATGTTTCACTTCCCCTTGCGGTCACCTCGAATGACTCATCTCCTGCTCCAACTGAAGCTGACAAAGCCACCCAGTTCATTGAGTGGATCTAGCACATCCGCCAACAGGTTCAGGATATCCTATAGAATTCCAATGACAAGTACAAACAATGCCATGATCAACATCGGGTGTCGCATAAGTTTCAGGTGGGCGACAAAGTTTGGTTGCACTTGCAGAAAGAACGCCTTACAGGACCCCATTGGAAGCTTCGCCCACTCCGTTATGGAATGTACACTATCACCAAGGCCATGGGGGATAATTCTTTTAAGCTCAACATTCCTCCTTTCCTTGGCCTGCACCCAATGTTCAACGTGGATCTCCTTCGCCCTTATTTCCCACCATTATTGGACACCTCCGAAGTAGCAGAACAACTGACACTAACAGAGCTCAACCCCGACTGCATACAATAGGCATCCAATGATCAGATTGTGGACAGATAGATCAAGGGCACTCGACAACAAAGGATCCAACTTTATCGAGTCGTCAAAGCAGGGCAGCTCCTGCACCAAGGCAAGTGGCTTACCCGGGGCCAAATTCAGTACAAATTTCCTCATCTAATGAGGGACCTCAACGCAATGGAGACCATTGCTTCCTAAGGAGGTAGTATTGATCCAGATGGATATTGGCGGCCACCCACCTTTTCCAACTGGCTCAAAACAGTTTTTTGACATTTTTGGCAATTTACTATTTTTAGAAGTTTTTACTTCCGGGGCCATTTTGAGGGCCTAAATGAAGGTTTTTCGGTATCAAGCTCCTCAATGATAGCTAAATGAATTATTGAGCCCCCAAAATGAATATCCTTGGTGATACCTTTCCAACGGGCTATCACATGCCTAAAACGGAGATCGTATGCAAAAGTTACGACCCCGGGAAGTTGATGTACTAGCTTACCCAAACGGGGCCCACATGACTTTTGGCGTTTCATCTCCTAGGGTTAGGTTTTTGGATGTCTATGGTTTTTTTCATTCTTTCTTATTGTAAAAAGGCCTTTAGAGCCTCATTGTAACTTTCTTCTTGCGAATGCACGCTGCCATCACATCTCTTCTCAGAGATAAGCCGCCACCATTCCAACAAGCTTGTTTCCGCTGCATTTTACAGCTTCAGCTTATTTCGTTATTGAATAGAAAACCAGTTTTACTGTATCTCTGTTATTTTGTGTTAAGCACCTGTTAATAATCTGTATTCATTTCGTTCTACTCATAAAATCCAGATCATTTATGGACGATGTCAACAAGAGTAGGTGATAAGGAATGCCCCAACCAAGGGCGACATGGGTTGAGTTTGCCAAAAAGGAAGAAGGTCGCCAAAGGTGACGACAAAAAGCTATGTAAGATGATGGAAACACAGGCTTGATTACAAAAAGAATTAAAAAATCAGTGGGGATAAAAATGTAGATACAGAAACGGGTGCCCCAGTGTAATATGTCTTGGCCTGAGGATGGCGCAAGTTGGTTAAAAAAAAAGTGGAGGGTTGGGGCCCCATAGGCGGGTTTTTGCAGTAGGGAAATGTATGGAGGGAAATCTGAAGAGGGGAAAACTGGTGGTGGATAAAATGGATGGTAAATGATGTTGTAGGAGTGCAGTCAAAATAAAACCATGAGGAAGTGTTGTGGGAGTTCGTTGGGTAGGCTAGCAAAATGAGGAGAAGGAGTATGTGGTTGATTCACGACATGATGTAAGACTATCAGGACTCCCATCCCTAAAGGTTGAAACAACATGAGTGTCAAAGTGCCAAGGGGGGGTATGAATGGGACAACTCATGGGGGGGAGAGTGTTACCGAGTGATAGTACCCAAAATGCAGTGGAGGTGAAAATACTGCAGAGCCAGATATAGGGACCCTAAAGGCAAATTTCAGAGGGTGTGACTGGAGATGCAATTGAGATTCAGAGGGAATGATTACATGCCAGTGTCGATTATATACCTGAAGGGGTCAAACTGGTGTGTGACGACCAAGTACCTGCACACATGACAACCAAATACCCGACGTGAACAATATCTTAAGATAATCGAACATATAATTGTGTATTGGATAATTTTGAACATAAGCATGCATACCTAAACGAGGTATGGAAAAATGGCTCCCTGGGGGATAAGGATGAAAAATATCCTAGGGATTGTCTTGATGTAGATGACAGAGTGCTAATCTCGTGGCTAAAGACAGATCAAAAAATGGACACTCAGAGCTCCCAGAATTGAGTCTAGAAGTTTGGCAAAAAGGGCCTATATATAGCTGTGGGGCCCACATTGCCACCTCATTTATACTTGCTTCTATAGTGGTTAGAGAGGAGATTGCAGAGAATATTAGGAGATTCCAAGAGTGCGAGGAAGCCGATCCGGGAAGTGCGAGAGTCAGGTTAGTGGTCTCATCCTCCTGTACAGTAGTTAGGTGTCAATTTTTGGGTAGGACCGTATGGATGGTCATACGGTCGATTTTTAGGGTTGTGGCCCCCCAAGTGCGCAGGCTATTGATGGCGACCCGCACATGAATGTGTGGTTGTAATGGGAATAGTCGTGCATGGGGGTACACTATTTGTGAAAACAGTCGTGCATGGGGTGTGCGCCTGTCTGAAACACAGCCGCGCAAATGTGCGCAACTGTGTTGCTGATAGTTGCGCATGAGTGCACAACTATGTATTGAACAGGCGCACATCGAATGCATGCCTGTGGGATTAACAGGCGCACATTAATGCATGCTTGTGGGGTAAATAGGTGCACATGGGTGTACGCCTGTGGGGAAAATAGTCGTGCCTTTGAGGCAAAGCTGAGGGTGAGAAAACTTATCTCCCCTTTTTTGGGAGATTTTGGTGTTTTTGTGATGGCTGATCGAGTACTGTATATGTGGATGCAGGTGATCATTTGGGACAATGTCAATCCGTTGGAGAGAGAGGGACTGGACCCAACTGAGGGAGGCTGTGAGGGATGAGGAGTCGATGGTTCATGGTGCTTTGGTGGCCTGTGGGCTCCTGAAGTTTTTTGAGTGCCCACTGTTGAGGGAACAGGAGTATCTACTGCAATTCCTAATCTCGATGTGGAGTCTAGAGTTGCAGTGTTTTATTGTGCATGGGGAGAACTTGGAATTCTCTACTAAGGAGGATGTCTATTTTCTGACTGGGATCCCTTTTCGGGGAACCCTGTTGTTGGACGAGCCGGTGGTAGTTGGAGAGGGGCAGTTGGCTACCCTTGCCCGGACATATTGTTCAGGAGAGGATTTTATGTCTGGGTTAGTGGCGAGGATTGGGGTGATGGATTCCCTGGTACATCATTGTATGGCCGTGATGGTTGTGAGAGTGTATGGGTCACTCACGACTCAGGGTATCAGTGGTGGCTAGATGAGGATCATGTAGCGGTCACTAGGGGGTGAGCATTTTGCTTGGGGTTTGATGCTACACGCCAAGATGGTGGAACAACTGACCAGGTGTTGAGTGGCCGACTCAGTGGATTTTTCCTTTGGATCTATCCTGGTGGCTTGGTTTCTAGAGAGGGTGTCGATGTTGCACCCGAGAGTGTTTTGAGACCCGCTGGGAGCGTGAGAGATACGACTATGGCGATGGTCGATGATTTTGGTTCATCATGGGGGTGGGGAGGGTGGCCACTACTTCATGGCATAGGCTGCATAGGTGTGGCATCAGATGCCACAGATCATATTGCAGTTTCCATACAATGGGATAGATTTTCGTGATGACCCTGAGATGATATTACCTCCAGGAGAGGTATTCAATCATCGAGGTATGATGTGTTGGTTGCTGGTTTTGTTGATTTGGTTTTTTAGATAGTATAGCATATGGTTGATATTTGTATGGATGTTGATGCTATCATGTGGTTGTTTATGTAGATGTGGGACTGCGTGGATGAGAGGTTGAGTTGATCAGAGCACCATCCCGCCAGGGGCCTGGGAGACCACAGTGAGGAGAGTTGCGAGCATAGGAGAGGGAACATCGAGAGGATGTTGGGGTCAGGCATGGTGATGATGATAGAGCAGCCCAGAGACATCGTTATGATGACCCCGGGGCAGGGCCGTCACATGCTCCTCTAGTTGAGGCCAGGGGAGAGTTTGATGATTTCCGCTGCCAACTAGAGGCGGTTCTACAGGGAGTGCCTGAGAGGATGTGGGTATGGATCTAGGATGAGGGGATCCTGAAGCAGTGTATTGGGCTGCCGGAAGAGTCACAGACCTTGATCCGCAGAGCAGCTGTATCCAGAGTTGCGATGACTGGACGATTGCCTCTAGGACCTGAGGGACTTGGAGTTGGTGGGGTACCTCCGCCAGAGGGAGGACCTGGTGCTGGAGCACTAGGGGTGCCCTGAGGGCTGCTAGATATGTAATTGTGTATTTGATATAGGCTAGTGAGCCCATTTTGTATATTTTTGACATCCAATTTTGTATTTGGTAGGGATGAGGTGATTCACTTGCCTATGAGCGATGTACTATTTTTGTAAACACTTTATGACATGTGGACCAATATATATATATATATATGGATATACATTTTTGGATCTTTGTGTACATGTGTAATGTGTTTGTTGTTGATGATTTTTTGTGATGTAGTGGATGATGTCTAATCTATATGTTGTGACAAACTTCTGATGGTTTATGTGTATGTGAAAATGTCTTGATGTGATATATGCCAATCTAGTATAATGTTAGCCATGGAATCTGCTATTTGATTGAATTGTCTTGGGATATGTGTAAATGTAATGGAATCAAAATGTCAAGATAATAGTCTAACCTACAGGTATTTGCGAAAGAGGCAAGGATCATGGACATAGTATACATTGTTGAGCTAGAGGACGACAAGTTGGGAATCTAATAAGACACTAAGGTGACAAATATGGTGATGATTGGCCTCAATGAGGAGACCAATGATGATGGTGTATTCTTCTTGATTGTTGGTGGCTGAGCCTAAACATATGTCGTTGGTGTGGAGCAATTCATGTGAAGGCGAATAGAGGGCCCAAGCAGTCGAAGAGAGATTCTATGTCCAACGGCTAGCTCCATTAGCATAACCGATGTGGTAGGCTGATGGAGGTGGTATCTATCAATAACACAAGTGATAGATTAGACGGGAGGTATGGATAAAAGAAGACTAAAAACTCTACAAAAGACATACAAAAAAGAAAAAACCTAGTGTAGTATAGCTATGCTCAGGCGTAAAATTTCTTTAAGTACAACCCATTGACGGGTTCCTTTAGAGGATGGCCTTCGGGGGAGGCCAGGATGTATGCGCCTTTAGTGAGGCAATGTTGGATGATATATGGTCCATGCCACTGTGACTCTAAGTTCCCATGGCCAAGGGTATCGTGAGAGATATCGTAAGCGAGGACGAGGTCTCCTTCATTAAATGAGCGAAGGTTGACATGGCAATCAAAGGTGGCCTCTGATCATTTTTTATCTACTTCATTGTTCTGTAATGAAGATCAATGATCTTCATCTAGGGATTCTAAGTTCAGCAAACGTTGCTCTATTGGGGCAATGTCGGGTAATAGCTCAATAGTGGTGCGTAAGGTGGGAATTTCAAACTCAATGGGAAGAGTGGCCTCAACCCCATGGACTAGATGAAAAGGTGTGAAACTAGTGGCAGTTTTGACTGCTGTGCGATAAGCCCAGAGCGCAAAAAATAACATATGATGCCAATTGGTTTTATGTTTGTTAACCATGTGTTGCAACATGGTTTTTAAGACCTTGTTAAGTGATTCTACATGTCCGTTGGACTGAGGTTAGTATGGTGAGGCAAAATCGTGGGAGAGGAGGAGAGTTCCATGAAAATCTCATTCTCAAAATGTTTCCCATGGTCAAAGACTAGTTGGAGTGGTACTCCAAAGAGGGATATGATGTGGTTAAATAAAAAACGTGTTGCTATGTCAGTGGTGTTGTTGAAGGTAGGCATGGCTTCAACCCACTTGGTAAAGTAATCAACTGCAATGACTATGTTTTTGTGTCCATTGCTAGATGTAGGGTTGCAAGTCACGAAGTCGATGCCCCATTTACAAAAGGGACCAGTGGTGATGACTGGGTGTAGGAGAGCATGTGGTGCACGTGCTTTGTTGGTGTAAAGCTGGAATTTGTCACATAGTTTCACGACATGGATGCAGTCGTGAAATAATGTAGGCCAAAAGTAACCTATGCGGATGATTTTTTGAGTGGTGGATAGTCCTGAGAGATGGCCTATACAAGCGCCATTGTGGCAGTCGTTCAAGACTCCATCGGCCTCGTCAATGGTTAAGCATCGACAGAGTATGGTGTTGATTCCTCATCAATATAGGATGTCTCTGATGAGGAGATAGCGAGGTGTCTGGTGATGAATACGACGACGATCATCTCTAGAGAGGTGGTTTCCGAATTTTTGTGTTTGGAGATAGACAAGAAGATCGCCATACCAAGGGTCATCTGAGGGGATAAAAAAAATATGTTCATCAGGGAGGTTGGTATTGACTAGTGGACTATGTTAGCAATAAAAAATGCATTGGTATTTTGATGAGTATTTCCATCACTCTTCAAATGATTTATCATTTTCTTCAGTTTCTTTGCCAGTATCTTAACCTCCATAGTGTTCATCAAGCTCCTACTTGATTACCTTGCTCAAAAATCCTTTGTTTTTATGCCTTTAGACTTGCAATACAAGATACATACAAAATTTTATTCCATTTTTTTTATGTCTTTTATACTTCGATAAATTTCCCGAAAGCAAAAATGATGTGTCCTTTAAGTGACTTAATCATAGGATATTTTATATAATGTCCTAAGTCCAATCCTAATATTAAATTCAGTGCATGGACTAAAGTCTAAGGTTGAGGTCACAGTAGAGTTTTGTCCAAGCTCTAAATGTTAAATCACAATATACAACACAAAGATTGATGCTCCTAGCTATGAATCTAGCCATATCAATCATCAAATTCTAGTCCACATGTCAATTCACAAATTGACATATAAAATAAAACCCAGTGTTGAGTCAAACCCCAAGATAAAACTAAAACCTACTGCAGGTGTTCTGGGCGTGGTGAAAATCTCTGCGTTTTGGAATGTCTGATAGGTCAAAGATATCTGGCCACTAATTGAACCATGATTCAAGCCATGGATTAAGCCACAATCCATGAACCAGGTCGACACATCATATCACACCTATTCTCGAGCTTTAGATGCCAGATCAATAACTTAGGGGCTAGATGTATGCACATGATGTTTGCAAACGTTCTAATGATAAGATCACAGCTTTTGGGCATCCAATATCAGGCACCTCGGCTCTAGTATTCTGTGTATTTTTCTAGATCAGTTGAACAATTATTTATATCAAGTTCTCACGTCCATTTCCTGAATGGCCACATCAATATTTTCAGTTGTCAAAGGAGCTCAACACTTGCTGAAAATAAGGGTAGATGAGGATATGAAAGATCAAAGGGTTTGATGTTTGAGATAAATCAAGTCAGATTATAGAGGAAGAAAGGTTGTATCACACCCAACGCTCTTCTAACTCCCAGGCACTCCGTTGTTTCTCAATATGATCGAAGATAGCTTATCTTTTGGAACATTTGACAAGTGAAGTCGCAATTGCAGCCCGAAGAAAAGAACACTCAATATGTGGATGCGGTCATGATTGTTCTGATGCGGCTTTGTTTCCCATGAGTGGCATTAATATTGAATTCAATAGAGAGATCATCAGACCTGTAATTTTCTCTGGGTTCGCTAATTTTGGATCTGGAAAGACTGCATTGTCTCAGCTCAATATTCTAGAAGACATTTGGTCTGGTTTGTGATCCAAGATTATATGTGATCATCTTAAGTATGAGATCGAAATAGGACTGCCTTATGTGTGGATAAAGGAACTAGGGAAGCCCGTGGTTAGCCTTGAGGGAGATTCAAAGGGGTGTTCAATGGCTTGAAGAGATTGTACCTTTTTTCAAAATAGTCCGTCTACCTCGCTCTGCCCTCACTATGGAAGATTGCTTTGCAAAAATTGGTAAACAAGTCAAGGAGAACCTCAAGAATGTGAATCCTATCTTTGGTGAAATTGGCTCTATGATGGAGGATTGAATCAAAACATGGAAGTCAATCTCATCTTGATTCATTTCATTTCTACTGCAAAGTGTTCCATGTTACATTCTCTTGAAGGAAAAGTCGGTCCTTTATATTTTCTCTGCCTAGATAATGCCAATTATTCTTGTTTAGATATTGGTACACATATAGTATATCAGGATTAATCATTGAGTTATCCCATTGTTCCAAGCACACCTACATATCGTATTCTTAATTTACCAAGCATATTTAGCCTACAACCCTAAAGAGTTTCTTGGAGTGATACATATTGAATTATAGTATCAAATCTAAGATTCACTTTTGATGCAAAGGAGTTAGAGGAAGATTTCAAGTTGATTTGACACCTATTTTGGGGGCAAATGAATCGGGATTTTTTCCAAACTCAACAAATTCGAATTTATCTTCATCAAAGGATATCAAACAACCTTGGAAGGATTATCTACACAACACAGAGGTTCTACATGATCTAAAGACCATAGAATGAGGAATTGAGCTCATTTTGAGGATCTCTTCCTCTCTTTTTGTAAAATTGGTTTTGATTTTCTATCTTTAGCATATCTAATCCATTCTTCTAGGATTTGAACTTTATTTGTAATGCTATAAATCTGAAGACATGGGAGGAACTACGCCGGGGGGGGGTTCAAACTAGGAATACATTTTTTGCTACTGTTATAGACTCTTATTGGATAATAGAATTACAGTCTCCTTTTGCTTTCAATATCAGAATTGCTCATGTATCTTGTTTCTGTACTTTATTTTAGTTTGTTTTAGCTTTTAAAGACTGTCATCTCTTTATTAAGCTCATAAAATTGAAGTGAAGTATTTCTTACTACCTTGTATTAGCCCTACACCTAGTTGTATTTGACCATCAAGATTAGTATTCTTCATCCCCTCTTAAAAATATCTTGTCTGATTATTGTCTTCTAAAAGCACTGTTTCATTTGAATGTATGATGAGTTGTCTATTACATTAATCATTGAGTTATCCCATTGTTCCAAGCACACCTACATATCATATTCTTAAGTTACCAAGCATCGTTAGCCTACAACCCTAAAGAGTTTCTTGGAGTGATAACAGACTGGTAGTTTCAGAGGGAAAAGTCGTGACAAGTTTGGAGAGGATGAGAGCTTTCTTGCTCTTGGGTTTTGAAAATTTGAGATCATATTCCTGAAGGATGATGATCCATTGAGAAAATTTACCGTTAATTTGTCGACGATTGAGCAATTATTGCATGGGTTTGGAATCTGTAATGATTTTGGTAGTTAAAAGAAGAATGTAATGGCGCAGTTTATGGACTGCGAGAACAACGACGAGGGCTAGCTTTTCTTCATGATTGTACTTCAAGGGTGTTCCTGAAAGGTTTTTACTAATGTAGTAAATCACATGCTCATGGGTGTCATCCCCTATTTGGACGAGCACTCTTGCTACTGAAATGGCTAAGGCTGATATGTAGAGGAGATAATTGCGCTTATAGTCAGGTGGACTAATCAACGGGGCATTGGAGAGGGCCAATTTGAGATCATCAAAATATATTTGGGCATGTTTATCCCATTGAAATGGGATGTCATGACAAAGTAAGTGAAAGAAGCCATGTGAGCGAGTAGCGTAATCTGGGACAAAGCATCGTAAAAAGTTGGCTTTGCCTTGAAGGCTCTGTAGTTGGCATAAATTCCATGGGGGTGGAACTTTTGTGATGGCTTGGACTTTGAGGGGGTCCATAGTAATGCCACATTAGGAAACTATGAACCCAGGAAGGCGCCCAATAGTGATGTAGAATACGCACTTGAGGGGGTTCAAGTGGATATTTTACTGACGACACTTGTGGAAGGTGATTCGTAGATCATCGATATGCCGAGTGAATTTCTTAGATCGAGTGGTGAGGTCATCTAAGTATGTGAGCATGATATGAGCCAGATCGTGAAAAACGTATGTCATGGCCCGTTGGAAAGTGGCGCCAACATTCTTGAGGCCGAAGGGCATGACACGATACACAAAGTGTTAGAAAATAGGACCGCGGAGCAATAAAATAAAACAAATGCAGAAACAAAAACACAGAAGACACACAATACAAGAGAGACACATATTTACATGGTTCACCCAGTGTGGGCTACGTCCACCAGAGAAATTGCCAGGTCCTTCCTTTAT
>ML791513.1:329882-340348 GCA_009831015.1 Picea engelmannii | reverse complement strand
GGGGAAACCCATTCACTGTCCGATATAGGATATATAAACCCTGCATTAAGCAATTTTTGAAGTTCCTCCTTAAGAATTTCTCTTAAATTAGGGTTCATTCGTCGTTGAGATTGGCAGATCGGTCGACAATCTTCCTTGATATATATACAATGAGTACATAATTCGGGAGAGATTCCTTTCATATCTGTATAGTCCCATGCGAATGCTTCCTTATGTTCAAGAAGTAACTTCATTAATTGTTGTGTTTCAACATCTGTCAGGTTGGGGTTTATGTTCAGTGTTTTGACAGGTTCAATTTATACTGGTATACTTTTAGAAGAGATAGTGGCTGATGTTTGAGGTGGGTTTTCAGAGTTAAGGTTTTCCTAGTTATCTGACTCCAAAAGTGCAGTTAGTTGGTTATGATTTTCCGGAGTCACGGAGAAAGGTTCACAATTAAAATTATTAATTACTTCATCCTCAGTAGCATCTTTAAGGCTTAAGGCTTGTCTGATAGTCAAGATAGGTTGAGTAGTTTGATCATCAAAGTCCACCCATAAAGAATTGTCATTATTAATCAAGGGTGTAGCGTGAGGGTAGAGGGTAAGTTGTTTAGTCTCATATCCATTGGAAATTGTCATTGAACCTAATCTACAGCTGATAAAAGCATCTGTTGTGGCTAGCCAAGGCCTGCCCAAAATTAGAGGGTGGCCCCCCAACTTTGTTTTAGGTTGTAATACCAAAACGTCATCTAGATAATTCCAGGATTCCACTGAGATGATTATGTCTTCAATGACTACTTTCGGTTTTATTGTAGAATGGTTAGCTAATTCTAGAATGGTTGGGGTGTCTCTGATTTCATTCTTCAGTTGTAACAGTTGTGAGGTTTCCAGAGTCATAATATTGATAGCAGTGCCTAAGTCTACCAGGACTCGAGGAATTATTGTTTTTCCAATTTGCACTGAGATGGTAGGATGGCCAGGATCACCATATTTAACTGGGGGAACTTTACCTGACATTAGTGCAGACAAATCACCCATGACATGAATTGTGAGGGGATATTTAGTTTTCCTATCAGGTTTCTTAACACAAATGTCTCGCATAGTTCTGGCATAAATTGGTACATATCGTAGTGCTTGTAATAGTGGAATTTTGACATAAAGATTTTGTAATTCCCCTAGAAGATTGAAATAAGGTGGCTCGGGCATTTTAGTCAAAGCTAAACGCTCAGGAAATGGTGGTTTTGTTGTTTCAGCAGCAGTGTTGGAGGATGATTGTACCTCTTCAGGCACATCATGCTTTTTTGTTTCCTCTTTATTGGAATCAGAAGAGGTAACATCAGCAATGATAGGTTCTACTATTTTCCCAGATCGTAAATGAATATCATTGCATTGAGCAGGGAAAAGAGAAAGTGTAGGTTGGTTTTGAATATCGATGCACTGCACAGCTTTATTATTGGGGTTAGGGTTAGGTTGTATAGGTAGTTGGGGCCTCATCATTTGATTGTTTGGTGGAGTACCTGATGGTAAGGAGAGTGGTTGTAGAAATTGTGATTGAGGTAATTTATTTGGGAGCGGGGGTTGTTGCCCTCTCCAATTTGGATTCCATTGGTTAAGGTAAGGTTATTGCTGTGGAGGCCAAGGAGTCCACATTGATGGATCTACAAAGGGAGGGTTAGTTTGTTGCATGGGTGGGTAATTCATTTGATTGAGGTATTGCATTTTATTATAGGGAGGGTAATTTTCTTGATTACAAGAAGGAAGGTTATTCCAATGATTAGAATATGCAAATGGCATATTAGGATTCTTGTCCCCGCGGCTACCATTGCCTTCTATGTGTCAACAGATAGACAGCTTCAGCTTCTTCATTAGTTGGTTGTAATGCTGCCTTGATTCCTGGTGAAGAAGGGCATTGTTGAGTTTCATGATCCTTATCACAAATGGTGCAGATTGGATTTTTGTCCAATAGGCATTCCCTTCGTGGGTGCTTGTCTCTGCATTTGGAACAAAATATGGACAGAGATGCTTCTGCTTCGGCTTATTTCTTTTGAATCTACAAGGTATCAATTTGTGAGGCAAAAGAGCTTGACATTTCAGTTTTAAAACCCTCAAGTAAATTACCTATTTCGGCTCTTGTTG
This sequence comes from Picea engelmannii, assembly GCA_009831015.1. Classification (NCBI taxonomy): domain Eukaryota; kingdom Viridiplantae; phylum Streptophyta; class Pinopsida; order Pinales; family Pinaceae; genus Picea; species Picea engelmannii. Next base: position 338,231 of record ML791513.1, on the reverse strand, counting down.
CTCCTCCACTGGCTGATTTTTGAACTCTTGAAAATGTGGTATCCCTGCTATTTGATCTATTCCTTGAAGCTCCTCTTGAACATCTTTTACATAGGTTAACAATTTCATCATTGGATTCTTTAGATATGTCCCCTTTTCCAAGCATATTCAGCATATCTAGACAGTCATCCCTTACTCCTTTTAGTAATATTGTTTTAAGAATATCTTTACTTACATCCAGGTGACTGGATCTTTGTAGATTATACTATAGCCTTTCTACAAAGTCCTCCAGATTTTCATCCTCTTTCTGTATCATCTTGAATAGTTCCTCTCTTTTTTCTCTTGTTAGGCAATAGTGTTGGTATTTATGCAGGAATTTTTGTTTCATCTGATCCCATGTTGTGATTACATGACCTCCAAGACTCATGAACCATCTTAGTGCATTTCCTTTCAATGTTGTTGGAAATAGCTTTAATTTTTTAGCATTGGAAATTTAATCATAACTTCTGCATAATATGTCAAACTCGAAAAGGAATTCATCAGGATCCTCTGAAGATAAACCATGAAAGTTAGGTAAAGATGAGAGTGGAATATTCTTCATGGGAGCTACCCCTCTAGGAAGATCACCAATAGGAAATCCTAAGGTGGAAAAAGAGTTTTCATCATTTACCTCTCCTTCAGGACCTACCTGTTCTTCATGATGCAATTCTTCATTATACTCATCCATGGTTTCTTCTGTTTGTTCCCTTGCTATGCTTGCTTGATCCTCAATGTTTCCTGTTGGTTTCTCAACTGTCTCAGGACTCCAAATCTCTTTCCCCATTTCAAAGTTTGTTTGAAAGGAAGGTTGGGATTTTGGTTTCCGAGAGCTTGGTCGTTGAGGAGAAACATATTCAGATTTTGATATAATCTCGTCAATAAAATTCTTTCTTCCTCCCCTTCCTCTACCCCTGCCACCTATAGAGTTAGTTTCTTTGGGGTCTCCGCGTCCTCTCATGCAATCTGTATATCTGAAAGAACATAATTTTTTTTGAAATCTATAATTTTCTTCCCCGACAACGGTGCCAAAATGTTGGTGACTATAATTGCTTATTAACTAAACAATCAAGTGTTACATAAATTGTCAACCCAGGGAAGTCTGTTTATTTTAAAGGCAATCACACACTGTATATGCTCAATCTCAAAAGCAATCTATAGTTGTAGTAAAAGTACATTAATCACACCTTGCTTTGAACAAACTGAAGTTCTACTTTGAATTACAAAAAAGAAACCTACCTATTGCAGAGTTCAAAGTTTAAGGAAATAATTATCCGAAGAATCCTGGATTACATTAAGAAACAACAACCTAGGAAAGAAATCTTTCAAGATACTGCAAAAGAAAAGACCAATTATTTTGTAACAGAGAACAAGACCCTATTCCCCAAGCAGGAATCTTCAGCACATGTTTCCAACTATCACACTTTCATGAACTCATTACTAATCAAAATGATTGACACGTACTGAAGGCTAATTATCTCATAACAGAGAACAAGACCCTATTCCCCAAGCAGGAATCTTCAACACCTGTCTCTGATTATCACACTTTCATAAATTCATCAAACAAAATTACCAATCAGAATGATTAATAGTTACCCAAGCATGAATTATATGAAAACAATGTAACAATCAGTAAAGCGGAGTTTCAGCAAAACAAAGTTCAGTAAAGTAGAGTTTCAGCAAAACAGAATTTAATCAAGGTGTGAACAAAAATAATACTAACACGCTACAGAACTAATGGGTGAATCTTGTGAAGAAGGTGGGCCCTCCCTTCTCACAAGATTCCCCATAAATGAAAGGAACTAGGAAGAGATGCTCAGAATAATCTTCTATTCATCTGTCAACTGTATCATGTTACAATGTCTAAAGTGAACACGTCCTTCTCTGTAATTCCTTTCTAGCTAAAAAAAAGATCCCCTCTAATGATGATTTCCCCTTATTTAAAGAGGATAATCCCCTCAATACAATTGATCATCATATTGCATGTTCACATACGAATCCTATTCTTAGTAAGATCTAATCTTCTATACTAGAATAGGATATCATGATCTCCCGTAACAGAATGCTATTACAATAGTTGGAATGGTGTTGGGTGAGGTGTATCTATTGCGGCTGGTGTAACAGCTTCTTTATTTATCTTCTTGTTACTGTTGTTGTATACTATTTCAGCATCGCAAATCACGGACTTTCAGCAACGGGATTTGCATTCTGACTATTTCAGCAATGTGGTCTCAAGCAGCAGCGATGGTTAATGTTGGCTTAAGGTGCGGCTGTTGTGGCCAGTGTAACAACTCCTTCTTACTGTTGTATGAATTGTTGTTTGAGCATCGCAGACCATGGACTGTTTCAGCAACGGGGTTTGCATGCTTTTGACTATTTCAGCAATGGGTCTTCAAGCAGCAACAATAATCTGCAGTTCGAACTGTTTCAGCACTATATATTTCTGATCGATGGTTAAGTATGAGAGTAATGTAAAATTACATGTAAAACAAATTAAACATATAGAAAAGAGAAAAGATGTTATATACCTTTGGAAAGATAGGGTAAGGTGATAATGTAAGCTTAAATGTGAGTGGAAAAAGGATGTAATGGTAGCAAAAAGTGTGAACAAAAAGGGACATTATAGGGTCCTAACAACGGTCGTTGTTTTTGGCGGACGGGTGTGATATCAGGTCAGGTGTCTATGCGATGTTTGAAAATAGAGGGATCAAGGCTAGGAATCTCTGTGTATGACCAGCTGAAAATGTCTTGGTATTCCTGGAAGAGGGATTTGTAGGTGGTGAGTTCTTCTGGAGAACATGCAGTGCCAATGGTGATTTCCTCGATAATTCTAGATTTGACGGAAATATCTATTTTGATGGTTGGGGATATATTGGCAATATTTCCTTCCTCCAAAGCGTCGAGGGCATGGATAGGGTTATTGAACCAATCTATATGCCCTGATGGGAGAAAATATTTGGTTTCGATTGCATATATGGGGTGTTGGTTAGGAGGAGTGAAGGATTCCTGCGAAAGAAAGAGCGCTCTGTGGTGGAGCGCGTCCCATGGGAAATCAGGGGTATTTAACTCCTCAAGGATATCTTCATCACAATGAAACTGGCATGAATATGGGGGATCGAGAGGAGTGACCTCGGTGAATGTCACTATGGCATAGTCTCCTTTTGATAAAGATGTAGGGGGATTGATGGGGGGGGGATTGTGATGGTTAGCTCGACATAAACCAAATATCCAGATATTGTGGGTTAAAAATGGTAGTCGGGTGTAGAATGTTCACAGGGAAATGAATTGGAGAATTGGGGGGATTTGGGGGTAACTCCTCATATAAATCATCTAGGAACCATGGGGGAGAAGGGAGTGCTTCAGGTTCTGGTGGGAAGATATGAACCATATCAATTGATGGGGTAAGGGTATTTATCAGGTTTGTTGGAGGAGGGTGGGTATGATGTTGAATAGGGGCTAGTTGACGATGCCTATATTCAATGATCATAGGAAATTGATATGTGAAATGATCAAGTGATTCGCATAGAGAGAAAGGACATCTCATGCATTCATTGACTGAGGTTGTGACATAATGGATGTCGGTGACATGAGTTGGGGTGGGTGTTTGCTGAAAGATCTGGTGTACAACTGTTAGTGTCTGTAGAAATTGAGGTAATGTTGGACAGTGGTGTGTGTAATGGCCATATTATAAACAGATGGCGCATGTGAATTTGGTTCGTAGTCCTTTATTACTTGTGTTCTATGAGATAGTGATAATACTGGAGGAAGCGACAACCGATGGTGGTGCTCGAGGGAGTTGGATGAGATTACATAACTTGGGGAGAGATGGGCATTTTTTGGTGAGGTGTCTGTCTTTCTTGCATAGTGCGCAAGGAGGTTGGACGCATGGGGGAAGTGGAGTTGTGGGATCCTTCTTTCTCCTGCCCCCATCTGTAGTAGGGGGGTTAGTGAGTGGGGGTGTAGGGGGTATGGTGGGAGTGAGTATGGGAATCTGCATCAGGATTCCTTCTGTTTGGGGAGGGAGGGATGGTTGAGGAACCATCTTAGGTGTATGTAAATACCAAATTGGGATTTCCAGCACCATATTAGTAAGGGTAAGCGTTGCAGCAACCTAAAAATATTGTACACCTGGTGGGGGGTAAAAGAAAGGGATTTGGGTAATGGCTTGGGGGACTTTTTCCCAAACTGGGATCTGGCCCTGGGGAAGATCAGGAACAGTTCAAGCTAAATTAGTTCTAGGGGATTCCCAAGGGATAAGTTCTATGACTAGTGGGACATCAGGGATGAAAGAGGCCTCGGTGGGAGGGAGGTTAGTTTCAGTTGTTGTTCCGTTCGAGGATACGACACATACTTGTGTAGAGGGATGGAGGAGCGGTGGTGATCCGTGGTATGTCCCTAGCAAGGATGGGTATTTGAAGATTCTGGGGCCCATCTCAATGAGTGGATAGGCATCAGGATTAGTGTGGATAAAAGGGAGGATGTTATCGATGTTGGATGAAGGGGCTCATAATGTGATACTTGATCGATGGTAATGATCTTTCCATTATGGGGAAACATCGTGGTTCGAAACACAGAAGCGACAACGGCCTTCATAGCGTACATGTAGCTACAACCAAACAAGATATTGTAGTCGAGTGGGGCATCAATAACCTCAATGTCAATTAGAAAGATATTGTAGCTCGACGGGGACATTTTGGAAGAGTCCTTCGGGGGATGAGGGTCTTCCATCGTAGGCTCTTAAGGTAATGGCATATGGTATGAGTTCGGGGGAACCAAGTTTTTTCCATACAAATTTGGACATGATACAAGTGGATGTGACTTCATCAATGATGGATCGGTGAACTATAATGTTCTGAATTTTTACAGGGATTTGAAAAGCAATAAGAGCGGGGAGACGAGGTTCTCCATTGTCGAGGTCAAATGTGATGAGTCGGGTATCGACAGGGTCGACTGCTCTTAGGGCGAAAAGTAAGGACTTCCGCTGTGTGGGACAAGTTTGAAGGACTTCTAAGACTAACATGGCAGCCAAAGATTGTGCCAAGTCATCAACCAAATTGTAATTATGAGCTTCCCTATCTTGAGGATTGTGGAAATTCCTGCGCAATGGGATGCAAGGAATACGAAGGGGGATTTCAGTATTAGGGTGAGGAATTATGAGAGGGGGTCCGGTTGTAACTAGAATTGATTCTGAGGTGGTGGGAGCATATTCATGGGGTGTGCTATACTGACGACTTCACATTTGCAGAAGGACTTCTTCCTCACTGGTAAGGAGGATGCGCGTTTGCAGAAGGACTTCTTCCTCACTGGTAAGGAGGATAGTGCGATCGACATAGGTGCTAGTATTGGGATATTGTCCCAACTGTGGTGGGGTAGGTTGCATGTCTGGTTGGGTATTTATCACCCCTTGGTGTGGGATGGGGTTTTGTAGTACAGTTGGGGGGGGTTACTGCACATATGATTGTGGGGCATGTTGAGGTGTAGGTGGTGTTGAGGGATGTGGTCCATTCACAGAATCTTTCATCCGCTTAAAGTCAACGATTTGGGGGCAATGGTGAGTATAGTGACCAAAATCACCGCAAAGGGCACAAGTGAAGGTGGTCCTAACATTGTTGTTGTTCCTTCCTTGATGTTTGTTGTTTTTTCCCCCTTGGGGGTTTTGATTCCCCTGTTTTTGGTTTCCCTCGGCACACTGGTTCTGCTGGGGTTGGTTCTGGTTTCCTCCTAGTCCCGGATTATTATTGTTCTGATTTTTTCCTTTCTTTCTAGTATTGTTCGATTGATGGGGTGGATTTGTCGTGTTCAATTGTTCAAAATTTTGATATTGTTGAATGGGAGAGGGTTGAACAAAATTAACCCCGACATGTGGTGGTCCTTGTGGTGGAGCCATAGGCTGTGGGGGGACAGAAAATGGAAAGTATGGATTATGTAGAGGCGATGCTCCATAAGGTACATAGGAGGGCGTGGTGCTTTCACTAATGCTTAGGGTATAGGCCGAGGTAGAGGGAGTACCGACACTTGGTTGGATAGGTGGGTGGTTTAGGGGTGTTGACGGGCGTCCACTTATGGGTGGAGATGGGGAAACACGGTATGGTTGTTGATAAGGGGGGAGGAGGATAATAAGGGATTCCTCCATATGCCGATGGATATTGAGGTGTGCCATACATGGGTGGTTGTTGAGGCGATGGGTTGTGGTGTGTAGTGTTACCAATCAATCTATCTGCTGAGTGAGACATCCCAGGCTTGTCTTGGCCAAATGACATGGGTCTTAGGGCATCCGGGAGTACCATGTATAGGTATCCGGACTGGGCGTAGATGAGTTCGAACTGTTGGGTCTTGCTAATGGCTTCTTCTTCAGTCTGGGGGAAGGTGGAGGCCACATATTTGGCAAGGAGGGAAGCAAGTGATTTGAGGAACCAATTGAGACACTGTTGGGGGGTAGTGTTAGCTTTGCAGAGGCTACGTCGCCGACGCCATTCACGGATGTGGTTGACAATATGTGTAGAGGCGGTTTGTTTGAAATATGAGAGTAGTTCAAGTCCATTGTCATGATGAATGGGTAATTGAAAGAAGGTCAAAAATGATTTTTCCAAGGATACAAAAGTCACATGGGACCCAGATTTTTCTTCAACATACCATTTGGTGGATGGGACAGTGAGTGTTCATTGAAATAACCTCAATTGGATGGAATTTTCCATGATGTTGTTTGAAGAACACCATAGGTGAAATGTCATGATATGGTTTTCATGATCATCTCCTGCTTTTACTTCAAACTTGGGGATGTCAAAAGGGAGTTTGGTAGGCATTGCAAGCCATGTGGGGTTATGCAATATGGGATCATTGGTGAGTTTAGTCAGATCCGGTATTTTGAGGGAAGCTAAATATGGCATATGGGGGGGTGGCGTAGGATTAGTTCTAGGCATAGTGTGAGTGTTTTGAGTACCTGACACTTGGAGGGGACTAGGTGGGTTTGTACTTCCCCCTTGAGAAGAAGTTGTCCCCCCACTTTCGTGTAGAGGAGAGTGAGTGGAAGGTGGACCTTGGGAGTTGGAACCAAGTAAGGTGGAACCAAGCAAATCTGATCCCAAGATAGTGGCACTCACAGGAGCGTGAGAAGGTGGAGCTGATGAGTTGAAAAGATTAGGAACTCCCCCTAGAATAGGAGGGAGATTTAGCAAGCGTCTAGAATGACAGGGGTTCTGTGGGTCCCCTATGATGTCCGACTAGCTGAGTGAATGTGTGTGAATGGTGGTGAGAGCAATAAATAAACAAGAGCCTTTGCTACAATTTATTTTTTGAACTTTACACGATATATATCCAAATCAAATGTAATCAGAAGGGAATCATACATAAAGTGTTTTGATAAAGAAGCATATATGTGGATAGGTGTATTTTTTCCATGTGGGGGAACAAATAAAAAAAATGCTCATGTCCTAAAAGACGTAATGTCCTTCCTCTCAAAATAGCACCAGACCTTCCAATAGCACTCGACAGTGGGGTCTGAAGCCACCGGAAGAGAAACTAGTGAAGGATGAAGAAATAAGTTATAATGAGGAGTAGAGGGGGCATATCCTGAAAGAACTGGAAATATTTCCCAATAGCCACACAAAATCTAATCAAGGTGCAATTGCAACCCACAATTTCCACCTGGGTAGATGTCCTAAAATTTGGTCACTAGGTACCTCGGTCAAAGTGAGACATTTAAATTTTCGGCCTCAGAAATGGGTCACAGGTTGGATCCCGTCCAAGAGGTGGGTTCCAAGAGGTGGGTGCCTCAAGGGGGAACACACAGAACAACCAGACCTCAGCCTTCAACCCTTCATGGGTATCTCCCTGCCTTATGGTGTTAGGAACACTTGACTTGGAGGATTTAAAGTTCCCTATTTGACAACTTCTATTGTTTTGAAAATGTGAGAACCAGATAACGGGGAGTTATTTGGATGCATATCCTCGAAAACCTACCTAGACTAAAATATTTATTTTGGCACCTCTTGTGGAGGAAAACTTAGTGAGTTTAAAATAAAAAATTAGATGTGGTTGTTTGAGAGATTGGGGGTGTGAGCCAATCTCATTGAAATTAAGTGGGAGTGGATAGTTTCATTAAGAAAAGGGTGGGGTGTTTGATAATCCCTTTGGAGGAAACTTACTTCAAACTCCACGTTTCGAGATGAAAATTATGTGAGTGAGAAGTGAGTTTTGTGTGTGAATGAGTGAAAGTGTGCCAATTTTTTAATGAATTAGGTGTCACCTTGCTGCATGTGGACTTCGCTTGGTCCTTACAAGTCTTTGATTACCTATTTAACTAAATGTCATTGGTACAACCTTGCGGAATTCAAA
>ML791513.1:311182-329772 GCA_009831015.1 Picea engelmannii | reverse complement strand
ATGAGTGAAAGTGTGCCAATTTTTTAATGAATTAGGTGTCACCTTGCTGCATGTGGACTTCGCTTGGTCCTTACAAGTCTTTGATTACCTATTTAACTAAATGTCATTGGTACAACCTTGCGGAATTCAAAATTCCCTAGGAATCTAGCATGTGGACATGTGGGTCCTTTACTATTCCTTTAACTCCCTAACGCGATTTAATCTAAGAAAGCTTTGAAACTATCCTAGATTGTGATCATGTGGGCATGTATGGGCCCATTACAAAACCTTTAAACTTCCTTAGTGATTTAATCTAAGAAAGTAAATTTCAACACTATCCTATCTTTGTAGCATGTGGGCATGTATGGGCCCATTACAATCTTGAGATGTGTTTGAAAAATAAACTAAGAGGAGTCTCGAGGGGGCTATTGTCCTCTCCTAAAGATTTTATCTTTTTAAAGGAGATGAAATTGACTTTCAACCTCTTTCTGATTCTCAAGATTGCTTTGGAGCATGAGAGAAGAGCATACTCAACGTTTGATATCCAATTTCTAGTCCCAATGCAAGTTTTATATGTGATGTAGAATGATTCCAACTTTTAGTCAAAGCAAGCCATCCATGTGGCGAAATAAACAACAAAAAGAGGAAAAATAATGATTTTTAATCCCTAAGAGCCTATGTGTTTTTACTAATCCCTTTATATGAGAGGGAGTGTAAGTGTGGTGCAGATTACAAAATGCATGGAATCATCTTTAAGAAGGTTGTGGGCCTTCAAAAGATCATAAAAAAGCTTAAAATGTGTGTTTTTTTGCACAGGTGTGTGGGTTTCAGACTAGACAGAGGAGCTCTGAGTGCCAATGCACAAATTGAAAAAGAATTTTGAGCGCAGGTGCGCAGAAGGCGCTGAGTAATGCAGTGATTTTGGCACACGTGCACATGATGCACGACTGTGGGCCAATCAACCAATGCACAACTGTCACACGGTTGTGAAGAAAATTCCGGATGGAATTCTCTCAACTTAGCTTTGAATTTGATGTTTTGCAGGTCGGCTTGGGCCAGTTATGGTACCCGCGGGTTAAAAAAGTGAAAAGAAGAGATAAAATAACCCAAATGGGGTAGGAAATTGATACCTTTCCCCAGCGGAGTCGCCAATCTGTTGCGCCTCTTTCATCACCTAAATGAGAAAAATAGAGGTGATTACAAGCTTAGTTGGGTTAGCTAAGCAAGACAACAGTAAAGGAAAGGGTTAGAAGAATAAACATAAAAGACTAAGCTAAGAATTAAACTAGGAAAGAAAAAAAAAATTAAACTATTGTGCATAAGGACATAAGAAAAAGAAACAAACAAGACTCATGTCACCAATGGAAAGAATTGTATTAGTGAGAATAAAACACCAAAGAGAAAGGGGACTTTGGGTCCCTTTTTCCTCCAAGGGAGGGCTCTTGGACCCCCAAGATTGAGCTCTTCTTACAACTTGAAAACTTGAAAGAAATGGTGAAATAATCCCAAGCTAACCCACTCAAAAGGTGATGTGGATTGCCCAAATGGAATGGTGCTGGTATGCCCTTGATGAGAAAAAAGGTTTCCCCAAGAGAATAGCAGCAACATAACCTTGCAAATGAATTCCTTGAAGATGTAGTGCACCCATGGCCTTGTTTTATAGCACCACTTTGAGGTATTGTGCAACCATCTTTTAGTGTGAAAAGGGGTTGTTTAGGGCACCTTTAGGTCTTTGACCAGCCACCCAGCCAGATCCAGCTGAGATTTGGATGTCAAATCGACTTGGAAGCTGAACTAGAAGTGGGTGGGAGGCTGACCAACATCATAAATGCATTTTTCACCATGTGTGTGTGGCTTTTAGCATCCACAATCGTGCATTGTGCTCAGGTGTGCTTTTCCTGCGTTTCTTGATAGCGCATGTGCACGCGTGCCTTGTATATTCATAGTGCATCCTAATTTTGTAATTGGTTGTATAGCTTTGGACCTTTTGGAAATGATTTTTTGGTAATTTTGGTCCATGGGTGAACTCATAGCTGTTTGAAGATGCTAGATTCCTGTAACCATCTGTGGATGAAATTTCAGTGATAACACTTACCGCTGTGCTACATTCCCATGGACATGAAACATCGGAGTGGCCCCAACTTTACCAGCAAGATTAAGACTTCACCACCACATATCAGCTCTAGGGTACGGGCACCACTGTCACTAATTTTCACATTTAGGACAGACTCTTATGCCACTTGGGATATCTCTGTGTTCCTACAAGTGAGCGTGCAAAGCTAATTTGGGAAGCCCACTACAGTTGGGTGGCAGGACATTTTGGCATAGAAACAACTGTGGTCGTTCTTCAGAAACATTTTTATTGGCCAAAACTTTGACAGGATGTCAACAAGTATATCAAATCTTGCATTGCCTGTGCCATTTCCAAGCCGGCCATTAAGAATCAAGGCTTATACACCCCTCTTCCTATTCCCAAGAAGCCATGGGAATCCATGTCCATGGATTACATGTCTGGTTTGTCATCCAACAAGCATGGAAATGACTGCGTGTTGGTGGTCATTGATCAGTTTTCGAAGATGGCCATCCTCACAACCTGTAAGAAGAATGTCACAATGGCAGATACTGCCAAGCTCTTCTTCAAACGAGTTTGGGTTTACTTTGGGATACCACAGACCATCATCTCCAACCAAGACAACAGGTCCCTCAAAACATTTTGGTCAAGTCTCTGGTCTCTGTTGGACACCAAGCTCACAAAATCCAATTCTTTCCACCCCAAACCGATGGCCAAACTGAGGTCGTCAATCGGATTATCATGCACATCCTGTGCATGTACAATTCTAAGCATCTTTGTACATGGGACAACAATCTCCCATATGTACAACATAGTTACAATAGGGCTCTCCATAGTTCCACTGGCCATAGCCCATTTAAGGTGGGTTTGGGATTCCAATCCTTGGGAGCCATTGATGTTGCACTTCCTCTTGCCACAACACATGCCGACTCCTCCCATCATCAGTCTGCGATCGACAAAGCCACCAAATTCATTGAGCAGATTCAACACATCCGCCAACAAGTCCAGGAGATTTTGCAGAAATAAAATGCTAAGTACAAGCAACACCATGATAAACATAGGGTATCACACCAGTTTCAGGTTGGCGACAAAGTCTGGTTACATTTTCAAAAGGACCATCTCACTAGGCCCCATCATAATCTTCTTTCACTTTGTTATGGGCCTTACACTATCACCAAGGCTATGGGTAGACACTCCACCCTTCCTTGGTCTGCATCTAGTATTCAATGTGGACATCCTTCGACCATATTTTCCACCATTATTGGAAACCTCTGAGATCGTCCAACAACTGACACCAACATAGCTCAATTCTGATTGCATGGAACAAGCATCCACTGATCAGATAATGGACATACAGGTCAAGGGCACTCGCCAACAGCGGATCCCACTTTATAGGGTTGTCAAGGCAGGGAAACTTCTACTCCAAGGCAAGTGGTTCACCCAGGGCCAAATCCAACATAAGTTTCCTCACCTGATGGGGGAACTCAATGCAATGGAGACCATTGCTTCCTAAGGGGGGAGGATTGATCCAGGTGGATATTGGTGGCCACCGACCTATTCCAACTGGCTCCTCTTGTCCATTTTTTATTCAACACATCTTTTTGTTCTAATTTATAATTGTGTGTTCTACACTTCTGGGGCTATCTAAAGCCTCACACATTCTCCAGGTGGATACGGGTGGCCTCTCACCTAATCCAACTGGATTATTTTGTATGTTTTCATTTTAGCACATCTTGTTGTACTTCTAGGGTTGTTTTGGGGCCCTAAACATTGTTTTTTTGAATCACCACATTCAAACTTTAGACAAAGTTAGAGTCTGAAGGTGAAATGTGTAGATCTATGAAAGACCTTTCCAACGGGCTATCACACACCTAAAACGGAGGTCGTATGCAAAATTTATCACCCTAGGAAGTTGAGGTACCAAATTACACCAAGTTACCCATAGGGCCCACATGAAATTTGGTGTTTCACCTTCTAGGGTTAGGTTTTTGGATGTTTAGGGTTTTGGAATTCATGAGTAATATGAAAAGGGCCTATGGAGCCTCATTGTAATCAATTCTTCTTAGATGGATGCACGTATCAGCCACATCTCTTCTCAGAGATAGCTACCACCATTCAAGCAAGTTTCAGTTCTACAGTTTTACGGTTTCAACCTATTTCATTATTTAATAGAAGATATTGTTCACTAGATATTTGTGTTATTCTTCCTATCTCTGTGTTTATTGTATTCAGTCTGCTAATCAGTACGTTCCACTCCTAAATCCATATCAATAAGTGAGGTCTAAAATTTGCGCCCTAATTAGGGTTTCTTGGCTGAAATATAGTGCACACTTCTTGAAGGAGGTTATTTTTGGAGTATTTTAGTATTTTTCTTGGTGGAAGTGTTCAACTACGCTTATTGCTAGATGATTCTTGGTGAATGTAAGTAAATTTTCTGCAATTCTTCTTCATTGAATGGTTATGGTTGTATTTATCTTTCATTTATTGTAAGATTATGAAATTGCTAGCTTAAAACCCTAAGAGTCTAAAGAGAATGTTATTGTTCTTGCCTTTATAACTTTCACCTACTAGATTATGCTAGAAAACCGATTTTCTTGAAGCTTTCTTGCTAAGGGCCTTGTCATTGCAACACCCTAGCATCTTTTTCTTCATCTATCTATCATATACTTCATCTTTGAGCTAAGAAGGAGGAAAACCGTTAGGCCCTAGGGTTACCTACTTCCTAGAGGCCATTTCCCCCCTAAGGTTTAGTGATTGAAGCCTTGGGATACCAACACTTCAATCATTAACCTTTTTGTCTCTATATCTCTTATTATCATTTTGTTCCTTCAAGATTTCCGTTGCTAAAAGAGACTCCATTTACCCTAAAAAGCATTGATCTAAGCCTTACAATTGAGTGATTGATGAAAGCCACCCTCAAAACTATTACCTTAAGCTCTCTACTAACTATTCCTAACCTTAGAATAGACTAATACACTAACCTATTTACTGTTGTTACAAAAGTAGGCTACAACCATCTATTGCAACACTAAAAACACCTAAAAGCAATTGAAAAGTTGATTAATACACCGCCTAATGAGCTTCTGACAAATGCTATTACTTTGCTATTATTGAGAAATTATTATTGGTCAATGTGAAGCCATTTTAAGGCATTTATTGTGATGTTATTATCTTATGAAAATTGTTGTTATAAAAATATGTTTGCTTCATCATATATCAACTATTGATTTATTGATAAAATCCATGGTTTTATGAAGTACTAACAACAAGTTGTGCTTGCAAAATATATTTTTTCTTGTTGCTTTGTTTTGGGTAGGTACATCTGAATACTTCATTACTTCATTGGTTAAAACCCTAGGACTTTTTGATCTGTGTGACTTGTGAGAGGAGATAATTTTATAGATACTTTAACCTTTGCCTTATCAAACCCCTAGGTCACCAGGTACGTCTCCCCTGGGCCATGAACCCTAAATAGAAAGAGGTATCCTGTTGAGGTGACAATGAAAGGATAACCTCATGTTATGCCAATTTGTGTTGCCTTAACCTTTTCCTTTGGAATAAGTACAAATTGAGCAATAACATTTTGGTGTTGTTTCCGGGGAACATTAAGTCAATTCTCCTCAAAGACAACACTTTTCGGTAAGCCTTTCCTCAAAATCCTTTACTTTTACAAAGCTTACCTGGAGACTCCACTGAGGGTGATCCCCTCATCCCTTTTATAATTTCAAGAAAATTATCTGGTGACTTGTTATAACCCTAAATTGCACCATCCATGCTTACCTGGCATCAGGCCAACTCATTGCCCTTCATTGCCAAAGCCATGTTGAACAGACTCTTTAAAAACCTCTTAAATTAAGTAACCCGCGCCCTAACCCATTACTGGACGCGTTGGAACGCTGGTAGACCTTCTGCTGCACGCGTTGGAACACTGGATGGCCCACTACAGCCCGCGTTTACCTAACAAAGCACAAAATCAGGAAAGTTGCCGACGAAACGAAAAGATTTGGGTCAGTTAACTGGAACTCCCAGTCATGCATGGCCGAGAGTTCATCCAAAACCCTAGCTCCTTCTAGCCTATAAAAGAAGGGGTAGGGGTACTATTCAAAGGAGGAAAATCATAGCAAAGAAACTCTGCCCAATTGCCGAATCCGTTTTGTCCCAACCCTTTAGCCTTTCCTCAAGCTTTAGGAGAATTCAAGCAAAGCAGTTGGAGGACAAAGAAGAGGAGGAGCCCAGGATCAGGTTCAAGGAACGGTAGCCGATCTCTATTATCATTGTAAGTTGATTCATCTTGAGATTAATAAAGAGTACTTTTCCTGTCCCAATGCACGAGTCTTATGTGTTTTATTTGATTTATGCTTAATCTCTAACCCTCTAGTAGAACAATAGCATGCATGCATAGTGTTTTGTCTTGATTGCAGGATCGTCTTTGGAAGGAGCAGCAGAAGTAAGGAGATAAAAGCGCAACAGAGGATCTACATCAACCGTCGATAAAAAGGTTAGTCGGTTCTTTCCATGTTTGCATGTGAAAAAGGGTTTTAGGTTTGGGGTAGAAGGTTAAAAGTAATTTCTTAAGGGTCATGATCTGCATGCAAGTTTAAGCCCTAGCTTGTTAGTTCGTAGGGTACAATTTCACCACAACAAAATTTTCGAATGTTTATATATGGTTTTTATTTCTTTTTTGTGTCTTTATGGATTATGTGTGCAAAAATGTATTTACATGTGTATGATCATGATCTTTTTATGTGTGAGCAAGATGCCAATCTAAAATTTGATTAGCTAGAGTATCTGTGATTTGATTTAGACTCCTAGGAACATGAAAATATGTAATATAATCAAATTTGCGTTCCAAGAGACGTACCCTAAGGAATTGTCGGTGTAAAGTTGGGTCATGCACCCGGTATATTCTGTTTAGCTGCGACACAACCAGTTGAGCGTCTAGATAGACCTGGAGACGAGAGATACCCAATGACAAAGCGTCATGAAGCAACTCAATAACTGCGCTATACTCAACAACATTGCTTGTGGTGTCACCTAAGAATATCCCTTCGAAAGATAACAACTGACCCTGTGGTGTAAAGATTACCCAAGCTGCGGAGGCAAGCCTCCGCGTGTGTCGAGTAGCACCGTCCGCATACCCAATGAACACCTCGGACTCACTTGTTGGGTCATGCACCCGGTATATTCTGTTTAGCTGCGACACAACCAGTTGAGCGTCTAGATAGACCCGGAGACGAGAGATACCCAATGACAAAGCGTCACGAAGAAACTCAATAACTGCACTATACTCAGCAACATTGTTTGTGGTGTCACCTAAGCATATCCCTCCGGAAGATAACAAATGACCCTGTGGTGTAAATATTACCCAAGCTGCGGAGGCAAGCCTCCGCATGTGTCGACTAGCACCGTCCGCATACCCAATGAACACCTCGACCTCACTTGACATCTGCCATAGTGACGAAATATAACATTAATGACACGTCCATGACACGTTTTTCAGAAGAAATGTAAAAAAGTAATAGCACAAAGACTATACATATGTTACAAAAAATCGAATATTCTATGCTTAATCTCTAACCCTCTAGTAGAACAATAGCATGCATGCGTAGTGTTTTGTATTGATTGCAGGATCGTCTTTGGAAGGAGCAGCAGAAGCAAGGAGATAAAAGTGCAACGGAGGATCTACACCAACCGTCGATAAAAAGGTTAGTCGGTTCTTTCCATGTTTGCATGTGAAAAAGGGTTTTAGGTTTGGGGTAGAAGGTTAAAAGTAATTTCTTAAGGGTCATGATCTGCATGCAAGTTTAAGACCTAGCTTGTTAGTCCGTAGGGTACAATTTCCCCACAACAGAATTGGCGACTCCACTGGGGACATTTACTCTTAGGGTTTTCGGATTTCATAGAGGTTCTTGGGTAGTTTAAAGGAGTAGGTTCTCTGTTTCTTTGTTTGTTTTGTTTTCTGTTAGGTCAAAGCTAGCAGGGAACCTGGTTCATAATACCATTTTTTCCTTGACTGTTGCTTGACATTTATTATCGGGACACATAGAGGTACATGTGGCCTGCAGAAGGCCTGCACGTGTGTAACATGTGCCCTAACCTTCTGTAGCCCGCATTTGAATGCTTGTTGCAGAGGTTTCAGTAGCATGTTGTATTCAGAAAGTTAGAGAGGCAGTCTCCTCTTCTCTGTCAGAAGTTTACCTTCTCAGGGGGCTTTCTGGATCCTGTCTGGGTCTTGTTGGTTTACTGTCTTGTTTTCAGTCTGCCTTATTGTGTTTGTTATCTTTTGCATTCATTTTCCTTTTCTGTTAAAATAGAAGCATCCAAGCCTTTTAGAGACCCTGGTTGTCAATACCAAAGGCCTTTCTCAGGTCTGGGCTGCCTGTGTGTTGTTTTGTCTTGGATTTTATATAGACCCGCGGCCTGCTTAAGTTTAGCCCGCGGGTACCTACGCGTTGTTATAGATCAGCACGCGTGCTGTTTCAGTGACAGTCGCAGGCTTGATTGGTTGCTTTTCAGCCTGGGTGGGGCAGTCATCCCCTCCTGTGGTGAGAAGTGTTCCTCTCAGGATTTTGAGTTTGGGGCTACACAGTCAGTAGGTTAGGACCTCTTATCCTTAGCCAGTGTTTTTATTAGTTGATGTTTTGATAGAAAAGACAAAATAATTTTTTTTTTATGGTTTTTAGACAAGTGTTAGAATCGGTGCTTTCTTGATTGCTTTTTCACATCTTTGCTCTGATTCTTTTGCAATCTGTGCTTTAAGCCATAGTTTAATTTTCATTCTCGTGGTTTTGTGCTTGTCGGCATTTTCCCTTTGTTGCGTCATTTTGCAATTAAAAAAAAAAAAAAAAAAATCTATTGTTTCATTTTCTTATTGGTTTGAAGATTGTGTTGTTGCATCAGTAGCTACGAAGAAGTCTTTTTTCATAAGTTTTTGCACTGCATTTAGAGTATAAGTAGCTTTCAGATTTGAGTGAAATTACTTGGTGTTTGCTGCATGAAATCTTAGGAAAGTTGAAAAGAAAAGAAGTCTTTCTTGTTGAAAAGTTGCTAGTTTTTGCATTATTTGTAAACGTTTTTGTTTCCAAGCATTTCTTGTTCATTTTTCTTTGAGTCTTTACACACCATCAGTTTCACTTTCATACCTTGTGACTTAAAAATCCCATTAAAAGAAACGCTAATTAAAATCAATTAGACTTTTTTTTTGTAGGGTGCGTACACTAGCTCAGGACTAGGGCCTTGGAATAGGTTGGAGAGTAAATTCTCCAAGGCCACTCAAACCAAACATTGGAGTCTATCCATAGGGAGTGTATAAGTCCAGTTATGGAAAGTTATATAGGATCCCCCTCTAACACAGGGGATAAACACGAGGTCGCGTAAGCAAAGGTAGCGGAGATAACCCCTCCAAAGCTGGACCAAACGTAGTGGAGAACACATATTGAGGATTTGTTGAGGGATTCCGTCGTTTTCATTTGCCATGGAGCTTTGTGGGTCTCGAATCCATTCGAGGTCCTCAGTTGTCTTCCGAACCATTTGCTCTCGATACCCTTGACAGGTTTCAGGCTTGATACCCTGCTCATTGTGGTCTACCTGACTATCGACTGTACCCGCCTGGTGACTGTTCACGTGCTGGCAAACTAGTTGCCAATATTTTCTAGGGACATACACAGGTGACTGCGAGGGTATACCGTGGTACCTAGGACAGACATCGGGCCACACTTTGCAGAGTATACCCGGAGGGTGCTTCCATATTCGAGTTTCACTTGTACCGGTAAGTTGCTCTAGTGTTGGTTGTTGTAACTGTTCTTCAAAATAGTTATTGATTGCTTGTCTTATCTCATAGGGGCTTCTTTTAGTGTGTGTTACTGTTTGTTCGTGTAGAATACCTTAGCGTGTCGTGAATCTTCTCACACAGTGGAGGATTCAGAGCTCCGCCGGTCACGAAGGCTTCTGGGCCTGTCGTCGGTTATACTGGAGCCACCCCCGCCACCATTGAGGCGGAAGCTAGACCAACGAGGGTCTTTCGAAGCGACCGGGTTTCAAACCATTGAGCCCAAACAACTCCCAGAGGAATCAACCGCCAATATTGGATCGGTTGAAACCTCAAACACTGATACTTGGCCGGACATTATTATGCCAATTCAATTTTACGAACGCCTGTCAGTGCCTAACCCAGTGATGGAACCAAACTCTGTTACTTCCTCTGGGAATTATTCCATTCCCATCACTGTTGCTACCATAGGAGAATCTTCTCCTAACTTGCCTTTGTCGATGGTCCGAGCCACCATGGTCTCAGACGCAACTACGTCGCATAGTGGTCCGACTCCATCTATCGCGACGGCCACACCTCCTTACACACCTAGTGTGACAGGCCCTCCGTTTTCATACGGTATGCCTAGTTCAGGTACAAGTCCTGTACTCACTTCCTCCACTTTACAAACTTTGGGTCTGGGGGCAGGGAGCTCTAACGCTCCTCTGCAAGGTCAACTTGGGGGCATTCCTGTCCCTTTCAATGCTTTTCCTTACGCTGGAGGTCATATCCCTCCTTCGTCCCCTTCGCTTAGTGGATTGCATCAGTAGTCCGCTGGGCAGCCTACACACACGAGTTCATTTGGAGGCGGGAGTCAAGGAACACCTGCGCAAACTTTGCCGGTAGGTTCATCACCATTTGTTTGGAACGGGACGTTTGGTAATAACACTTTCGCATCCACGCCTTTCCCATCTGGGGGCACACCCATTTTTGGACAATCTACTCCAGCACAGGGTACTATTCCTGCTTCAGGGGCACATATACCAGGACCTTGGAACTCAGCACAAGGATCCATTCCATCCTCTGGAATGTCGTTCTGGGGTAATTCTTTCCACAGCCAATGGAACCCCGGATAGACTTCTATGCCTCTTCCATCAGGACCGGCATGGGTTAATCCGTCTCAAAGTCCATCAAACATGATGAATGCCCAACATCCTATGTCCTTCATGAGGAATCAGCCAATGATGTCTCCTCAGATGCAAAACCCTTACGCTGGTCAGGGCCATGGTTTCTACCAAAACCCGGGCCAGCAGCCAAAATTTTCCTGGCAACCTGGTGCCAGTCAAACTCCAGGACCCTTTTATCCAGGCTATCAGCAGCAACCTAAACTACCATTCTTAGCGACGTTACACTTTCCAGATTTGACACGGTTGTTAAATGATCCCATCTGCCATGATCCGCGTTGGCCTCCTATGCCGACGAAGTTGCCTTCGGACATCCCAAAATTTGAGGCCAAGCCTAACGAAGATCCAGGTGATCACGTGACTACTTTCCACCTTTGGTGTTCATCTAACTCACTGAAAGATGACTCTGTCCAGTTGTGATTGTTTCAAAACACTCTCATCGGGAGTGCTGCGAAATGGTACATAGAGCTTGACCGCTCACGATATTCTTCTTTTGGCGAACTGGCGATGGCCTTCCTTAACCATTTCCAGTTACCTGTGAGATACGACGCCGAAACAGAGTTGCTATCCAATTTCGAGCAGACAACAGCGGACCATATCTCGGATCATATTCGAGAGTGGCGACGCTGAAAGAGTCTCATCAAAGTACCCATCCCACCAACATTTCTACTTGAGTGGTTCCTTAAGTCTTTAGTTCCACAGTTATCCAAAGACATCGCAACTTCAGGGGTTTTCTCCGAGGAAGATGCCATCATGAGGGCTCAACAGTTTGAGATTATCTATTCTCAGTCTGGTTTACTGTACAAAATTCTACCGGATGCACCACGGTCAATACTGGATAAAACCAGACAGAGAGTCAGACCACATGCCGATGGTATTGTTGGTTCGGCACAAACTAAGCCCGCTGAGCAATTGACAAAACAATTGCAGCAGTTATCTATACAACACTCAGCGGCCAGCCAGAATACTGCTTTGGCTGCTCCTCCTACCCAAATGTCGGAAGTACACTCCGTACAGACGACTAACCCAAAGGCCACCCAGCAGCCTGAAGGGAAGAAAAAACAATGCAAGAAGAGTAAGGGGGATAAGAAACCCACTGATAATGCTAGTGAGGGCACCATGGAAAAACGGAAGGCGAGGTATCCATGCAACTTATGTGCGTAAGACCACCCTACCCATCTATGTCCTCGACTTGCAGAGGCCCAGAAGTTTGTCACACAGCAACAGCAAGCCGTGTTGACTAATCCCTTTCAGCATGGGAAAAATTTAACTCAAGCCTCTGCAAGTGCTGAAGGGGGCAGTTCAGAAACCTGCCCTCCTCCAAACAATTCATCTGCCGCGAACGTATATATGGTTAAAAGTGATGCTTTCATAATGACTAGAGCGCACGACTATAGCAAACCAAGTGCCTCTGAGAAGGGAAAAGAAGCCGAGATCCCAAAAGATGCATTCCAAAAGGTGCATTCAAGCGAGCTTCTCACAATCCAAACGCAAGGGCCACCCAGAACTACTCTGTGGTGGAAGATTTATCACAAACCCCTTGTGCTATGTCCGCTTTGGAGGTCCTCCAAAGTTTCCCTGCTCAGAGGAAAGCCTTGTTGACTGCTTTAGGCTCTACTGAGAATTGTAACCCGGGTACCATCATGTTAGATACGACTGACTTGAAACCTCGTTTTCCCTACCACGTCGCGTTTCAGATAGTAGTGGCTCATCCCACGAAAAATTTTACACGGAATATTTTCCACACAGTGGTAGACAAGGGCGCTTTGACTTGCGTTATGTCGTTAGCATGTTGGAAAGCCATTGGTCAACCTGAGTTGTCTCCATCACCTACTCTCCTCACTGCGTTCGATGGTCATTCTTTCCGACCGCATGGCATCATTCCTTCTTTCCTTGTGCAGTTAGGGGGGAAGACCGTGTGCGTCGAAGTAGAGGTAGTTGATACCCCCATCGACTATAATCTATTGTTAGGTCATAGTTGGACTTATGCAATGCAAGCGGTGGTCGCTACAGTTTTTCGAGTCTTATTGTTTCCACATGAAGGCCGGATAGTGACCATTGATCAGTTATCCTTCTCTTGACCTGACCCAGCTTTGGGGGCATCCACGATTCCCATGGTTGATAATCCTCAAGCCGGTGTCGTCAACGTCGGAGTTGGCTTGTGCCCATATTTGATGGGTACTTTCGATTTCCCACCTCCTCATGGCGATGTCAAGTTTATATCGACTCACCATAAGGCTGAGATTTTTCATGTTTCGTCATTTCGCACGACTTACTTTCAGGATCCGTGGACTCTTCCTTCCCCATCAGCCACGATGGATGAGACAGGGCACGCTGGCATGTCCATGCCCTTGTCGATCGCTGAAGTAGCGTACTCTCGAGTCTAGCAAGCTTCAGCTACTTCTGATCCGACTCCCGCACAAGAGTTGGATCCACTTCTTGAGCCTATCTGGGCTCAGGATTCTCTTACCGACATCGATTCGTTAGATTTAGTCTTGCCTTCTGATGAAGCTTTTATCGAAGCAATGACCGGTCCAGACAAACCTTGGGATGATCTTCATCACCGATCATATTTCCTCCCAGAGTTACATCGAATCGAGGCAGGAGAATTCACTATCACCATGACGGGAGATCAGCCATGTCCCATTAACCTCTTAGCTACACAGGATATTTATGCTGAGGACAATATGGCGACTATCACTGCAACCATACCTATCAACATCTCCTGAACCCCTGGTGTCATGGAGAATGTCTTCGTCGGAGCGGACTGCTCCCCCAAAGAGATTCATATTTACACGGATCTTTTCAAAGAATTCCGCGACGTTTTTGCCTGGTCTTATGAGGAAATGCCAGGCATCGATCCGAAAATAGTTGAACATGAGATCACTACGTATCCCGATGCTAAGCCTGTTCAACATAAACTTCGTCCAGTTAATCCTAGGAAAGCAGCAGCTATCAAAGATGAGGTTGAGAAATTGCTTAAGGCAGGGTTCATATACCCTATTCACTTGACTCAATGGGTGTCAAACCCCGTGCCGGTCGATAAAAAACAAGGCAAGATTCGTGTCTGTACCAATTTCCATGATTTGAACAAGGCATGTCCAAAGGATAATTATCCAACCCCATTCATCAACCAGATCATTGATGAGTGCATCGGTTGTGAATCCTTTTCGTTCATGGATGGTTTTTCGGGCTATAACCAAATCCAAATCAAACCCGAGGACCAACACAAAACGACATTCATTTTTCCGTGGGGTACATTCGCTTATCGTAAGATGCCTTTTGGCCTCAAAAATGCTGGAGCCACTTTCCAGCGGGCCATGTCTTTTTCGTTTCATGACCTCAAGCATATAGTCAAGGCCTATCTAGATGATTTAGCATCATGGTCTCGCAAGCGAAAGGATCATCCTATGCACCTCCGACTAATCTTCGAACGCTGTCGCTACTTCAGGATTCACTTGAATCCCAAGAAGTGCAGCTTTTGCGTCACGTCAAGACGTTTGTTAGGTTTCATAGTTTCAACAACAGGGATCATGGTGGATCCTCTTAAGGTGGAGGCAATAGTCCAGTTTCCCCCCCCACGCACAATCTTACAACTTCAGAGTCTTAAAGGCAAGGCGAACTTCTTACGATGCTTCATCGCCAACTATGCCGAAATCACCAAGGGCTTCATGCATTTACTGAAGAAATATGTTCCCTTTTTCTGGGACGAAGTAGCGCAGCGCTCTTTCGACGCATTGAAACAAGCCCTTACAACCGCACCTCTACTACGACCACTGAATTATAACAAGGATTTCCTATTATATATGGCTGCCGCAGAGTCAACCATAGGCATGGTTTTAGTTCTGGAAGATGATTCATTTTCTGAATATGTGATCTATTACCTGAGCCGAGGCCTCGTAGGACCGGAACTTAATTATACCCATCTCAAAAAACTTGCATTGGCAACAATTCATGTTGTTCAACGGTTCCGTCACTATGTTCTGTTTCGCAAGACCACCGTCGTAGCTGTCGTGAATCCATTCCAGTACATGTTGACACGACAAGTTATCGATGGAAAAATCAGTCGATGGATGGTCATCCTCCAAGAATTTGACTTAGACTTCATTTCAGCAAAGTCCAAGAAGTCATTGGTCTTCACAGAACTTATTTCGGAACTTCCGGTTGAGTCAGGTGACGTTGTGCCTGAGGAATCGCCTATCCAGGGGGATATTTTTTTAGTTGAATCGACAGACCCCTGGTACAGAGATATACTGATCTATCTCCAAACTTTGAAGTGCCCCACCTATGCTTCTCATGATGAGCGTCGGCAGATACGCCATCAGGCCAAGAACTATCTCATACTCAATGATACGTTGTATCAGAGAGGTGTAGACTGTATCTTGCGTCGATGTCTCACTCACGAGGAGGTCGTCATAGTGCTCAACGATTGTCATACAAGAGCTTGTGGCGGTCATTTATCTGGGTTGGCAACAGCCCAAAATATTTTACGAGCAGGTTACTTCTGGCCCACACTTATTAAAGATTGTATCGAGTCGGTCAAGAAGTGCCATCCGTGCCAAATCTTCTCACGGAAGATGAGGGCACATCCATCTCCCATGTTTCCTGTTATCACCGTCGGTCCCTTCACTAAGTGGGGAATTGATTACACTACTTGCAACCCCCCATCATCAAGGGGGCACCGCTATATCATTGTGGCTGTCGACTACTTCACTAAGTGGGTCGAAGCTATGCCGACGTTCAAATATGATGGAGAGACTGCAGCTCTCTTCTTATTTAACCAAATTATAGCATGGTTCGGCGTCCCGAGAGAGATTTTCGCTGACCATGGAAGTCACTTTCAGAACCAAATGATGTCTGAGTTAACATCAAAGCTTGGGTTACGGCAAGAACATTCCTCACCTTACTATCCCCAAGCCAATGGGCAGGTGGAAGCTGTTAACAAAACACTTAAGACAATGCTACAGCGAACCATCAACTCAGCCAAATCCAACTGGCATTTGATGTTATACTCAGCATTATGGGCTTACCGAACATCAGTTAAGACTGCAACCGGTTTCTCACCTTTCCAACTTGTT
Source organism: Picea engelmannii (assembly GCA_009831015.1). NCBI lineage: Eukaryota > Viridiplantae > Streptophyta > Pinopsida > Pinales > Pinaceae > Picea > Picea engelmannii. Next base: position 313,713 of record ML791513.1, on the reverse strand, counting down.
TACGGGCTGGAGGCAGTCTTGCCCATCGAATGTCAAATTCCATCTCTGAAATTGGCAGTACAGTTATTTCCAGACACTTCTCCACTTGAAGAACGGTTAGTACACCTTGTGCAGCTTGATGAACAGTGTCGCAATGTGGCTCTGGCCAATGAGGCTCATAAGCATAAAGTCAAGTGTCAATATGATAGGTCCGTTCGTCCTCGGGTTTTTTATGAGGGCGACCTTGTCCTGGTTTACGACCAAGATAAGGACCCCCTAGGGGCAGGAAAGTTTAAACCCATGTGGTTCGGACCCTTCATTGTTAAGGAGGTTTTAAATAAGGGCGCTTATCGTTTGGTCGATTTTGAAGGGAATGCTTTGGCGGAGCCTAGAAATGGGCTCTACCTCAAGAAGTATTACTCATAGCTTGGTCACTGTGGGTAACTTTTTGTAACATATGTATAGTCTTTGTGCTATTACTTTTTTACATTTCTTCTGAAAAACATGTCATGGACGTGTCATTAATGTTATCTTTCGTCACTATGGCAGATGTCAAGTGAATCCGAGGTGTTCATTGGGTATGCAGACAGTGCTAGTCGACACATGTGGAGGCTTGCCTCCGCAGCTTGGGTAATCTTTACACCACAGGGTCAGTTGTTATCTTCCGGAGGGATATGCTTAGGTGACACCACAAACAATGTTGCTGAGTATAGAACAGTTATTGAGTTGCTTCGTGACGCTTTGTCATTGGGTATCTCTCGTCTCCGGGTCTATATAGACGCTCAACTGGTTGTGTCGCAGCTAAAAAGAATATACCGGGTGCATGACCCAACTTTACACCGGCGATTCCTTAGGGTACGTCTCTTGGAACGCAACTTTGATTATATTACATATTTTCATGTTCCTAGGAGTCTAAATAAAATCACAGATACTCTAGCTAATCACATTTTAGATTGGCATCTTGCTCGCACATAAAAAGATCATGATCATACACATGTAAATACATTTTTACACACATAATCCATAAAGAAACAGAAAAGAAATAAAAACCATATATAAACATCTGAAAATCCTCAGAGTACATATATGGGCGGAAGCGCCTCAAACAAGTGGGAACCATAACGAGTCACTGGGGATTATGCCCTCAAAAAATATATAACTGTCAGTGCTCGTGGCACATAAAAGTCTACAAGTCTGTTCAGGGCCTGTGGGCCCTGTTATACTCAAAAATAGCCTGACCTAAACGTCTAAACAATCGGACCCATGTCCGAGGTACCCCCACAATATGAGTCTGCATGGAGGGCGGCAAGTCCTCTATCTCGACCATGGGAACTGTGCGAGTGAGCTCAGTGAAGTTCCGCTCAATCCGCCTAAGAACCCTCTCGGCCTCTCCTGCTGGGAGGTTCCCTGCTATCGCTGCTCCCCTGGCAGCGGCAGCTGCGACCTCTGGTTGTGGGCGGCGCCTGTTCTGTGCATAATCGACAGGTCGCACGGGTCCCACATCTGCACGCCACACAATGTTCACCCATCAAAAACTTTGTTATACAAAAACATGATATATATATCAAAAAGACATAAAAATTACATATGCAAACAAAAAGAAAAAACTAGATAGGTGGAGACTTACCCATCTCCTTTCGCTCCTCACCAGGAGGCAATGGTATCACTGGATCTCTGGAAAAATCAATCCCTGCATATGGGTAATCCTCGATAGCTGGGATCTGTCACGACAGCCACGCAAAGAAGTCGTCGTTGAAGGCCTCTGTGGTCCTCCCACCACCTTGTCGTGGCAGCAACGCTGCCCATCTGCACACTGCAGGGAAAGTAGCCAGATGTCCTCGTACCGTCAACCGAGGACTGAAACATGGAACTCTCTTGAAGAAAAATGAGCATAGGATGGCCCCAAACCCGAATTTCCTATGCGTTCGTTGTCTGCAAGCTCTCAACTGACCTGTCATGCTTGCTAGCAGTGTGGTACTCCAGTCAAAAAATTGTGCATTCATGCACTGAATTGCACAGTTCATATGTGCGCGCGAAGCCTGATGCACGGCTGCAGAGCCGATAATCCGCCCGATGAGTGATAAAATGGTCTGGAGGGCGAGGCTAGTAATCCTACTCATGGGAACCGAAGAATATCTCTGATCGGTCCCAACCTCACAGTACTCCTCTATCAATTCCGAGACTTTGCTCGGCCCCGCAGGAAAAGTTTGAAAGTTGACGGGTTCCCCTCTCCTCGAGAGGCCCGTCAAAAAGTAAATGTCCTCAGTGGTGGGCACCAAGGATTGCCCCTCTATCATAAAGGCCTCAGCATCTGGGTGCCAATAATCAACCAAGACATTCAGTAGCCTGGGTTGAGCGCGCATAAACAGACATAGGAAAAACTTCACCAAGCCACACTGCGTCGGCACGGCCATAACATTCGGATCTGCAGCCACTGCCTCATCGACAGCCTCGTGCTCCCTCTCTCTCCAATGAACATACATCCTGCCAAAAACACAAAGCAAAAAGAGGGAGTTAGGTATTCATTCAATCATTTTTCCATTGCGCGGGGG
>ML791513.1:285132-309782 GCA_009831015.1 Picea engelmannii | reverse complement strand
TTGTGCCTTGAACTTGTATGTTTGTTGTACTCGTTCCTCCCTTGTAACGTAATATTCCTTTATTCTTTTTCCAAATCAACAAAAAGAACAAAAAAATCAAATATACCCCAAAAAGAGGATGGGAAAAGTATTTTCTTTATTGGTAGCATTATGAGTCGCCCTTGGATAAAGCACATCTGTCTGTTTGATTCATCAGACTATGGGATGTAGTACGACCTTAGGAAGCTTTTCTCGTTATATTGAGTTGTGTCCTCCACTGTTTGGTTACTCTTCCAAACATATGGAGAGTTTGTGTTGCCTCCTGCTTCGTAGACTTATGATTAACAAATATGTTGCCTGAGTCTTATCACTTGTCATGCTATTGTCCAAGGGAAGTTTGTCACTAAGCCTGAGTCGACCCCTATGCAATATGTCTCTTGTCTGCATACCCGACCATCCTGAACGTCCAATCAAGTCTTTGTTCGAAATCACTGAAGCCTTCAGTTCGATCATCAAGATTATCAAGTCCATAACCGACGAGCCGTCGAAGACCTCTGGGTAGTGCAGTCGTACACTCATATTACACTCCTACCCGAGTTTTAGAAGATTTTGAAGTTGTTTCTTGAGCTTTGAAGTATAGCCATCAGGCCAAATCAGCTTCTGGGAGATGGATACTTTCTATGTATATCTTTCTGATTTCGAGATGTAGCTCCACTGTGTATTGTTCGCGGCTACTCTTCATAGTTGTTTGACATGGATATACAGTGTATTTGATTGGTAGCCATGGTTCTATTTTATCCCGAGCATGGGTATGCCCGCCTCGGTGAGACATTTGACATTTTGTTGCAGACGGCACTTCCTGATTCCTGATTCCTGGGCTTACTCATTCAGCGTATCAGTACAGATTGGTAAAGAATTGGTAATGTATTTTGGCCATCCGATGCTCTTCTGACCTCACACATTAGGGGGCATATGTTATAACCCTAAATTGCACCATCCATGCTTACCTGGCATCAGGCCAACTCATTGCCCTTCATTGCCAAAGCCATGATGAACAGACTCTTTAAAAACCTCTTAAATTAAGTAACTCGCGCCCTAACCCATTACTGGGCGCATTGGAACATTGGCAGACCTTTTGCTGCACGTGTTGGAACGCTGGCTGGACCACTATAGCCCCCATTTACCTAACAAAGCACAAAATCAGGAAAGTTGTCGATGGAAAGAAAAGCTTTGGGTCAGTTAACTGGAACTCCCAGCCATGCATGGCCGAGAGTTCGTCCAAAACCGTAGCTCCTTCTAGCCTATAAAAGAAGGGGTAGGGGTACTATTCAAAGGAGGAAAATCATAGCAAATAAACTCTTCCCAATTGCCGAATCCGTTTTGTCCCAACCCTTTATCCTTTCCTCAAGCTTTAGGAGAATTCAATCAAAGCAGTTGGAGGACAAAGAAGAGGAGGAGCCCAGGATCAGGTTCAAGGAACGGTAGCCGATCTCTATTATCATTGTAAGTTGATTCATCTTGAGATTAATAAAGATTACTTTTCCCATCCCAATGCACAAGTCTTATGTGTTTTATTTGATTTATGCTTAATCTCTAACCCTCTAGTAGAACAATAGCATGCATGCGTAGTGTTTTGTCTTGATTGCAGGATCGTCTTTGGAAGGAGCAGCAGAAGCAAGGAGATAAAAGCGCAACGGAGGATCTACACCAACTGTCGATAAAAAGGTTAGTCGGTTCTTTCCATGTTTGCATGTGAAAAAAGGTTTTAGGTTTGGGGTAGAAGGTTAAAAGTAATTTCTTAAGGGTCATGATCTGCATGCAAGTTTAAGCCCTAGCTTGTTAGTCCGTAGGGTACAATTTCCCCACAACATGACTCCACTAGCCTTTTCCAAGGTGCCACCTTACTCTCAATTCTGTGATATTTCCAAGTTATGGGATCATGGCGCTTTGGGAACAAGTGTATCTGACTATTGATTTCAAAAATTTTCAAGGATACCTAAATTAATTTGATACAAAATGGTCAAGCAACTCTCCAAGATTTGGAGGGCTCCCAATAACTCACATTATAGAATTGTTGAAGTATATAAGCGAGATAGAATTGGGAGGGGAGGATGTGCTAGTAAAATTATTCATACTTTCTTTGCCATCCTTTTTGAAAGATTGGTTTAAGATTTGTTGCGATAATAGGGGTATTTCATCTTTTGTAGACCTCATCAGTAGTTTTATTGAGTTTGTGAAACCACAATGCTTGATGTATGAAGATGCCCTTAAGAATCTCACAACAACCCTAGAAGATGAAGGATTCACCACTGAGATTGTGGGAGATCTCAGGGATGTACCTTACTCAATACCAATAATCCTCTGACATAGAAGAAGATATTTACGAAGAAAATTTGCAACCCCTTGAAGAGGAGCAAGATTTCTCCCATGATTCGATAGAATGCACTAAAGATTTAACTAGATAAGTGAATTATGAGGATGAAGCTCAGGTGACCACTCCTTCATCCAATGAAGCTCTCCAAGATCCTATATCTCCTGCACAAGATGAAGAGAATGAGGTGAGTCATTTTCCTTCCCAGTTTTTTGATGACACCTTGTTTTATGATTCAGAATATGAAGAAGTGAAGGAACCATTAGAAGAGCTATCTCCTTCATTTTCTGATGAAGACGAAGAGATGAGTCTTGGGGATGGCATACTGGACCCTCTTCCATCTGATGAAGTCATCCAAGCCATTGATGATCCTGCACAACAATAAGTGAACATGGTAAGTTACTTCCCTTTCCAGAATTTTGACAATGCTTTGTTTTATGATTTGGAAAGAGAAGAGGTGCTAGAGGATCCCTTGGATGCATTAAATCCTTCATGTTATGATAAAGACATTGTTGATAACATTGATGAGTTCATACTTGTTGGAAGGCACAAGTGGGATGTGATTGGTTCTAATTGTTGGCACAGGGGCATACCTAGGGTTCAATGCTTCAAAAACACACCAACAAAACCCTAACTATCGTCCCTTTCGACAACACCTGCGAAGAAGATGAAGTCTCACCTGGGGTAGAGGAAGGGGGGGGTTGCAGGACTCAAGTGTCTACAACTTAGCTGGGAAACAGATCTATGATCACAATAATTAACAAATCACATAGAAATTAACATTCATTAGATTATGATTCTTAGTCACATCGCAGATCAAACCCTAAGTACAACACAACACAGTATTACTCAAAATCCAACCATTCAGCATATAGCATCAAATCATATATAGCATTGATTGACATCATAAGCACTAAGCATTCATAGATCTATCTATCATAACAGTGCACTAAGCAAATACATGAACAATATGAACAATCATAGCACAAACCACATCGACACAAGATATACGTGGTTCACCCCAGTGTGGGGCTATGCCCACCAACTCTTCTTCTTCTTTAATAGCTTCTTCCAAACTGCTTACATGCACCAAGCCACAGATCCAACTCTGCAAGGGTAGGATATATGTGCACACCTCACCAGATCCTCCTTCCCGAGTCAAGTCAAAGAACTAATCCTTCTTACAATCACTTGCACTTAACTCTGCAAGTCTCAACATATAGTATGCACGAAGCACTTACAATTATTCGAACTTAGAAACTTTCATAGGATATTGCACAAAGTCGAGTAGAGATAGTACTACTTCTTACATTGCTTAGCTTCCTATTTATACATTATAAAAGAGGCCTAAGCATGGGTAAAATTATGGGCCAACATCCCATACCCGTTACATAAACCCTAAAACCCAAAAAGCCCGCAAAAAGGGTGAGATCCTGCGATCTCTGCTTCTCCTGGGTGCTCCGTCTTCGACCAGCCTATCGAAGTCCCAAAAATGGTCAAACATGAACAGCGTTTCCTCAAAACCTAGTCAAGGGCCAACAGCCCCCCAACACTCACCTATGACTCGTCCCGAGTCACTCTGATATGGAAAAATCTGCTTCAAAGGCCTCGAACTTAGCTCGAGATGCCTCAACTTGCTGCTTTGCCAGAGCCTCCTGCTCGGTGAACTCTTGAATGAATCGCGCAGTGATAGGCCCTTCCAGGTATTGCTCTACTATGGTGACCACCTATTCCAGCTGTGATCCTTGTCCCTCGATATCTTCAAAGAGGGTGCAGGCTTCATCCTGCATCGGCTGGAGTCACTATGTCACCTCCATAACTCAACTCTAGATGACAGAGACCTGTTGTTGAACAGTGCGCTTCTCCTCCCACCTTTTCATCTTCTCTACTGTTGAAAGCAACTTCAATTTCACTTGCATTGTCGATGCCTACTATTTCGCCTCTTGGAGTTGTGCCTCCAATATCCTTAGCTCTGGGTTGTCTGCAAAGCGCTCATAGGTCTGTGCACTTTGGTTACTAAGTTGCTTGCATTCTAAAGACAATGCCTTGATTCGTTCGACTATGCTCCTGGCAGTTTCTTCCCTCTGGTCTCGCATGTCCTGCGGAGTGCTCGACATTGCTTGCAATTCTAACTCCGTTACTCTTGCTTGAAGCTGCTAAATGGATTCAGCGAGGTTCCCCACTTGGCTCTCAACTGTCTCTTCTTCCATTTGGGTCAAGCCCGACACAGAGTGAAGTTCTCTAGTGACTGCCTCTTTAACTCTCATCTGCTCCACAAGTAACTATTCTTTTTCTTTCTGGATCTTCTCTATGTCCTCTTCAAACTTCACCCAGAGGTCATCTTTCTCTTGCTGCACAACCCGACATTTCTCTAGGGCTTCCTCCTTTTCTTGCTTTAAGGCCTATGTGGCCTACTCTTTTTCCTCCTCTACTTGATGAAGGCGAGCCTCTGTCGCATCTGCTAATCTGCATAGTTGGGTAGGCTCATCTCCCAATTCTATACCTTCTGATGACGACGGCACATTAGACACTACACAGCTCGAATAAAGGGCTTGTTGTACCCCTTTCATCTCCACCATGATTCTGTCATACATTGTCTCCTGCTTCGCTTCGTTTCGATGCAAAATATCCTCCAAAATATCTGCTACAGCTGCGATGATGAGGTCAATATCATCCACTATGAGCATAGTCTGTGACTGAAGCTTATTGGCTCATGACTTCTTTTGCGTTAAGGGTTTATTTGGAGAAACCTTCCTTTTATTTGACGTCTCGGCCTCTGTAAGGGAATCCTTAGGCGGTGTCACTTTGCCTTGTTCATGCTTTTCTTTTTCCCCTTCCTCTTCTTGGTTTACTTCGTCACCTCCTTCTCCTCCAGGTGAATCAGGCATAGTTTCCTCCGATGCGCTTTTTATCTCCTTCACTTCTTCCTTCTTCTTATTCTTGCTGCTGCTGAGTCCATCATACTCTTCTCGGGTGACCACAGGACTTCCAATGAGGTCGGGGTCAGAGATTTCTTCATCTCCAACTGGTTCAAGGAATTCTGTAGGCCATTCCTTGATTATCTCCGCCATATCCTCCTCAGACAATTTGTAATATGACTGTAGTTTCTCCTTGCTTTCATCCTTTCACGCAGTGATGTAAATTAAGTGGCGGTCTACATGGAACTTTGCTAGTGGCCTGTAAGTATGCAAGTTATTAGGAGTCATTCGGGGGAATGAATCAATGGCTCACGTGAGCTATAGGTAGTAGGTATGAAACACTGCATTTTATTTCCATTGCTTCTCCATGTTGCTTGTATACCACAAGGTAGTGAACCTCACGGCCAAGGGTTCTGATGACTGAACCTCTGGGAATGTCGCTCCCTTAGGCATCTCCCAAGTGAAAAATTCTATGAGTATTAGTAACTAGCTAAAGTGGAACTCGTAGCCTTGGTCCTACGCTTCGCGACAGTCCTTCTCTAACTCATTGATGAGGTAGCTCACCTAGTTCATCTGCATCCCTTCAATGCACTTCCCTATGAGATTGATGACAAACCCTGTGAATTTCATTGGTTTGTTCTTCCTAACGATCTTACCAATGATCAAATAGCAAGCTAGGTGCACTACGCCATCTTGGATGGAGGTTACCTTGTAGCCTTGCTTCCCCTTCTCCACATTTCCATATGTTTCCTTTATTCGTTGTGCTAGGGTGCGATCTACAACCTTCCTTTGGTAGAATTGGTGAGGGTATGGTCCCTGCATGCTTAGTCTAGTGATCATGTGGATCATCGTCGGATCCAAAGTCATGCATCTATCCAACTAGAGATAACCTCCATGGTAGCATGACAAGAGGAGTTTAACGCACGCGTTAACCTCCCAGTGTTTTCTGAAGTGGGGTATATTCATGATGTTAAGGATGGTGGACCTCGTAATCTCCTTAATCCATGGCTGGGGGACTATCTTTAGTTTCTTCCCAGTCATCTTTGTCAAGTACTTATGTGGTGTGAGCAATGCATAATTATTCCTATCTCCTAGGTTAAATTTGTTGATATTAAGATCAGGGATCAGTCCTATCTGTGGTCCAACTACACGTATCCCCTTCTGGAGGTATGCACTAATGAGTGTGTACTCGAAATCTCTTGGCACACTGTCACGAATAATCGTGCTAGCCAGAGGTAGGATGTAGTTGGGCAAGACCGAAGGGATGAGCTTCGCGTTCGCCAGGTCATTGCGGTGCTTGCTTCTCTTCTCTGTCGTAGTTTGGGATGGCCCAGATCGACTGGATTGATGTGAAATCAAGGGGGATGCTTGCAATCTGACCATCGATGAGGCCTGTACTCCTGCAGAAATGACCTTCTCAGCCATAAGGTGAATCAAAATATCTTCGAAATATTTCTCAACTGCACTAAGGTCGCCCGTCATGCACGCTCGTGATCAAATATCTCAGGTAAGCGACTGGACACTCAAGGTAAGAAAATGGGTGGTGAGGTATCAAAATCATAGCGCGATAACAATCAGTTCTTAGCGGGTTCGAATATCTCAGTTTGCAAAAGTGTCCCTGGTGAGGCATTCGACGGATTAAATAGCAATGTTGTAACAGACTCCTCCAACGGGTAGGAATTCTTCAATTAATACGATTCCATTCATTGTGGCGTGGTCCCAATGGTCCAATGGTGATCTTTCTGGCAATAACTACGATTCTAGCCATTTCAGAGCATCGTTCTAACGGTTGGGATGCCTCCAACGGTCATATTGCTTCACCATGGCGAAGTTCCAGTCTGTTTTGTTATGCTATTCCAATGAGGTTCAAGTTCTGCAAGCCTTCTTTCTACGAAGTATTTTTTGGAACCTCCTACAGTTTTTCTAGCTTTGCTTTCTTTTTATTGAGCTTTCTTGCCTTCTTTCCCGTGATCTAAGTCTCTGGATTCCTCTTTCCATTTTTATTCTTATCTTCTCTTAGCATAGTAACTTCAAACTGTTGAGGGTCTTTCAAAGGGTTTAAGTGGAATACCTCTTCTCTTTTTACTTTAGGGGTAGGTGCTCTTTTCTCTTGCATGGATAGGTTCGTTAAGCCTTCTTGCGTTCTTTCAATCTCGACAGCTAATTCTCTGGCCCTCAGTTGCTTCGACTTGTCCTCTTGTTCTTCTCTTAGTCGTTCTATTTTCTTGACTATGAAGTCCCTTAATTCTTTCTTTTTCTATTCTATGGCTTCTTTCTCTTCTTTCCTTCGGATTTGATCTTTCTCAATCCAGGTCCTTCCTAACAAAAGTGAAAAAGGAGTGATTTTCTCAACAAACTTAATGACCTCAAATTCTTCTTTTGTCGATTTTCCATGGGATATCATAGGTACATGAGTAAGTATTCCACATAGGGTTATCATCTTTCCTTTAAACAAGCCTATCCCTCCTAATGAAGGAATCATAGCAGGCTTTCCCAAAATTTCCCAAGTACTTTCTGGCATAATGTTCACCTATGTTTCCTCATCCAAGACACATTCTATGTCGAAGTCTCCTATTTGTGTTTCTATGAACTCCTTCTCTTTTAAGATCTCTGGTAAACTGATGTCTCTGTGATCATTCAATGTTTCTTTCATCTGCAATAATATAGCCTCTTATTCTTTTTGGTGTTCTAGCATATTCTTAATCTCTTGACCTTCTTCATAGTTTTCTTGTCTCATGTTCATCTTTTCAACTTTAGCAATCATTCTAAGGCAATCCAAAACCTCATGACCAGTAGATTTACAACAAAGAAAAATAGGACCTCTACCAAGGAATTCCTTAGCAAGATGTCTCGGTCTTCTGCAACTATAACATAATGTCAGTCCTCTCTTTCTCTTAAACAATCCCCAACCTTTTCTGTACTGCGCACTAGGATCACAATGATGGACCTGCAAAAAATTCTTTCTAGGATCATGCATCCACTTATTAGTCCATAAATTCTTTCTATGCATAGGGATAACATATCTTTCACTATATCTATCAGATCCATTCATATCAAATCTTCTTTCTTCTAGTTGTGCCCTAGTTTCCAGACTAGGAAAAAATCTATCAAAAATACCTAAATCCATACTTTCAAAACAAAAATTTCCACTTATCTTACCTTTATCAGAGCACAAAGCTTTAAGATCTTACCTCTTTTCTTCAGATTTGATTCACTTCTTAGCATAGAGCTTCACAATTCAAGTAGAATATTGCGCACTACAACAACAAATCTATGCACAGAGCTTTCTCTTTTCTTCAGTTCCTAGAAATCACAGTTTTAGGTCCTGGTAATGGAACCATTTGTTGGCACAGGGGCAGACCCAGGGTTCAACGTTTCAACAATGCACCAACAAAACCCTAACTACTGGCCCTTTCGGCAACACCTGTGAAGCAGATGAAGTCTCACCCGAGGTAGAGGCAGGGGGGGTTGCAGGACTCAAGTGTCTAAAACCTAGTTGGGACACAGATCTGTGATCACAATACTTAACAGAGAACTTAGCAATTAACATTCATTAGATTATGACTCTTAGTCACATCAAAAATCAAACCCTAAGTACATAACAATGCAGTATTACTCAACATCCAACCATTCAGCATATAACATCAAAGCAGATCTAGCATTGATTCACATCATAAGCACTAAGAATTCATAGATATATCTATCATAAAAATGCACTAAGAAAATACATGAACAATATGAACAATCATAGCACAAAGCACATCGACACAGGATATATGTGGTTCACCCCAGTGTGGGGCTACGTCCACCAACTCTTCTTCTTCTTTATTAGCTTCTTCCAATCTACTTACATGCACCAAGCCACAGATCCAACTCCGCAAGGGCAGGAGATCTATGCACACCTCACCAGATCCTCCTTCCCGAGTCAGGTCAAATCACTAAGCCTTCTTACAATCACTTGCACTTAACTCTACAAGTCTCAACATACAGTATGCACGAAGCACTTACAACTATTCACACTTAGCAACCTTCATAGGCTCTTGCACAAAGCCGAGTAGATCTATTACTACTTCTTACATTGCTTAGATTCCTATTTATACATTAAAAAAGATGCCTAAGCATGGGTAAAACCATGGGCCGACATCCCATACCCGTTACATAAACCCTAAAACCCAAAAATCCCGCAAAAAGGGTGAGATCCCATGATCTTCGCTTTGCCTGGGTGCTTTGTCTTCGACCAGCCTGTCGAAGTCCCCAAAATGGTCAAACATGACCAGCGTTTCCTCAAACCCTGGTCAAGTGCCAACACTAATGAAGATCCCATTTGCAATATTGAGGGTCATTTCCAAAAAATTCCTTTACAACTATCATATGAGGTTACTAATTTTGACAATTGGAAACAAGGAGATGGTATGATTACAAACTTGTTTCAGACACCCAAGGATGACATGGTGTTATATTCTCCTAGTGAATTTCGGTCATACCTTGAGTATTTTGATGATTATCCCTATTAGCACTTGGATTTATTCCATGAAGAATATTATCAACTACCATTGTGCTCAGATCTTGATGGAGGTAATGACATTGTTTTCCCATAGAAGGATCCTTGTGATAATGTTTTCCAGACACCTTCGATTATTTTATCTTGTTGTGTCATTAAAGGTGTAGTTGGGAAGTATGTCTTTGGTATTAAGTTTTATCTGAGGCAAACCCTAGAGTTCAAGGATAGGTTGAATACCTCAAGAAGAAGTATGTAATCTCAGTCTTTCAGCCTTCCCTTAATAATTTTCCAGTCATCTTCTAGGTCCTTTCTAGTCCCTTTCCAGACCTCAGATTGTGAAGACGTCTGAGGTGGCCAACCTTCAGACTCTTTGAGTCAGTTTATTGAACCTTTGAATTTTCACAATCCCTTTCTGAGATGGATTGAGCACTTTCTTGAGAGTATGTCTTGGCATGATTTTGTCCCTCCCTCCCACCTCCATGAGCTAGACTTTATGATCTCCAATGATACAATATGTTTTCTAACTCATGTTATTTTTGTTCTTAACTTGACATTGTTTTGGTTTATGATCAAGCATAGAGGCAGGTACTATGAGGCATTGATAGGATGGATTCACTAGATATTTGAGTACACCTAGCATTTAACTAACATGTAAGTAGGTAGGCATTTTCATTCATTGTATATACCATCTACATTTCATGCTAGAGTAGTTGTGTTTCCATTTGCTTGCTTACTTTCATTTTATGTACCATATATGAGCCGAGGGTGATATCACCACCCCAAATGATTACTAATAAAATTTTTTGAGATCAAGTAGGTTACAGGTCATGCTAGAGATGCTGAGGTTCTCATGCACTCTACAGTGAGCACATGTCCCCGAGTTGGAGCCAGATGTTATCCGCTACCCTAGGGATAACTAAGGAGATTATGTATCGAGGCCCATAGGTCCTAGACATGGAGTACCGAGAGACATATTGACTTGAGCCTAGCCCTGGAGGGCCCATATTTCTTCTTCAATGCCTCCACCTTGTCAACAAAAACAACATCCATCCCATCGGCCTGGTCCTTCAACAACAATGGGTCTTACTCCATGAGGTAATGAGTCCAGGTATCATGGTATGTGTCACTCTGATTCTCAAAAATTTTGAATATGTGCATTTAATTATTTTTACTTCTGATGTGTGCTTGGACCTTATACCCTTCCACTTGTCCACACTTGGGAGAAATGACAGTATGCTCTAGCAAGTTCATTCCCATAGGGTTCGAGTTTCCACTGGGTGGGTTGATGAAAGGTCATTGTCCATTCCCACCATACTTATCACTTTTCATCTTTTTCCCTCTCATCCATCCCCTACATTGGTTCGGGCATTGGGTTTTCCAAGCTAGAAAAGGGTTGCACCTTGCCTTGTGGGAAGAATGGGATAAAGGCCCAGAGGGTAAAAGTAGTTGGAAAAATATAAAAGAAAAAAGAACAAACCTTCAGATGCTTCGATAGGGATCACCGAGAAAGCAATAAAAGGCCTTTCAACAAGAAATAGAGGGACTCATAAAATAATAAAATAAATACCTAGTTGGAGGATAGGGGGTCTCATCACGAGCCAACCAATTAGGTCCATGGGCATGTAGCAGTATGAAATTACCATTCTATGGTCACCATGCCAGGGTAGTGGCTCTTGGTGGCATAGCCAAGAGAAAGGGGGTCTCATCATGAGCCAACCTTCTCATCTCCATGAAATGCTTGTGGGTAACATTGTCACCACTGGTCACCACGCCAGGACAATGTCCCCTAACTAGTCTCTTGAAATAAAAAGTAGTAATATAAAATATAAAAGGCATTGAATGGGCTTGGAAACATTTTCATCCATGACAAGGTGCAATTCACCCTCTTGAGAGGCACCCATAGATTCCTTTGTCATCACTTCACCCATTTCTCAAACATCCCTCATCACCTCATCCACTTACATTTCTTGGGTTTGTTTTTCTCCTGGAGGCCAACGTCTGACTAAAGAGGCCTAACGTCACCCTAAAGGGGCATGGTGTCACCTATTATGCTTGATTTAGGGTTTTAATTGTCATTTTTATGTACAAACTGGATATTACATGTAAATTGGCCATGTCGGCCTTTTTTACTTAATTATGGTCATTGTAACTATATAAATAAGGGGAAAATCACTCTTATTTTTCATCATCTTTCACTCACACTTAAGTGAGGTCTGAAATTTGTGCCCTAATTAGGGTTTCTTGGCTGAAATTTAGTGTGCACTTCTTGAAGGAGAATATTTTTGGAGTATTTTAGCATTTTTCTTGGTGGAAGTGTTCAACTAGGCTTATTGCTAGATGAATCTTGGTGAATATAAGTAATTTTTTTGCAATTATTCTTCATTGAATGGTTATGGTTGTATTTATCTTGCATTTATTCTAAGATTATGAAATTGCTAGCTTAAAACCCTAGGAGGCTAAAGAAAATGTTATTGTTCTTGCCTTTATAACTTTCACCTACTAGATTATGCTAGAAAACCGATTTTCTTGAATATTTCTTGCTAAGGGCCTTGCCATTGCAAAAACCTAGCATATTTTGCTTCATCTACTTCTTCTTTGAGCTAATCAGGAGGAAAACCGCTAGGGCCTAGGGTTACCTACTTCCTAGAGGCCATTTTCCCCCTAAGGTTTAGTGATTGAAACCTTGGGCTACTAACACTTCAATCATTAACCTTCTTGTATCTAGCTCTCTTATTATCATTTTGTTCCTTCAAGATTGTCACTGCTAAAAGAGACTCCATTTACCCTAAAAAGCATTGATCTAAGCCTCACAATTGAGTGATTGATGGAAGCCACCCTCAAAACTATTACCTTAATATCTCTACTAATTATTCCTAACCCTAGAATAGACTAATCTACTAACCTATTTGTTGTTGTTACAAAAGTAGGCTACAACCATCTATTGCAATGCTAAAAGCACCTAAAATCAATTGAAAAGTTGATTAATACACCGCGTAATGAGCTTTCGACAAATGTTATTACTTTTCTATTATTGAGTAATTATTCTTGGTCATTGTGAAGCCATTTTAAGGCATTTATTGTGAAGCTATTATCTTATAAACATTGTTGTGATAAAAATCTTTTTTCTTCATCATATATCAACTATTTATTTTTTGATAAAATCCACGGTTTTATGAAGTACTAACAAGAAGTTGTGCTTACAAAAGATATCTATTCTTGTTGCTTTGTTTTGGGAAGGCACATCTGAATACTTCATTACTTCATTGGTTAAAACCCTAGGACTTTCTGATCAGTGTGACTTGTGAGAGGGGATACTTTTATAGATACTTTAACCTTTGCCTTCTCAAACCCCCAGGTCACCAGGGGCATCTCCCCTGGGCCATCAACCCTAAATAGAAAGAGGTATCATGTTGAGGTGACAGTGATAGGATAACCTCCTGTTATGCCAATTTACCTTTCCTTAACCTTTTCCTTTGGAATAATTACAAATTGAGTGATCACAATTCCCATCTTGAGTTCAAAGAACTCTTTCATCTTTCTCTCATAGTAATGTTCAAAAGAATATTTTTCTTGGAAATATCGTTTGAACTCCCTCCATGAGATCCTCTTCTAATCAAGGTCCATGGTTTGCTTAAGCTGATCCCACCACATGGTTGCCTTTCCTTGCAGGTGGTAGGTGGAAATTCTAACTTCTACCCAGGATGGGTAATCATGCAGCTGGAAATATTTCTTCATTTCCAACATCCAGGCCTCTGCCTCTTCTTCTTTCATGTGCTCACCATTGAATGTAGGTGGCTTGATTTTCCCGATTTCACCTTGCAAGATGTCTGCCTCAGGCTTTCTTCTTTTCCTCCAAGCAAGAGACACACTTGGGATGCTCCCTGGCCCTAAGATTGCATGAGTTCTTATAGTGGACTGGCTTGGAGAATGATTGTCCATTCTCATGCTTCTTGAATGCCTATTATTTCCATGATCCTCCCTTTTGCTACATGATTTCGATTTTGATACTTGTCTATCACTAGTTGCTTCCTTGGTGCCATAATCTATGTTAACTTTCTTATGCAACATATTTAAGCTTTGAAGTGTCTCTTCGTAAGCCTTCATAATCCTTTCATTATCAACCCTGTAGCTCTGCAATTCCCTATGTAGACTTCTCACAGTGACATGCTCTTGCCTATCTCTTTTTCCAATTGACTCTGTCCCAACATTCCCCATGTTGACATGCAGACCTGTGATCTCTTCCTTAGGGATGTAAGATCCTTGAGCATCTTCCATGACTCTAGTCCTCATATAAGAACTAAAGTTTCTTTCTGTACCTCTAATTATCCAAGAAAAGTGCATGTAATAATTACGGTTAGACCATGTGTATTATAAAACAATTCATTAATTGGAATACAAGTTATTTCTTCATCAATTTCTGAAGGACAAATTGCACCAATTCATTATTTTTTGATTTGCTTGATGCATTCCTCCCCGAAACAACTTCCCAATGACTGAAACCTTTCCCAAAATTGATCTCTGGTTTGAAATTTATAGCCTTCCGAATTTTTTCGAGGCGTCTTTGGCCAATGGCCATCCCTTTTTCCCCATGACATCCATGTAGCTTCACCTCTCTCATGCCATCTGACAAGGCACGGTCGTAACCTGGGTCTTCATCCCCTAACAATGACATGGCTACTGGTTGCAGGGAATATTTCTCGGTCTTTGCGAGTACCAGGCCTTCGGCCCCTTCGATATTCTTGTACAGGTATACAAACTTCCTAGAAGTTCTGAAGTCCGAAGGACTCCTTCCACTCCATAATCTATGGTGGAGATTCTATCCACCCTTGGATCTGACGGCTAAGGTTTGTCCACACTTAACACAAAGTTTGGACTTGGCAAGTGGGGTCGCACACTTAATTCATGACAAATCCCATGATGCCATGTGGAACCATCTAGGAACGCCACATCATCATGGTGTATGTGCCCTATCCAACTAAGGTTGGACACCACACACCAGGGTTTCGACACTTCGACACTTCAACGCTTAACACACCATCCTTTATCCTCGAATATCCCAAGGCCTCGGAGTCCTAAAGTTCCAAAGTTATAGAATTCTTCGTCGTGTACTTCGACCTTCGACACTTTGACGCTTCAACGCTTCGACGTTTAACACATCTTCCTATATCTTGGAATCTCTTGGAGCAAGACTTCACCGAAGTACTTATGTTGTCCTCCCCCTAGTTGATTGAACGGTCGAGAAAAGATCCTAATGGATCCTCGATCTACGGGCCACATTGTTCCTAAATTCCTTCCCTCAATTAGACTATTAATAGTACTTCTTACTCTATCCTTCCACCATGCCCAATCTAATGGTTGAAAGAGATCCTGAAGGATCCCTAGATCAATGACTTGCGTCATTTCAAGATTTCGACATTCGAGGACTCCAGTTGTTCCAAACTCGTTCACACCTGGAGTGGGTCAACACCGAATTACCATAACTCACATATGACAGTCAGGAAGGGTCCCAAAGATCCTTATATCTATGACTCATGTTACTTTGCAACTTCGACATTCCGAAGTTCCGACTGTTTAACACCTTTTTAATCCCGGAGTGAGTCAATGTTGAATTTGACCGTAATGTCTACCCAACGATCAGGAAATATCCCAAAGATCCTTAGATCTACAAATCACATTACTTCATGGCCAAAAAGCTGGTCAGGGTTTAATGATAGGGTGGATCCCACGATAACTAATATGAAACCGCTAGTTGTCGGTCAAACTCTCTGGTAACCATTTCGATTGGTTGCCTTCGGTGAGATTTGGATGTTGCAAATTTCTAACATCCCGGAGCTCCGGACCTCTGAAGTCCCAAAGCTCACAAGGCTTAGCTCCTTTTTTTAGCGTAGCGCAAGGTTCTAGGACCTTGGTCATACAAAAATTTGACAAGCCCCAGGGGGCTACACTCTTAAATCTTATTCGAGATTTGGTTAAGTCCATGGACTCGAGTCTGAGGTCACTTGGACAAGAAAAAGGTCTGGCTCCCTTTCACGACTCCTAATTTAATCCCGGTCATCGACCCCATCAACCTTTCAAATGGTCGAATCCTTAGGAATTTTTAATTTATCATGGTGAATCTCGGCCATCAATCATGAGATCAACAAGATCTCAGTTTCCGAATCTTCCGACTTCATGTAACTCTACAAGTGGGCATTAAAACTTGAATTTCACTCACACAATTGGGGATTTCTGTCTAAGATATCATTTTTCCCCAAGTTGGTCACATACAAAATCCACAACAACGAATTTCACGAATTCACAACCATCTTGGCCCATACAAGCCTGGTGTTTGAACCAGGAGATCTAATACCATAATTTAATGTCCCCCAACCCAATCGAGGGACATTACGGTGCAAAATATTCTTAAAAACAAAATTTACAACCAACTAAATTAATTCATTTACATATAACTCATTTTTTGTATCTTTCAACTACAACTACAACAAATTTAGTTATTGTCTATAACCAAAAAATAGAAGCATATTGTTAGCCTTTGGCTTACCTTAACCAATCACTAAGTCTAAATTGTCACTGATATTTGTATTATTCATTTAGGATATTAGTAATATATCCTCAAATGATGACTAATGAGTTAGTTAAGATTGCCTAGCCTAGTTATCATGCATGATTTTAGGATCTAGAGTAAATCTCTATATGAGGTGGCATCACCCATTGTACTATAAATATGTACCATTGGTTTGAATACAGACTGTTGGCTAGGGATCCTTTTCCACCATGTTGTTGTTCTTCTTATTTGTTTTATAAATTGGTATTAGAGCTTCTTTGTTTTATCAATTGGTATCAAAGCTCTTATGGTCTTAAGGGCCTAATAGCTTCTCCATGGTGAAGAAATGGTGATAATATCAGAGTCGTGGTGAAAATTGTGAAGGAAAAGAAACGATACTGAGTGCAGTTTCGTTATGAGGACCGTATCGCAGACTGTATCACGGACTGTATCATGGACTGTATTGAGGACTGTAACGTAGACCAGATCTGTTTTTAGTCTGGATTTATTTTTTCAAGGAATGTATTCAAGGAGAGTGATGGACCCGTATGGAGGAGTGATGCAGGACATTTTCCCAAGATAAAGACAATGATCCGATACCTACAATGATCAGTTCAAGAGATAAGTTTTCATGGCATGTTGTTTATTCTATGTATTTATAATGGAGGAATCTTGATTTCTGTGTGAATTGAGAATTTCGAATGCCTGTATAAATCTGGAATGCCTTTGAGAGAGAGGTTCTTTGTTCATAAAAATAACATTAATATGTTATTTTCTAAGTTTTTTGTTGACCATCTCAAAGCATGAATTAGATAACTCATTGAGCATCGAATGGAATATATACTAGAACAGGGTTGTTGAAATGTGACATTGATTTAATCTTACATTGATAGAATAAAGACCATCGATATTCACTCTATCCCTGTTACCTCTCTCTCTATTTTTATCTAGCACATAATAGATCTCAACACGGGCAATTTTTCCAATAAATTTTAGAACCAGTGGCCACAACATTCTACTAGATCTGTTCATAATAAATCTCAACAACATGGGGGAAAGCATCTGAAGATCAACGTCAGGAAAGCGTATGAATATTTCTCCAGATGTATAATCCTAAGTTTTCCCAACACCCACAGAGTCAAACCCGCGAACGTTTGCTCAAGGATCGACCTCAACCTATGTCAATATTTTCTTGAGCGATTTAGATCTACCAGATCTACTATCATTAGCCTTCTAATCGTAGCTTGGAATGCAGATATACCATTTCTCTAGATGCAGATGTAGAATATCCTATAGTTTCCTTTGACTCATGAAGGAGGAGAGTTTGTAGCTGCCTTCTCTGATCTGGGAGAGAGTAATGAGAGCAACAAAAGAGGGGAAATCGTCATTAGAATTGCAGATCAATTTCTAAGCAAATGAAGACGAATTCAACGATTTCACAATTTGGGTTTTGTGCATAATGGGCTCTATTGTGCGAATCATGATTTTTTTCTTGAGAAATGTCTTGGTTTAAGAGATTTTAAAGATTCTCTTAACCGCATTTTACAGGAGTGCATGAACAACATTTTGAAACCGATCTGATCTTGACTTGAATCCATTTCAACGTACTCATCATGGCAAAAAGAAGGGTTGATCCGAACGATTTTCTCTAGGCCCAGAACCAGAACATAAACACAGATCTGAGGCAATAACCTCTTTTTCATATTTGAGGCATTTTTCTCTATACCCATAACCAGAACCCAAATCTAGAAATTCTAGAATTAAGTGTTGCACTTGCCCAACACATCCACTTGTGATATGGATCAGATCTTGTAACTCAGCATTCAAGTAAACAAAATAAAACCCCCAAGAGTAAGAGAAAGGAAATCTGAAAGGTGACTGAGATTCAACACAAACAGATCTGGTATTTTCAATTTTGCATTTTTGATCTGGTGTCCCACAAATTCGATCTGGTACCTAGTACAAGTATATTTTCAACACATTGTTGAAAATTGCCCCTTGTTGGACATGTTTGTTGTTGTAGATGAGGATTTTCTGAAGAAATGTGATCTCCTTTGCTAGAAGAGGCCACAAATCGGAGAAGCGTGATCTTCTCCCAACATATCTGAGGCAATAATCATCTCAATAAGATATTTGGATCTCCACGTAAACTGGTGTGATTTCACCCACTCAGATCTCTTCTACGTGTCATATGATTGTTGTGTGTCCTCATTTTTTAAGCCCCTTCTGCCCAATTTCGGTGGAAAATTTTTCAACTGATATTAAATTATCAAAATCATTGCAAAAATCTTTGTTCATATCGAGGTCTGGATTGAGGACCGAATTGAGAACCAAATTGAGGACCGGATGAAGGACCAGATGAAGGACCGAAAATTGTTTTTAACATAAAGATATGGAGGTGAGTAAATGTAATATTTTTTGCTCATTAGTAAATGAGATTGAGCATGAGTAAGAAATGTTCGTTATTTCTTTATAACTTAGGAAAAATTGTAAGTGAATGGCGAACTGAGGTTGTAAGAAACTCATTTTTTGAGAAGACATTTATTGTTTTCTTAGTCTTTGAGAGCAGAACAAAAATATTATGAATTGAAAGACTTGTTAAAGCATGGTGAAGGAGAAAGTACATTGTATCCTTCCCATTGTATGTGGTCTCGTAAGAGAGATACTTATAATAAAATTGAAGTATTTTTCTCTGTATCCTAGATCTGCCTGAAATTGAATAAGGGGATCTTAGGTACACCTTGAATAGTGTGTTGTGGTGAATATTTGCATGGTTGATTTATGATGTTTAATGTCTAGTTTTGACATAAACACGTTTGTAATGTATCATTTAACGGATCATACATTGAGTACAAGAAAGTTAATTCAAGCACACAATTAATGCTAGTGAAGTACAAGCAATCAAAGCACATATGATCAAGCATCTATGAAGATAATTCTCACACATTTAATTCGTCAACCACATCAGTAATGGACAAATCAAGGATTTCGAACTCAACACATCATGGAGCATTTGAAGTTAAATTGTAACTTGAAAACAATGTTTGTTGTAAGATTAATTGATCAAGTTGATTTGCACTGGAAATAGTGTATTTGTAAGTGTAATCGAGTTGAGTTGAATTGAATTTGTTATAAGGTGCATTCTCGATTGAACCCGACACCCACAACTTGCTTGTGTCATTTTATTCTCGATTCTATAGGTTGAGTAGTTTAACTCAAATCATTGTAAACATCAAGTTTTTGGGTGCATTTTTGGTAGTATCCGATACCCTCAACTTCTTGGAAGAAAGAAAGAAAATTTCAAGCGAGCGAGTTCAAGCGAGCATGAAACAAAATCAAGAGAGTGTGAAGTTCAAGTGAGAGATTCAAGTGAGCGAGTTGCATATAATCCTTCTTCTGTCGAGTCAAATTGTAATCAGGATCTACCTACACAAGGAGACCTCATTTAATGTTTTTGAAATGGCTCGAAATCTCGAATTATTAGAGTTACTGAACACTCTAATAAACACCACTGAAGACAACACAATGATATTGAACAAAGCAACTCCTCAATCAGTGCTAACTTGTTTTCAAGTGACGCAAGCTAAAGTTAGACTTCTTCAATCTCTATCCCAACTATTGAATGATGAAATCAAGGATCTCAAAAATCAACAGCCAGTGAAGTGTTTTGAACTAGTTTTTGTTCAACACAACCCTCTCTATGATGATAATGATGTTGATGTTTTTTATCAAAAGTTAGTTAAGGAGCAACTCAGTAAGACAACTCTAGATGCAAACAAAGACGAAACTATTCATGAACCTACTTTTCAAGAGTTTTCTTTTGAGTTTAGTGAAGAAAACCTTTCAATGTTGCAATAACATGTAGTAAATCCACTTCCACAGATTTTAAAGCAGCAGGTTCATAATAATATTTCCAAGCCCATCATCAGACCTTGGGAAGAAATCATCTACAACAAGAATAGAACAGGACTTGGATATGACAAGGAAGTTACCTTTCATATTCCCGATTATTCCAAACCAATCAAGTTCCATAGTGTTGGATTCCTTCAAGAAGCTTCAACTTCACCTGTTCAAGTTCAACATCATAATGCGACATGCCAACATTGCAGTCGAGTTGGTCACATGGAGAATCAGTGTTTTGATCTCCATCCTTGCTAGAATTGTGGCAAGCATAACCATTCTTCAAACAGATGTTCAACATTGAAGAAACCTGCAAGATTGAATATTCACTATGAGTGGATTGATCCTT
Organism: Picea engelmannii; assembly: GCA_009831015.1. Taxonomy (NCBI): domain Eukaryota; kingdom Viridiplantae; phylum Streptophyta; class Pinopsida; order Pinales; family Pinaceae; genus Picea; species Picea engelmannii. The sequence goes on along the minus strand of ML791513.1, from coordinate 289,220 downwards.
GGAAATGGTCATCAACAACCAAGTGATTATATAAGTCTTAATGAAGAATTAAATCTCGAGTAAAGACCAATCTTGTAGCACATAACATTTTTGTACCTCACATAAGTGGTCCCCTTATGGCATAGCTTTCGAGCATGGCCCTCACGGGATGAGATAACATGTGGTTGTTTCCACATGCCCACTTTGTGTTGTACTCAAATGGAACAAGTATGGTACTCTCTTGAGCATCAAAGGAGGGAGCACGATGATGAAACTCTCATGCACCTTGGGGGGGGGGAGTTCAAAATTCCAGAGACGATGGTTCATGAAACCACTTGTGGTCTCTCCTTTCAGCTAACAAAGGGGGGAATTGATGATGGAATTGAAGATGGTTGTCAGACAGAAAGTTTCGACAACAACAAACATCAAGTATGCTAGATGGGCATGAAATTTTCCAAATGGGCAACTGCGGTCTATAGATGACAGACTTTAGCAGAATTATGGTTCAATACGTTTAAGTTGAATCATACAAATTGGGATGTTGATTTTGATTTTGAGAGGAATGATGTGGATGTTTGGTTCACATAGATGGTCATTCGACCTAGCAGAGGACAAGAGGATATTTCTGCATTGCAACTTGGCATTTGATTGAGTTGTCAGGCATTTTCAGGGATGTGTTAGACTAGAAGCTGATACACTTCTCTTGGTTCGCTCTCATCATATTGGAGTTTACATTAAGTGAACAAATTGCATGCATCCTGGCTCACATGATTACATAATGAGATTTCTAGAGATGGCAGACTTTGGCAGGATTATGATTCAATGACTTGCAATTGAATCATACACATGATACATTGTGATGCTATTGGAGACCTAAAAGTGTCAAAATTGGTTAGTGGTTATCCCAAACCACAGATTCAGAGAACACTTTAGTGATACACTAATAGTAGAGTGGTGATACTACATGTTCACCAATTAGCAGAAGACATTAGATTCTTCTAGCTAAAATACCTGGCAAAATGATCGAATTGTCAAGAAATCAGGGAATGTTCAGATATTGCAGTTGTTCACTTCCATATCTCAACTCTCTTCTGGTTCATTTCAAATGAACAAATTCAACATCCAGATTGGCGGTTTTTCAGGAAGTTCTTCATTGAGGCTCAGCACATGAGTTTTAGTATGAAGACTTGGAATTGATACCAGTTTATGCTTAATTGCTGGTATTATTGATCGGACTTGTGATTGAGGGGGGGATTGTTAGCCTTTGACTTACCTTAACCAATCACTAAGTCTAAATTTCACCTAGATTTTTATTATTCATTTAGGATATTAGTAATATATCCTCAAGTGATGACTAATGAGTTAGTTAAGATTGCCTAGCCTAGTCATCATGCATGATTTTAGGATCTAGAGAAAATCTCTCTATGAGGTGGCATCACCCATTGTACTATAAATATGTACCATTGGTTTGAATACAGAGTGTAGGCTAGGGAGCCTTTTCCACCATGTTGTTGTTGTTATTCTGTGTTTCATCAATTGGTATTAGAGATTTTTTGTTTTATCACATCTACAACATGTTATTAATCAACATGAAATGCAGCTAAACAACTCATTACAACAACATATAAATCACTACCAAATGCACAAAGTCCATGCACAACAATTAAACACATAATGTAACACAACAAGAAGATAAAACACTTATATATTCACAATAGTTGTGCAACCATCTGCTTGGGATGAACGTTCCACCCAACCATAGACTGACTATTCCAAATCTCAATAGTTAGTCACCCCCAAGCTGAGGCTAGCAATCCACAAAAGAGGGTGGTCTCTCACAGTCCACTCACAGCTCACAAAACTCTCAACCCAACTGATATTCTTCTACAACTATCCTGTTTTTCCACCATCTCTCTTCCTCTTAACCTGCCCAACCCAAGGAATGTACCCCTTCACTGATCTTAGTCCCTCAAGCATCCCATCCATTTATAAGGGTCTCTCCAGCACATGCAGCTAGGAATCTCTCAGCTGGGAACTCAAGGGAAATTGTTGCTAGACAAACTATCAACAAACCAATAATAAACACTTGTTGTTTTAGTGCAACTCACCCAGGAGTTTACTCTTCAGGCCTGAAAACCTGGCTCTTCAATTTTCCAGCTCCAATTCGCTCCAGTTATGCTCCAACATGCTCTAGAACTCGCCCTCCATGGCTGCATTAGCTTCAAGCTCTGTTTCTTTCTCTCCCTTGGATCTCATGCACAAACTTGACTAAATAAACGTTGTTGTTCCCACCCATACAAATTTCCTCTCTTTGGCTTTCCTTTCTTAACTCAAACTCTTCCCCAAGCTGATTGTACTCAACCCCTATGTGCCCAATAAATTTGGGATGTGACTACTCACACCCACCTTCTTACATGTATTGGCTTAGGGAACACTCAATCAAAAATGGGAAGGTTCATATACAAATGGCAAATTTAGGAAAATGGGTTAAATCAATATACATGGGTATTTCCCCCTTGTACCCCCCTCTTGGCCATTATCCTAGACACTCCCCTCTCTTGTGGATTAATTCATCCTCCATCTCTTGTCCATGTTCCCTTTAGCAACCGGCATCACATTTTTATTAATAAAACAAGGAAATACAATTCACATATTACATTGCTTGGCCATAACCACATATATATCTACATAAGCATAAATTAAACTGGGGATTATAGTGGGGATGTTACACTGTTCGTAATCAAGCTTTTGTGTCCAGGACTAGTTTTCACTTGTAAAAATTATTTTGTCGGAAACCCTTTTCAAAAGTCCATTTCCACACATATTTGAGCATATGTTGTGGTTCTACGATTCTTTGTTTTAGTGCTTCTGTAATGGAATCTTCCAAGGGCTTTGCTAATGGACAAAAGAGAGTCTTTACCCCAACAATGAAAAGGCAGATTTGGAAGTCTAACCTACATAGAAGGATGGAGTTTAGGGTTTTATACAAAATCCAAAATTTCCCTAGAACCAAGGTCGCGAGTTTAAAATCAAATCCGTGTCTTCTGCAAGATTAAACTCAACAATGAAGAACCCCTTTGCAAAGGGACAAATAAAATCCTCCTCTTTTAACTCAGGTTTCTAGGAGTTTGAAATCCATTTGTGCAGATCAACTAAACGAGGCCAAAGACCGTTGAAGCGACACACAAAACCATTGTTACTGTAAAAGGCCGCCTGGACTACAACATCTTTCACTATAGGAATAATTATGGTTGGAGCTTCCTATACCAAAAGACAAAGAGAACGTGAAACATTCTTCACAGTATCAGCAAAGGAAGCCTTACTTAGATTACCATTAGAGGGGAAATGGCCAAATCTACACCCAATATCCATGTTATCTCCCACAAATTGCTCAAGATAGCTTCCGCGCGAGTACCCGATGAACCAGGGTAGGAAGACACAATCAAGACTGAAGGTGTCACTGCCATACAAATTCCAGAGTTGCTAGGAGAGGGACAACTGATGGGGGGTAAGGAAGTTGTTGTTGCCACCGCAAAGGAATTCTTGGAAAATAAACTTGAGGTGAATTGGTTAGCCATGTGAGGCCAGGCTGCCAAGAAAAGCCGAGGTCAACCTACATGAGTAGTTAAGGAAGAAACCTAGCCATTACTGCCTCACTAGGTCATGTGAGCTCCATTTAAACTCCATTTTGATCCACATTTGAAATCTTAATAACTTAAAAAGCACAATGTTAAGTATAAATAAATTACAAACTAACTATACTATGAAAATTTGGATGAAAAAAAATAACTTTTAAACTTTAATTATATTTAGATTTTAAAAAAATTAACAAATTATTTTTTTAAACATCAAAATTTATCTATTTTTTCCTCACGAAAAAATATCAAAAATTATATTTATCCAAATTTATAATTAAAAATATATTTAAAATTTATCAACAATTTATTATTATTATTATTTTCAAACAATAATAATAATAATTATTATTATTATTATTATTATTATTATTATTATTATTATTATTATTATTATTATTATTATTATTATTATTATTATTATTATTATTATTATTATTATTATTATTATTATTATTATTATTATTATTATTA
>ML791513.1:211090-249890 GCA_009831015.1 Picea engelmannii | reverse complement strand
TTGTTATTACAATTAGTTTAGATATTATGAATTATTATTGATATTTAATGACTTTGCATTTAGTGTTAATATTTATTGTTTTGTACCTAATATTGAATTATTAGGATTAGTATTGATACTTAATGGCTTTGTACCTGGATATTAGGTACAAAACTTAACTAAGTTTTGTACCTAATATTGAATAATTAGAATTTTGTACCGGGTATTGATATTTTTTTATTGATTTTTATTAATACTTAATGACTTTATACTTAGTATTACTTATTACATTTACTCTGAATATGATGAATTATCTTTACTTATTATTGATTATTATTAATACTTAATGACTTTATACTTAGTATTACTTATTACATTTATTATTACAATTAGTTTAGATATTATGAATTATTATTGATATTTAATGACTTTGCATTTAGTGTTAATATTTATTGTTTTGTACCTAATATTGAATTATTAGGATTAGTATTGATACTTAATGGCTTTGTACCTGGATATTTATTTCTTTTTAACTAAGTTTTGTACTTAATATTGAATAATTAGAATTTTGTACGGGTATTGATATTTAATGACTTTGCATTTAGTGTTAATATTTATTGTTTTGTACATAATATTGAATTATTAGAATTAGTATTGGATTATTAGGATTAGTGTTGATACTTAATTCTTTTTAACTAAGTTTTGTACCTAATATTGAATAATTAGAATTTTGTACCGGGTATTGATATTTTTTTTTTAACTAAGTTTTATATTTAATATTGGATAATTAGAATTTTGTACCGGGTATTGATATTTAATGCCTTTGCATTTAGTGTTAATATTTATTATTTTGTACCTAATATTAAATTATTAGAATTAGTGTTGATACTTAATTCTTTTTAACTAAGTTTTGTACCTAATATTGAATTATTAGGATTAATAATTTTGTAACTAATATTGAATTATTAGGATTAGTATTGACTTTGTATTTATTTATTTTTAACTAAGTTTTATACCTAATATTTTGAATAATTAGAATTTTATATCGAGTATTGATATTTATTTCTTTTTAACTAAGTTTTGTATCTAATATTGAATAATTAGATTTATTAAATTATTTAATATTAATATTTATTGTTTTGTATCTAATATTAAATTATTAGAATTAGTATTGGATTATTAGAATTAGTGTTAATATTTAATTCTTTTTAATTAAGTTTTATAACTAATATTAAATTATCAAAATTAGTATTGATACTTAATGACTTTGTACCTTGATATTTATTTTTTTTAATTAAATTTTGTAAATAATATTGGATAATTAGAATTTTGTACAGGGTATTGATATTTATTTCTTTTTAACTGAGTTTTGTAATAATTTTAAATTAAAATTATTATTGGATTATTAGAATTAGTATTGATATTTATTGTTTTTTAACTAATATAAATGCTTGTTGATATTTGTTACTTTTTAATTAATATAATATAAATGTTTGTGACATTTACTCGCTTTATTATTAATGTTTAATGGCTTTATGCTTAACATGATTGATCTTTAATCTTTTTGTGCTTAATATTGATACTTAATATTTTTTGAATTTTTTTTATTTAATGATTTTATTCTTAGTATTTATGCTTAATATTATTGATACTTAATCATTTTTGCATTTAATGATTTTATGCTTAGTATTGATATTTAATAGCTTTGTTCCAGGCAGTGATGCTTAATGATTTTGTATTTGTGCTACTTAATAATTTTTTGTATTTGTGCTCCTTAATAATTTTGTATTTAATGATTTTGTGCTCATTATTGATATTTTTTATATTAATAATTTCATATTTTGTTATGCTTAGTATTATATTTAATAGCTTTGTACTTAGTATTGATGCTTAATGATTTTGTATTTGTGCTAAATATTGATACTTAATAATTTTGTATTTAATGATTTTATGCTTAGTATTGATATTTATTGATATTTAATAGCTTATTGATATTTATTGATATTTAATAGCTTATTGATGCTTAATGATTTTGTGTTTAATATGCAAGATTATTGTACTTAATCATAATTGAAATTTTAATAATGATTTTGTGTTTAACATTGATATTATTGTAGTTAATCATAATTGAAATTGAAACTCTGCTTATCAAATTTCAGAGTATTATTGAAACGGACTGTGCTTATCAAATTACGAAATTACAAAGTATTATTGGAGCTTATTGTGCTTATCAAATTACGACGTTGTACTTGTTAACTGATACTTACCACCACGTTTTCACCATGGCTTCAGAGGTTGGAAGGTCCACACATTTTCTACCATGGCTTGGGAGGTTGGGAGTTCCGCACTAAATAGGACCAGATATGAGAGGAGAGACAACGGATTATGCTTATAATGCTAGCATGGCTAAAAAGTGAAAAATATCTGCTTTTCAAAAAGCATCCAATGATTATAATCAACAATTTTAATTACAATATGAAAGGCTGCCTCCTGCAAAAGATAGTTTCAACTGCCATACCTCTGTAATTAACAAATTTGTATTTATCCTAATTTGTATTTAGGCTTACCCATATACAATTTAGCTACAAGAGTTTTACAATTTAGCTACAAGAGTTTCTGATCATCCTGGTCATCACCATAGATCACTGGATACATGCATTTACATATTATGTAAAATCCCAATCTTTCCCTTTAGAAACAAATTAACAAAGCACAGGGAAAACTATACAGAAGAACGAAGGTCATTACTTCCTGCAAACTATCCTCACATATAAAGGGCTCAAACCCAAAACTCTAGACTCTAAACCCTTTTGTCCCATCTTCCCCAATGGACGTAGATGATCTTACTCTATTTCGGAGCCTACAGAGTGCTGCAGGCCTCAAGATCTACTACTGAGACTGCAGGCCTCAAGATCTACTATTGAGACAGCAGGCTTCAGAAATATGGAATTTCCAAGCATAGACATAGTCCTTGGGATCAGAGGCTACAAATTTGACAACATCGCAGAGTGTCTCGATCGAACTCTTCTCTCCATTGTTGTTGGTCCACTGTATCTTGACACAGCACGATAATGAAGTTGCCAAGATGGGTATTTGGTTTTTTAGTATAATTTTTCCATTGATCCTGTTTCCTGCAGATGGAAGTGAATTTGAGTGCCCTTGTGACCTACTGAAATGGCAAACTGTTGATTCCAGCCATGAGCACTCTGGTTGGCCCACCATTTCCTTGTATGCAGCATTAGCCCGTTTTACTCTGTTTTCAGAATCAGATATAAAGGCTGGCAAGGTTTCTGTTTCTATCTCTTCTTCAATTTCATCTATACTTTTGCAAACAGGAGAACCTTGCAGATTGGTATCCTTGATATATTCAATGCTAACACTAGAACCCACTGGCCTAACTGGCTGTGGGATTATAACACCTTTATTGACTGTGCTTGATCTCTGTTCAGGGCCGGTTATTGCATCATCTGGTGATCTTTTCATATTGCATCCATTGTCCCCAAATTCTGGTTTGGATGTGGTTATCATTTGAGGACAGGTAAAACCCCACAGCGTACCATTAGAGTTAACCATACCCGGATATGGTGACTTGCAACCGAAACGAGCAAGAGGTGTGGGATTCATGACATAGGAGTGCCCTACATTGGAACCAGAAGCCTCAACTATCCTCTTATATGCTGGATTGGACAACAAAACAGCCTGAGGGCCACTATCCAACATTAGCATAACTGGATCAGGGGAGCCTGAATACATCAGATCCCAAACCGAGAGATCAACACTTTGCACACCAGTTGTAGGCTTCGGGCGCCAGTCACCGTCGCCGATTTGGTAGTGTCCATCCTCTTTCTGACTCAAATCTCTGCCAAACAATCTCGATTGGGCTTCATCGTCAACTTCCTGATCGGTTGAAACTTTTGATGATGGTGTCTCTGGAAGCAATGGAAGGGTAACCAGATTTTTCCAATTTTCCTCCTCTTTTTGAGACCTAACCTCCTGCAGCATATTACTCACACTTGGGAAAACCATGGATTTGCCGGTCCCAGAACTGCATTGCATGTCTGAAGGGCCATGCATTGCTTGTATATGCACAGCATCTATGCTATTTACAGACCCAATTCTACCCCTATTCACACTAACCTCTCCCAGACCCACAGACTCCTCGTTGAGTGCATGAACCCCACTGGCTGCTGCTCTTTCCATAAACCCTGAATCCTTCTCAACTGTCATAAGGCCATTTCCATTCAATGCTTCCATAAAAGACACGTCTATTGAATACGCAATATGAGGCCTACTCCTATCAGCTACTATACCCCCCGTTCTCTCAGAGCCCAACCCACCGGGATTGCTAGAACCCCTTGCCCTTTTCTGCCCATTAGACGAATCTGAGGTTCTCTTGCGAGTTCTAGTATGGCGAGCAATGCTCTCAGCGCCATTAATTCTTTTTTCAGACTGAGAATTCACAGCAATTGAATTAGAATTGCCCTCACCTGGATTTGTGGCGGGCTTTGGAGCAATTGGCCTGTATCTGGACATGATCTGATCTGTCTTTGAACTGAAGATTGAGCTCTGCCCATGCCTTGCCAAGCAGGTTCCTCCGAAATTCAGCCCACCCATCATGGCCATCACCTTGCTTCAACCCACAAACACAACGGCATGCAATAACCTGATTACATATACACAGCCACAGGATGATATGTTCACAACCCACAATGTTATATACACACAAAATATACAATACACATGAATGGATGATTTATGTACAAGATAGATGATTTACAATTTACAAAATGGTTGATTTACAGCCCACCCATCCTGTCCACCACCTTGCTTCAACCCACAAACCCAACTGCATGCTAAAATCTAATAACATATATACAGCGATAGGATGATGATATATTCACAACTCAGAACAGTACACACATGAATGACATATATAACAGATTTCAGAACAGTACACACATGAAAGACATATATAACAGATGGGTGATTTTACAATTGTATTTAATGTTATTTGTGGATACCAGTATCAATATAAGAATACCAATGTAGCCAAACCAGAATCATCAAAAAAATCTACTTACAGTCGACACATCAAACTCTGTATTTTCCTTTGTGGGTTCCTGCTATGCTATCCTTTACATACAATACAAGTTACAGTAATGTGTGGAGAAGTACCTGACGCTTCATAGGTTTGAGATGATAGACAGATGAGTATGAATTCCACCACGTGGTATGAATCTTCCACGTGTAAAAACTCAGCCTCTTGTCTGTCCTCACCAGTTCACTCTCCCTTCAAACTGTTAATTGCCTCGTGTCTGTGTCTCTCACTTCACTGTTTCCTCTACAGCACATGCAAAATTATATATATCCAGTTTTATGAATGGTATATTGGTTTCTCTTTTAAATGGCTATTCATGGAACAATTTGCACACCTGGATATGTCGCACTGGCTGGGCAGGTCATCGGCACCTCCATACTTTGGAAACTGAATAGAATGTTGTACTTGGAATCTTATCGATATTCTATTCGTACATTCTTCTTACAAAATTATTTTAAATTAATCTTAACTTAGTTGTTCATCACAAAATAATTTTAAAAACTTAGTTGTTCATCACAAAATAATTTTAAATTAATTTTAAGTTAGTTGTTCATCCCTGGACAATCATCACAAGTGTGAAGAATACAAGTTAATTCATCATTGTTATTTAAGAAATATTTAGTTATTTGTAATAATTTGTTCGATGGTATATAAAGAGTAGAATTTCATTCTTATCTAATGTTTTTAAATTTAATGAAGATAAACTTTTATTTAAACAAAAGCAGTTCTAAATCATACTCCAAAACTAATATCTTTCATATTTATTATTTGTTAATTAAATGGATATATAAAAAGTAGACTTTCACTTTTATCTAATGTTTTTTAAATTTAATGGAGATAAACTTTTATCCAAACAAAAACCGTTCTAAATCATACTCCAAAATTAATATCTTCATTATTTATTATTTGTTAATTAAATGTGAATGATTAAAAATTTGAATAATTTAAAAAATTTATATTTTTTTAAACTTTTTTAACATTTAAAAAAATATTATATAAAATTTAAATTTAAAAATATTTTAAGATCAATTTAGAAATGTTAATGTCATCATAATATGGACATCATAACAATTTAGTAGCTTAGTTGAATTGGTTCGAATATTTTGTTTAGTAAAATTTGAATTTCAATTAAAATTGATTAATTTTTTAAGAAAAAATATAAAAATATGTTTGTATATAATATTTTTCTTAACAATTTTGAAAATGTTGCAAAATTTTTATTTTAAAATTTAAACTTTTTTTTAAAATAAAAATTGAGAAATTTCTATTATCAAAAAAGTTGGCTTGAAACTTTTGAGAAGTTATAAAGTTCTTCATAATCAAGGACAATTTGAGTCTCAATTAAACCACTATTACAAGGTATTAATCACTGTTTCAAATACTCAAATGAAAACTTCACATAAAACAACTTTACTGAATATAAGTGAAGACACATTGCATCTAAATTAGCATGTTGGGGAGGAGCTTGCCGAATTGGCTAACTTACAACCTTGACTTCTTGTTACCATTGGTTGGGATGTGGCATGTGATTTCTTCTTCTTTATTACTACCATCCAACCTTTATTTGCAGATGTTGAGGTACTTGTGGTGGATGTGTTTCCTAGATTGTCTTGATCTTGTGGTGCATGTGTTTCCTAAATTGTCTTGATCTTGAGCTTCTATTTTTTCTTCATCCAATACCCCAACATCATCAGCCCGATCTGCCCAGTGCACTGATGGATGAGGAGAAGATGGGACTCGAGGTCCCTCCTCTGAAGCATGAGGAGAGGACACCTCTTTCTTCGACTTTTGATTGGATTTTGGACTAAATACCGGAGGTGGTTGAGGAGGAGGATCTAGTTGGGACGTCTTTTCACTGACTTGAGGAGGCTTTGAGATAACTTGATGGTCGTCATTTGATCCCACTCACCAAGTGGATTTTCGAGGCTTTTGGTTCTTCTTAGGCCCTTTAGGACAACTAATTGCAAGATGTCTCATTTCAAAACAAGATATGCAACGCAAGGAAACTCTCTCATAGCCCCGTTTCTGAGACCAAGAATAATTGAATAATTTTTACTAGTGAAAATAACTTTGGTTGGGAACCCTTCACTAAGTCCATTTCCACGCAAATACGAGCAAAAGTGGAGGTGTTGTGCTTCCCAACGCCAATCCAATGGCTTCAAGCAAAAGTAAACCCCAGAAATGGAAGGGAAGATTGGGAAGCCTCACCCAAACTGGCGCTGAAGAGAGAAAGTCAGTGGCTGGATTGAAAGACAGAATCCAGAGTTTCATGCACAACCCTGAGTTGCCCCAAAACCATGGACCAGAGTTAAGAATCAGATCACGATCTTCCTCAATGTCGAACTCAACAATGAAGAATCCTTTAGCACAAGGATGAATGAAAATTTGCTCATGCATGATAGGAATAGCCGAGATCCAACTGTTGAGATCAGCTAAATTTGGCCAAAAAAACTCACAGATGTGTAGTATTCTTCCTCCTCCTTATTATTTTGACCAATGAGAATGACAAGGAGAAAGGCTTCTTGAACCAGAAAAAATGAAAAAGCGGAAACAGAGCTCCGTTGAACAACCTCACAAAAAGAGGCCCCAAACTTCAAAGCAAAAACTAAAATGGACATCAAAAAAAGACAGAGGAATAGCCCCACTGCCTAGAGCAGCCAGGGACGCAGCCCCGACCATTGGAGGCGAAGAAGGGGAGTTGCAAGCCCAACTCTAATAGAGGCTGCGAGCGAACCGGGTTAAACCCTCGCTGGCGCGCACAAGAGGAAGAGCGGCACCTTCGCGACCGTTATATACCTTACAAAATAAGTGAAAATTTAAACGTTAAGATGGCTTTGTGATTGAAAAATAATTAAATACTATGATGATAATAGTGAAATGTTTATATTATGGTTATTATATGAAATAACGTTTGGAAAAAAGTTATTAAAAAATAATTAAACATTATGATAATAATATTGAAAATATTAAAATGTTTATATTATGGTTATTATATGGAACTAAGTAAAAACCTTAGTTTGAGAGATAGTTTGAGAAGATTGGGAAAATATTATTTTGAGTATTATATTTAATGTAATGTTGGTGAATCTTTTTCATTTATTCAGTTTTTATAAAATAATATATAATAGGTAAATAAGTATAATTGTGATTAGTTGTTGATTTGGTTAATTAGCAAATTAAAAGTTAAACTTGTAATTATGTTTGTTATTAAAAAGAGGGTTAAGTTATTTTTTAAAATAGTCAAGTTTGAGATGTTATGATTTGGACCGTGTCTTGTTTAATTTACACCTGTTAATAATTGATTATGGTTTATTAATTAAATAAATATTTAAAAAACAAATTTATTTTTAATTTTTTCAGATCATAATAAATATCTTTAAAAATTTAAGTATATGGAAGTTATTAGATTGGCAAAACTTGTAATATAATTGTTATTTGAAAATAATAATAATAATATAATTATTGTTTGAAAATAATAATAATAATAAATTGTTGATAAATTTTAAATATATTTTTAATTATAAATTTGTATAAATATAATTTTTGATTTTTTTTTAGAAAAAAATAGATAAATTTTGATGTTTTAAAAAATAATTTGTTAATTTTTTTTAAATCCAAATATAATTGAAGTTTAAAAGTTTTTTTTTTTCATCCTAATTTTCATAGTATAGTTAGTTTGTAATTTATTTATACTTAACATTGTAGCTTCTTAAGTTATTAAGATTTCAAATGTGGATCAAAATGGAGTTTAAATGGAGCTCACATACCTAGTGAGGCACTAATGGCTAGGTTTCTTCCTTAATTACTCATGTAGGTTGACCTTGGCTTTTCTTGGCAGCCTAGCCTCACATGGCTAACCAATTCCCCTCAAGCTTATTTTCCAAGAATTCCTTTGCGGTGGCAGCAACAACTTCCTTACCCTCGATCAGTTCTCCCTCCCCTAGCAACTCTGGAATTTGCATGGCAGTGAAACTTTAGTCTTGATTGTGTCTTCCTACCCTGGTTCATCGAGTACTCACGCGGAAGCTAATCTTGAGCAATTTGTGGGAGATAGCATGGATATTGGGTGTAGATTTGGCCATTTTCCCTCTAATGGTAATCCAAGTAAGGCTTCCTTTGTTGATACTGTGAAGAATGTTTCACGTTCTCTTTGTCTTTTGGTATAGGAAGCTCCAACCATAATTATTCTTATAGTGAAAGATGTTGTAGTCCAGCCGGCCTTTTACAGTAACAATGGTTTTGTGTGTCGCTTCAATGGTCTTTGGCCTCGTTTAGTTGATCTGCACAAATGGATTTCGAACTCCTAGAAACCTGAGTTAAAAGAGGAGAATTTTATGTATCCCTATACAAAGGGGTTCTTCATTGTTGAGTTTAATCTTGTAGAAGACACGGATTTGATTTTAAACTCGCGACCTTGGTTCTAGGGAAATTTTGGATTGTGTATAAAACCCTAAACTCCATCCTTCTATGTAGGTTAGACTTCTAAATCTGCCTTTGCATTGTTGGGGTAAAGACTCTCTTTTGTCCATTAGCAAAGCCCTTGGAAGATTCCATTACAGAAGCACTAAAACAAAGAATCGTAGAACCACAACATATGCTCAAATATGTGTGGAAATGGACTTTTGAAAAGGGTTTCCGACAAAATAATTTTTACAAGTGAAAACTACTCCTAGACACAAAAGCTTGATTACGAACAGTGTAACATCCCCACTATAATCCCCAGTTTAATTTATGCTTATGTATATATATATGTGGTTATGGCCAAGCAATGTAATCTGTGAATTGTATTTCCTTGTTTTATTAATAAAAATGCGATGTCGGTTGCTAAAGGGGACATGAACAAGAAATGGGGGATGAATTAATCCACAAGAGAGGGGAGTGTCTAGGATAATGGCCAAGGGGGGTCCAAGGAGGAAATACCCATGTATATTGATTTAACCCATTTTCCTAAATTTGCCATTTGTATATGAACCTTCCCATTTTTTATTGAGTGTTCCCTAAGCCAATACATGTAAGAGGGTGGGTGTGAGTAGTCACATCCCAAATTTATTGGGCACATGAGGATTGAGTACAATCATCTTGGGGAAGAGTGTGAGTTAAGAAAGGAAAGCCAAAGAGAGAAAATTTGAATGGGTGGGAACAACAACGTTTAGTTAGTCAAGTTTGTGCATGAGAGCCAAGGGAGAGAAAGAAACAGAGCTTGAAGCTAATGCAGCCATGGAGGGAAAGTTCTAGAGCATGTTGGAGCGTAACTGGAGCGAATTGGAGCTGGAAAATTGAAGAGCTAGGTTTTCAGGCCTGAAGAGTGAACTTCTGGGTGAGTTGCACTAAAACAACAAGTGTTTATTATTGGTTTGTTGATAGTTTGTCTAGCAGCAATTTCCCTTGAGTTCCTAGCTGAGAGATTCCTAGCTGCATGTGCTGGAGAGACCCTGATAAATGGATGGGACGCTTGAGGGACTAAGATCAGTGAAGGGGTACATTCCTTGGGTTGGACAGGTCAAGAGGAAGAGAGATGGTGGAAAAATAGGATAGTTGTAGAAGAATATCAATTGGGTTGAGAGTTTTATGAGTTGTGAGTGGACTATGAGAGACCACCCTCTTTTGTGGATTGCTAGCCTCAGCTTGGGGGTGACTAACTATTGAGATTTAGAATAGTCAGTCTATGGTTGGGTGAAACGTTCGTCCCAAGCAGATGGTTGCACAACTATTGTGAATATATAAGTGTTTTATCTTCTTGTTGTGTTACATTATGTGTTTAATTGTTGTGCATGAACTTTGTGTATTTGGTAGTCATTTATATGTTGTTGTAATGAGTTGTTTAGCCACATTTCATGTTGATTAATAACATGTTGTAGATGTGATAAAACAAAGAAGCTCTAATACCAATTGATGAAACAAAGAATAACAACAACAAGATGGTGGAAAAGGCTCCCTAGCCTACACTCTGTATTCAAACCAATGGTACATATTTATAGTACAATGGGTGATGCCACCTCATAGAGAGATTTTCTCTAGATCCTAAAATCATGCATGATGACTAGGCTAGGCAATCTTAACTAACTCATTAGTCATCACTTGAGGATATATTACTAATATCCTAAATGAATAATAAAAATCTAGGTGAAATTTAGACTTAGTGTTTGGTTAAGGTAAGTCAAAGGCTAACAACCCCCCCCCCTCAATCACAAGTACGATCAATAATACAAGCAATTAAGCATAAACTAGTATCAATTCCAAGTCTTCATACTGAAACTCATGTGTTGAGCCTCAATGAAGAACTGCCTGAAAAACCGCCAATCTGGATGTTGAATTTGTTCATTTGAAATGAACCGGAAGAGAGTTGAGATATGGAAGTGAACAATTGCAATATCTGAACATTCCCTGATTTATTGACAATTCGATCATTTTGCCAAGTATTTTAGCTAGAAGAATCTAATGTCTTCTGCTAATTGGTGAACATGTAGTATCACCACTCTACTATCAGTGTATCACTAAAGTGTTCTCTGAATCTGTGGTTTGTGTTAATGGATAAATTCGTGAGTGCGGACACAGACCAATCTCCCTAGATCCACCTGGATCTAGAACAAAGCATGACAGAATACTACTCTTTCCCTAGATCTAAACCATTGAATGAATTAAGAGAAATGGATAGTGGACATACCTTATGAACGCTCTCCTTATTCTCTGTTGTTCCTCGCTCTGCTTCGATGCTCTTGCGTCGTCCAATCACAACAGTACAAACCAATCGAAGTACAAGCAGATTAATACATTCAATATCTAGTCTATACATGTGATCAAGGAATCATGTAATAAGATGACATCATCATTATGGGAAAGGGACATATTCATGTATTGAATTAACTGAAAGAGAAATATACAACCTGAGCCTTGATGTCGTAGATCTCCTTTCAATGGCTTCTAGCTCTGACACACACACTTGCTCATGCATGAAGAAAATCAACTACTTGTGATGACTTTTCTATTGTCTCCGTCTGCTGCAGCATCAATTCTCCATACAATCTTGCACTAATTCTTCAATAGATCTCTTAAGCTTGACAACTTCTTCACTTAACCTTTTCCATGAGCAATCTCCTCGATATATAGGAAGAGATAGATTAGTTACTTGGATAGGGAATGATCCCAAGATATCTGGAATGACAGTACTTGAGTAACCACTTGAAAGCCAACTCATCCTTCTAGAAGATTCCCTTCTAGAAGATTCCCTTCTAGAAGGTTCAAGATCTTTATCTTTTTCCCCTTTAAAATCATGTCCGCACCCTAACCATGAGCACAGTGCGAGAAGTTCGCACCCCAGCTTAAGGTAGCCTGCGGGAAACAAGCATTCCCGTAGGTGAATGTATAAGCAGCCTGCGAACATGTTTCAAAGTATGAAAGCTGGAAGAAGACAACTGTAACTTTTCTCAGGAAAGTGTCCTTGGTAAAGAGCTTGATTTTCCATCCTCATGACATCATCATGATATCATCACAACGACCAAATTTGTGGATAACAGTTTGGGATAACCACTAACCAATTTTGACACTTTTAGGTGTCCAATAGCATCACAATGTATCATGTGTATGATTCAATTGCAAGTCATTGAATCACAATCCTGCCAAAGTCTACCATCTATGGAAAATCTCATTATGTAATCATGTGAGCCAAGATGCATGCAATTTGTTCACTTAATGTAAACTCCAATCTGATGAGAGTGAACCAAGAGAAGTGTATCAGCTTCTAGTTTAACACATCCCTGAAAATGCCTTACAACTCAATCAAATGCCAAGCTACAATGAAGAAATATCCTCTTGTCCTCTGTTAGGTCGAATGACCATCTATGTGAAGCAAACGTCCACATCATTCCTCTCAAAATCAAAATCAACATCCCAATTTGTATGATTCTACTTAAACTTATTGAACCATAATTTTGCTAAAGTTTGTAATCTATAGAATGCAGTTGCCCATTTGGCAAATTTCATGCCCATCTGGCATACTTGATGTTTGTTGTTGTCGAAACTTTCTGTCTGACAACCATCTTCAATTCCATCATCAATTCCCCCCTTTGTCAGTTGAAAGGAGAGACCACAAGTGGTTTCATGANCCCTAAGGTGCATGAGAGTTTCATCATCGTGCCCCCTCCTTTGATGCTCAAGAGAGTACCATACTTGTTCCATTTGAGTACAATAAAAAGTGGGCATGTGGAAAAAACCACATGTTATCTCATCTCGTGAGGGCCATGCTTGAAAGCTACGCCATAAGGGGACCACTTATGTGAGGTACAAAAATGTTATGTGCTACAAGATTGGTCTTTACTCGAGATTTAATTCTTCATTAAGACTTATATAATCGCTTGGTTGTTGATGACCATTTCCAAGGATCAATCCACTCATAGTGAATATTCAATCTTGGAGGTTTCTTCAGTGTTGAAAATCTGTCTGAAGAATGGTTATGCTTGCCACAATGCTGGAAAGGATGGAGATCAAAACACTGATTCTCCATGTGACCAACTCGACTGCAATGTTGGCATGTCGCATTATGATGTTGAACTTGAACAGGTGAAGTTGAAGCTTCTTGAAGGAATCCAACACTATGGAACTTGATTGGTTTGGAATAATCGAGAATATGAAAGGTAACTTCCTTGTCATATCCAAGTCCTGTTCTATTCTTGTTGTAGATGATTTCTTCCCAAGGTTTGATGATGGGCTTGGAAAGAGTATTCTGAACCTGCTGCTTTAAAATCTGTGGAAGTGGATTTACTACATGTTATTGCAGCATTGAAAGGTTTTCTTCACTAAACTCAAAAGAAAACTCTTGAAAAGTAGGTTCATGAATAGTTTTGTCTTTGTCTGCATCTAGAGTTGTCTTACTGAGTTGCTCCTTAATTGACTGTTGATCAAAAACATCATCATCATTATCATCATAGAGAGGGTTGTGTTGAATAAAAACTAGTTCAGAACACTTCACTGGCTGTTGATTTTTGAGATCCTTGATTTCATCATTCAATAGTTGGGATAGAGATTGAAGAAGTCTAACTTTAGCTTGCGTCACTTGCAAACAAGTTAACACTAATTGAAGAGTTGCTTTGTTCAATATCATTGTGTTGTCTTCAGTGGTGTTTATTAGAGTGTTTAGTAACTCTAATAATTCGAGATTTTGAGCCATTTCAAAAACATTAAATGAGGTCTCCTTGTGTAGGTAGATCCTAATTACAATTTGACTCGATATAAGAAGGATTATATGCAACTCGATCACTTGAACTTCACACTCGCTTGATTTTGTTTCATGCTCGCTTGTACTCACTCGCTTGTACTCGCTCGCTTGAACTTTTCTTTCTTTCTTCCAAGAAGTTGAGGGTGTCAGATACTACCGAAAATGCACCCAAAAACTTGATGTTTACAATGATTTGAGTTAAACTACTCAACCTATAGACTCGAGAATAAAATGACACAAGCAAGTTGTGGATGTCAGGTTCAACCGAGAATGCACCTTATAACAAATTCAATTCAACTCAACTCGATTACACTTACAAATACACTATTTCCAATGCAAATCAACTTGATCAATTAATCTTACAACAAACATTGTTTTCAAGTTACAATTTAACTTCAAATGCTCCATGATGTGTTGAGTTCGAAATCCTTGATTTGTCCATTACTGATGTGGTTGATGAATTAAATGTGTGAGAATTATCTTCATAGATGCTTATCATATGTGATTTGATTGCTTGTACTTCACTAGCATTAATTGTGTGCTTGAATTAATTTTCTTGTACTCAATGTATGATGTGTTAAATGATACATTACAAACATGTTTATGTCAAAACTAGACATTAAACATCATAAATCAGCCATGCAAATATTCACCACAACACACTACTCAAGGTGTACCTAAGATCCCCTTATTCAATTTCAGGCGGATATAGGATACAGAGAAAAATACTTCAATTTTATTATAAGTATCTCTCTTACGAGACCACATACAATGGGAAGGCTACAATGTACTTTCTCCTTCACCATGCTTTAACAAGTCTTTCAATTCATAATATTTTTGTTCTTCTCTCAAAGACTTAAGAAAACAATAAATGTCTTCTCAAAAAATGAGTTTCTTACAACCTCAGTTCGTCATTCACTTACAATTTTTCCTAAGTCATAAAGAAATAACGAACATTTCTTACTCGTGATCAATCTCATTTACTAATGAGAAAAAAAAAATTACATTTACTCACCTCCATATCTTTATGTTAAAAACAATTTTCGGTCCTTCATCCGGTCCTCAATCTGGCCCTTCATCTGGTCCTCAATTCAGTCCTCAATCTAGACCTCGATATGAACAAAGATTTTTGCAATGATTTTGATAATTTAATATCAGTTGAAAAATTGTCCATCGAAATCAGGCAGAAGGGGCTTAAAAAATGAGGACACACAACAATCATATGACACGTAGAAGAGATCTGAGTGGGTGAAATCACACCAGTTTACGTGGAGATCCAAATATCTTATTAAGATTATTATTGCCTCAAATATGTTGGGAGAAGATCGCACTTCTCTGATTTGTGGCCTCTACTAGCAAAGGAGATCACATTTCTTCAGAAAATCCTCATCTACAACAACAAAGATGTCCAACAGGGGGCAATTATCAACAATGTGTTGAAAATATACTTGTACTAGGTACCAGATCGAATTTGTGGGACACCAGATTGAAAATGCAAAATTGAAAATACCAGATCTGTCTGTGTTGAATCGTAGTCACCTTTCAGATTTCCTTTCTCTTACTCTCGGGGGTTTTATTTTTTTTACTTGAATTCCGAGTTACCATATCTGATCCATATCGCAAGTGGATGTGTTGGGCAAGTGCAACACTTAATTCTGGAATTTCTAGATTCCAGAAAAAACTTGTGATTCGCACAATAGAGCCCATTCTGCACAAAACCCAAATCGTGAAATCATTGAATTCGTCTTCATTTACTCAAAAATTGATCTGCAATTCCAATGATGATTTCCCCTCTTTTGTTGCTCTCATTACTCTCTCCCAGATCAGAGAAGGCAGCTACAAACTCTCCTCCTTCATGAGTCAAAGGAAACTATAGGATATTCTACATCTGCATCTAGAGAAATGGTATATCTGCATTCCAATCTATGATTAGAAGGCCAATGATAGTAGATCTGGTAGGTCTAAATCGCTCAAGAAAATATTGACATAGGTTGAGGTCGATCCTTGAACAAACGTTCGCGGGTTTGAGTCTATGGGTGTTGGGAAAACTCAGGATTATACATCTGGAGAAATATTCATATGCTTTCCCGACGCTGATATTCAGACGCTTTCCCCCATGTTGTTGAGATGTATTATGAATAGATCTAGTAGAATGTTGTGGCCACTGGTTCTAACATTTATTGGAAAAATTGCACGTGTTGAGATCTATTATGTGCTAGATACAAATAGAGAGAGAGGTAACATGGATAGGGTGAATATCGATGGTCTTTATTCTATCAATGTAAGATTAAATCAATGTCACACATTTCAACAACCTTGTTCTAGTATATATTCCATTCGATGCTCAATGATTTATCTAATTCATGCTTTAAGATGGTCAACAAAAAACTCAGAAAAGAACATATTATTGTTCCTTTTATGAACAAAGAACCTCTCTCTCAAAGGCATTCCAAATTTATACAAGCATTCAAATTTCGAAATTCACACAGAAATCGAGATTCCTCCATTATAAATACATAGAATAAACAACATGCCATGAAAACTTGTCTCTTGAACTGATCATTGTAGGTATCATATCATTGTCTTTATCTTGGGAAAATGTCATGCATCACTCCTCCATACAAGTCCATCACTCTCCTTGAAAAAATAAATCCAGACTAAAAACAGATCTGGTCTGCGTTACATTCCTCAATACAGTCCATGATACAGTCTGTGATACAGTCCGCGATATGGTCCTCATAACAAAAATGCACTCAATATCATTTCTCTTCCTTCACAATTTTCACCATCACTCTGATATTATCACCATTTCTTCACCATGGAGAAGCTATTAGGCCCTTAAGACCATAAGAGCTTTGATACCAATTGATAAAACAAAGAAGCTCTGATACCAATTTATGAAATGAAAAAGAAGAACAACAACATGGTGGAAAAGGATCCCTAGCGAACACTCTGTATTCAAACCAATGGTACATATTTATAGTACAATGGGTGATGCCACCTCATAGAGAGATTTACTCTAGATTCTAAAATCATGCATGATAACTAGGGTAGGCAATCTTAACTAACTCATTAGTCATCACTTGAGGATATATTACTAATATCCTAAATGAATAATACAAATATCGGTGACAATTTAGACTTAGTGATTGGTTAAGGTAAGCCAAAGGCTAACAATATGCTTCTATTTTTTGGTTATAGACGGTAACTAAATTTGTTGTAGTTGTAGTTGAAAGCTACAGGAAATGAGTTATATGTAAATGAATTAATTTAGTTGGTTGTAAAAAAAAAAATTAAGAGTATTTTGCATTGTAATGTCCCTCGATTGGGTTGGGGGACATTAAATTATGGTATTAGATCTCTTGGTTCAAACACCAGGCTTGTATGGGCCAAGATGGTTGCGAATTCGTGAAATTCATTGTTGTGGATTTTGTATGTGACCAACTTGGGGAAAAATGATATATTAGAGAGAAATCCCCAATTATGTGAGTGAAATTCAAGTTTTAATGCCCGCTTCTAGAGTTACATGAAGTTGGAAGATTCAACGACTGAGATCTTGTTGATCTGATTATTGATGGCCGAGATTCACCATGATAAATTAAAAATTCCTAAGGATTCGACCATTTGAAAGGTTGATGGGGTCGATGACCAGGATTAAATCAGGAGTCGTGAAAGGGAGCCAGACCTTTTTCTTGTCCAAGTGACCTCAAACTTGAGTCCACGGACTTAACCAAATCTCGAATAAGATTTAAGAGTGTAGCCCCCTGGGGCTTGTCAAATTTTTGTATGACCAAGGTCCTGGAACCTTGCGCTACGCTAAAAAAAGGAGATAAGCCTTCTGAGCTTTGGGACATTAGAGGTCCGGAGCTCCGAGATGTTAGAACTTTACAACATCCAAATCTCACCGAAAGCAACCAATCGAAATGGTTACCAAAGAGTTTGACCGGAAACTAGTGGTTTCATATTAGTTATCATGGGATCCACCCTATCATTAAACCCTGGCCAACTTTTTGGTCGTGAAGTAATGTGATTTGTAGATCTAAGGATCTTTGGGATATTTCCTGATCGTTGGGTAGACGTTACGGTCAAATTCAGCGTTGACTCACTCCGGGAGTAAAAAGGTGTTAAACAATTGGAACTTCGGAATGTCGAAGTTGCAAATTAACATAAGTCATAGATATAAGGACCTTCGGGACCCTTCTTGACCATCATATGTGAGTTATGATCATTCGGCGTTGACCCACTTCGGGCGTGAAAGAGTTTGGAATGGCTGGAGTCCCCGAATGTCGAAATCGTGAAATGACGCAAGTCGTTGATCTAGGGATCCTTCAGGATCTCTTTCAACCATTAGATTGGGCATATTGGAAGGATAGAGTAAGCGGTACTATTAATAGTCTAATTGAGGGGAGGAATTTAGGAACAATGTGGCCCGTAGATTGAGGATCCATTAGGATCTTTTCTCGACCGCTCAATCAACTAGTGGGAGGATGACATAAGTACTTCGGTGAAGTCTTGCTCTAGGAGATTCCAAGATATAGGAAGATGTGTTAAACGTCGAAGCGTCGAAGTGTCAAAGGCCGAAGTACATGATTAAGAATTCTAGAAATTTGGAACTTTAGGACTCTGGGACCCTGGGAGATTCGAGGATATAGGATGGTGTGTTAAGTGTTGAAGTGTCGAAGTGCTGAAACCCTGGTGTGTGGTGTCCAACCTCAGTTGGATAGGGCACATACACCATGATGATGTGGTGCACCTAGATGGTTCAGCATGGCGTCATGGGATTTGTCATGAATTAAGTGTGGGACCCCACTTTCCAAGTCCAAACTTTGTGTTAAGTGTGGACAAACCTCAGCCGTCAGATCCAAGGGTGGATAGAATCTCCACCATAGATTATGGAGTGGAAGGAGTCCTTCAGACTTCAGAACTTCTAGGAAGTTTGTATACCTGTACAAGAATATCGAAGGGGCCGAAGGCCTAGTACTCGCAAAGATGGGGAAACATTCCCTGCAACTAGTAGCCACATCATCGTCAGGGGATGAAGACGCAGGTTACGATCGTGCCATGTCAGATGGCATGAGAGAGGTGAAGCTACATGAATGTCATGGGGAAAAAGGGATGGTCATTGGCCAAAGATGCCTTGAAAAAATTCGGAAGGCTATAACTTTCAAACCAGAGATCAATTTTGGGAAAGGTTTCAGTCATTGGGAAGTTGTTTCGGGGAGGAATGCATCAAGCAAATCAAAAAATAATGAATTGGTGCAATTTTTCCTTTAGAAATTGATGAAGAAATAACTTGTATTCCAATTAATGAATTGTTTTATAATACGCATGGTCTAACAGTAATTATTACATGCACTTTTCTTGCATAATTAGAGGTACAGAAAGAAACTTTAGTTCTTATATGAGGACTAGAGTCATGGAAGATGCTCAAGGATCTTACATCCCTAAGGAAGATATCATAGGTCTGCATGTCAACATGGGGAATGTTGGGATAGAGTCAAATGAAAGAAGAGATAGGCAAGAGCATGTCACTATGAGAAGTCTACATAGGGAAGTGTAGAGCTACAGGGTTGATAATGAAAGTATTATGAAGGCTTAAGAAGAGACACTTCAAAGCTTAAATATGTTGCATAAGAAAGTTAACATAGATTATGGCACCAAGAAAGAAGCTAGTGATAGACAAGTATCAGAATCGATATCATGTAGCAAAAGGGAGGATCATGGAAATGATAGGCATTCAAGAAGCATGAGCATGCACCATCATTCTCCAAGCCAGTCCACTATAATAACTCATGCAAGCTTAGGGCCAGGGAGCATCCCAAGTGTGTCTCTTGTTTGGAGGAAAAGAAGAAATCCTGAGGCAGACATCTTGCAAGGTAAAATCAAGAAAATCAAGCCACCTACTTTCAATGGTGAGCATAGGAAGGAAGAAGAGGCAGAGGCCTGGCTGTTGGAAATGAAGAAATATTTCCAGTTGCATGATTACCCATCCCGGGTAGAAGTTAGAATTGGCACCTACCACCTGCAAGAAAAGGAAACCATGTGGTGGGATCAACTTAAGCAAACCATGGACCTTTATTAGAAGAGGATCTCATGTAGGGAGTTCAAACGATATTTCCAAGAAAAATATTTTTTTGAACATTATTATGAGAGAAAGATGAAAGAGTTCTTTGAACTCAAGATGGGAATTGTGATCGCTCAATTTGTACTTATTCCAAAGGAAAAGGTTAAGGAAAGGCAAATTGGCATAACAGGAGGTTATCCTATCACTGTCACCTCAACAGGATACCTCTTTCTATTTAGGGTTGATGGCCCAGGGGAGACATCCCTGGTGACCTAGGGGTTTGAGAAGGAAAAGGTTAAAGTAACTATAAAAGTATCCCCTCTCACAATTCACACTGATCTGAAAGTCCTAGGGTTTTAACCAATGAAGTAATGAAGTATTCAAATGTACCTTCCCAAAACAAAGAAACAAGAAAATATATATTTTGCAAGCACAACTTGCTGTTAGTACTTCATAAAACCATGGATTTTATCAAAAAAGAAATAATTGATATATGATGAAGAAAACAGATTTTTATAACAATAATGTTTATAAGATAATAGCTTCACAATAAATTCCTTAAAATGGCTTCACAATGACCAAGAATAATTACTCAATAATAGCAAAGTAATAGCATTTGTCGGAAGCTCATTACGTGGTATATTAATCAACTTTTCAATTGATTTTAGGTGCTTTTAGCGTTGCAATAGATGGTTGTAGCCTACTTTTGTAACAACAACAAATAGGTTAGTAGATTAGGCTATTCTAGGGTTAGGAATAGTTAGTAGAGATCTTAAGGTAATAGTTTTGAGGGTGGCTTCCATCAATCAGTCAATTGTGAGGCTTAGATCAGTTATTTTTAGGGTAAATGGAGTCTCTTTTAGCAGCGACAATCTTGAAGGAACAAAATGATAATAAGAGAGCTAGATACAAGAAGGTTAATGATTGAAGTGTTAGTAGCCCAAGGCTTCAATCACTAAACCTTAGGGGGGAAATGGCCTCTAGGAAGTAGGTAACCTTAGGCCCTAGCCCTCCTGATTAGCTCAAAGAAGAAGTAGATGAAGCAAAATATGCTAGGTTTTTGCAATGGCAATGCCCTTAGCAAGAAATCTTCAAGAAAAATAGTTTTCTAGCATAATCTAGTAGGTGAAAGTTATAAAGGCAAGAACAATAACATTTGCTTTAGCCTCCTAGGGTTTTAAGCTAGCAATTTCATAATCTTAGAATAAATGCAAGATAAATACAACCATAACCATTCAATGAAGAAGAATTGCAGAAAATTTACTTATATTCACCAAGAATCATCTAGAAATAAACCTAGTTGAACACTTCCACCAAGAAAAATGCTAAAATACTCCAAAAATATCCTCCTTCAAGAAGTGCGCACTAAATTTCAGCCAAGAAACCCTAATTAGGGAACAAATTTCAGACCTCACTTAAGTGTGAGTGAAATATGATGAAAAATAAGAGTGATTTTCCCCTTATTTATATAGTTACAATGACCATAATTAAGTCAAAAAGGCCAACATGGCCAGTTTACATGTAATATCCAGTTTTTACATAAAAATGACAATTAAAACCCTAAATCAAGCAGAATAGGTGACATCATGCCCCTTTAGGGTGACGTTAGGCCTCTTTAGTGAGACGTTGGCCTCCAGGAGAAAAACAAACCCAAGAAATGTAAGTGGATGAGGTGATGAGGGATGTTTGAGCAATGGGTGCAGTGATGACAGGGGAATGTGTGGCTTACCTGTGGGTGCCTCTCAAGAGGGTGAATTGCACCTTGTCATGGATGAAAATGTTTCCAAGCCCATTCAATGCCTTTTATCTTTTATATTACTACTTTTTGTTTCAAGAGACTAGTTAGGGGACACTGTCCTGGTGTGGTGAACAGTGGTGACAATGTTACCCACAAGAATTTCACGAAGAT
The DNA here is from genome assembly GCA_009831015.1 of Picea engelmannii. Classification (NCBI taxonomy): domain Eukaryota; kingdom Viridiplantae; phylum Streptophyta; class Pinopsida; order Pinales; family Pinaceae; genus Picea; species Picea engelmannii. The sequence continues at coordinate 227,629 of ML791513.1, read as the reverse complement.
GAGAAGGTTGGCTCGTGATGAGACCCCCTTTCTCTTGGCTATGCCACCAAGAGCCACTACCCTGGCGTGGTGACCATAGAATGGTAGTGTCATACTGCTACATGCCCATGGACCTAATTGGCTAGCTCGTGATGAGACCCCCTATCCTCCAACTAGGTATTTATTTTATTATTTTATGAGTCCCTCTATTTCTTGTTGAAAATCCTTTTATTGCTTTCTCGGTGATCCCTATCGAAGCATCTGAAGGTTTTGTTCTTTTTGCTTTTATATTTTGCCAACTACTTTTACCCTATAGGCCTTTATCCCATTCTTCCCACAAGGCAAGGTACAACCCTTTCCTAGCTTGGAAAACCCAATGCCCGAACCAATGTAGGGGATGGATGAGAGGGAAAAAGATGAAAAGTGATAAGTATGGTGGGAATGGACAATGACCTTTCATCAACCCACCCAGTGGAAAGTCGAACCCTATGGGAACCAACTTTCTAGAGCATATTGTCATTTCTCCCAGGTGTGGACAAGTGGAAGGGTATAAGGTCCAAGCACACGTCAGAAGTAAAAATAATTAAATGCACATATTCAAAAGTTTTGAGAATCAGAGTGACACATACCATGATACCCGGACTCATTACCTCATGGAGCAAGACCCATTGTTGTTGAAGGACCAGGCCGATGGGATGGATGTTGTTGTTGCTGACAAGGTGGAGGCTTTGTAGAAGAAATATGGGCCCTCCAGGCCTAGGCTTAAGTCAATATGGCTCTCAGTACTCCATGTCTAGGACCTGTGGGCCTTGATACATAATCTCCTTAGTGATCCCCAGGCTAGCAGATAACATCTGGCTCCAACTCGGGGACATGTGCTCACCATAGAGTGCATGAGAACCTCAGCATCTCTGGCATGACCTATAACCTGCTTGATCTCAAAAAAAATTATTAGTAATCATTTTGGGTGGTGATATCACCCTCGGCTCATATATGGTACATAAAATGAAAGTAAGCAAGCAAATGGAAACACAACTACTCTAGCATGAAAAGAAGATGCTATATACAATGAATGAAAATGCCTACCTACTTACATGTACTTACATGTTAGTTGAATGCTAGGTGTACTCAAATATCCAGTGAATCCATCCTATCAATGCCTTATAGTACCTGCCTCTATGCTTGATCATAAACGAAAACAATGTCAAGTTAAGCACAAAAATAACATGAGTTATAAAATGTATTGTATCATCGGAGATCATAAAGTCTAGCTCATGGAGTTGGGAGAGAGGGACAAAATCATGCCAAGACATACTCTTAGGAAAGTGATCAATCCATCTTAGAAAGGGATTGTGAAAATTCAAAGGTTCAATAAACTGACTCAAAGAGTCTGAAGGTTGGCCACCTCGGACGTCTTCACAATCTAAGGTCTAGCAAGGGACTAGAAAGGACCTAGAAGATGACTGGAAAATTCTTAAGGGAAGGTTGAAAGACTGAGATTACAGAGTTCTTCTTGAGGTATTCAACCTATCCTTGAACTCTAGGGTTTGCCTCAGAGGAAACTTAATACCAAAGACATACTTCCCAACTACACCTTTAATGACACAATAGGATAAAATAATCGAAGGTGTCTAGAAAACATTATCACAAGGATCCTTCTCTGGGAAAATGATGTCATTACCTCCATCAAGATCTGAGCACAATGGTGGTTGATAATATTCTTCATGGAATAAATCCAAGTGCTAATAGGGATAATCATCAAAATACTCAAGGTATGACCGAAATTCACTAGGAGAATATAACACCATGTCATCCTTGGGTGTCTGAAACAGGTTTGTAATCATACCATCTCCTTGTTTCCAATTGTCAAAATTAGTAACCTCATATGATAGTTGTAAAGGAATTTTTTGGAAATGACCCTCAATATTGCAAATGGGATCTTCATTAGTGTTGGCCCTTGACCAGGTTTTGAGGAAACGTTGGTCATGTTTGACCATTTTTGGGACTTCGATAGGCTGGTCGAAGATGGAGTGCCCAGGAAAAGCGGAGATCGCGGGATCTCACCCTTTTTGCGGGATTTTTGGGTTTTAGGGTTTATGTAACGAGTCTGGGATGTCAACCCATGGTTTTACCCATGCTTAGGCCTCTTTTTTAATGTATAAATAGGAATCTAAGCAATGTAAGAAATAGCAATATCTCTACTCGGCTTTGTGCAAGAGCCTGTGAAGGTTGCTAAGTGCAAATAGTTGTAAGTGCTTCGTGCATACTATATGTTGAGACTTGCAGAGTTAAGTGCAAGTGATTGTAAGAAGGCTTAGTGATTTGACCTGACTCGGGAAGGAGGATCTAGCGAGGTGCGCGTAGATCTTCTACCCTTGCGGAGTTGGATCTGTGGCTTGGTGCATGTAAGTAGATTGGAAGAAGCTAATAAAGAAGAAGAAGAGTTGGTGGACGCAGCCCCACACTGGGGTGAACCAGATATATCCTATGTCGATGTGCTTTGTGCTATGATTGTTCATATTGTTCATGTATTTTCTTAATGCATTGTTATGATAGATATATCTATGAATTCTTAGTGCTTATGATGTGAATCAATGCTAGATCTGCTTTGATGTTATATGCTGAATGGTTGGATGTTGAGTAATACTGCATTGTTATGTACTTAGGGTTTGATTTTCGATGTGACTAAGAGTCATAATCTAATGAATGTTAATTGCTAAGTTCTCTGTTAAGTATTGTGATCACAGATCTGTGTCCCAACTATGTTTTAGAAACTTGAGTCCTGCAACCCCCCTGCCTCTACCTCGGGTGAGACTTCATCTTCTTCGCAGGTGTTGCCGAAAGGGCTGGTAGTTAGGGTTTTTTTGGTGCGTTGTTGAAACGTTGAACCCTGGGTCTTCCCCTGTGCCAACAAATGGTTCTGTTGCCAGGACCTGAAACTGTGATTGCTAGGAACTGAAGAAAAGAGAAATCTATGTGCATAGATTTTTTGTTGTAGTGTGCAATATTCTACTTGACTTGTGAATCTCTATGCTAAGAAGAGAATCAGATCTAAAGAAAAGAGGTAAGATCTTAAATCTTTGTGCTCTGATAAAGGTAAGATAAGTGGAAATTTTTGTTTTGAAAGTATGGATTTAGGTATGTTTGATAGATTTTGTCCTAGTTTGGAAACTAGGGCACAACTAGAAGAAAGAAGATTTGATATGAATGGATCTGATAGATATAGTGAAAGATATGTTATCCCTATGCATAGAAATAATTTTTGGACTAATAAGTGCATGCGGGATCCTAGAAATAATTTTTTGCAGGTCCATCATTGTGATCCCAGTGTGTAGTACAGAAAAGGTTGGGGATGATTTAAGAGAAAGAGAGGATTGACATTATGTTATAGTTGCAGAAGATCGGGACATCTTGCTAAGGAATTCCCTGGTAGAGGTCCTATTTTTATTTGTTGTAAAGCTACTGGTCATGAGGTTTTGGATTGCCTTAGAATGATTGCTAAAGTTGAAAAGATGAACATGAGACAAGAAAACTATGAAGAAGGTCAAGAGACTAAGAATATGCTAGAACACCAGAAAGAATTAGAGACTATATTATTGCAGATGAAAGAAACATTGAATGATCATAGAGACATCAGTTTACCAGAGATCTTAAAAGAGAAGGAGTTCATAGAAACAAGAATAGGAGACTTCGACATAGAATGTGTTCTGGATGAGGAAACATAGGTGAACATTATGCCAAAAAGTACTTGGGAAATTTTGGGAAAGCCTGCTATGATTCCTTCATTAGGAGGGATAGGCTTGTTTAAAGGAAAGATGATAACCCTATGTGGAAGACTTACTCATGTACCTATGATAGCCCATGGAAAATCGACAGAAGAATAATTTGAGGTCATTAAGTTTGTTGAGAACATCGCTCCTTTTTCACTTTTGTTAGGAAGGACCTGGATTGAGAAAGATCAGATCCAAAGGAAAGAAGAGAAGGAAGCCATAGAACAAAAAAAGAAAGAATTAAGGGACTTCATAGTCAAGAAAATAGAACGACTAAGAGAAGAACAAGAGGACAAGTCGAAGCAACTGAGGGCCAGATAATTGGCTGTCGAGATTGAAAGAATGCAAGAAGGCTTAATGAACCTATCCATGCAAGAGAAAAGAGAACCTACCCTTGAAGTAAAAAGAGAAGAGGTATTCCACTTAAACCCTTTGAAAGACCCTCAACAGTGCAAAGTTACTATGCTAAGAGTAGATAAAAATAAAAATGGAAAGAGGAATCCAGAGACTCAGATCACGAGAAAGAAGGAAATAAATCTCAGTAAAAAGAAAGAAAAGATAGAAAAACTGTAGGAGGTTCCAGAAAATACTTCGTAGAAAGCAGGCTTACAGAACTTGAACCTCATCGGAATAGCAGAACAACACAGACTGGCACTTCGCCATGGCGAAGCAAGATGACCATTGGAGGTGTCCCGACCGTTAGAATGATGCTCTGAAATGGTTAGAATCTAGTTATTGCTGGAAAGATCACCATTGGATCATTGGGACCACACCACAACGAACGGAATCGTATTAATTGAAGAATTCCTACCCGTTGGAGGAGTCTATTACAACGTTGCTATTTAATCCATCGAATGCCTCACTGGGGACACTTTTGCAAACTGAGATATTCGAACCCACTGAGAACTAATTGTTATCGCGTCGTGATTTTGATACCTCACCACCCATTTTCTTACCTTGAGTGTCCAGTCACTTACCTGAGATATTTTATCACGAGCGTGCATGACGGGCGACCTTAGCGCAGTTGAGAAATATGTCGAAGAGGTTTTGATTGACCTTATGGCTGAGAAGGTCATGTCTGTAGGAGTACAGGCCCCATTGATGGTCGGATTGCAAGCATCCCCCTTGATTTCACATCGATCCAGTTGATCTGGGCCATCCTGAACTGCGACGGAGAAGAGAAGCAAGCACCGCAACGACCTGGTGAACGCGAAGCTCATCCCTTTGATCTTGCTCGACTACATCCTGCCTCTGGCTAGCATGGTTATTCATGCCAGTGTGCCAAGAGATTTCGAGTACACACTCATTAGTGCATACCTCCCGAAGGGGATATGCGTAGTTGGACCACAGATAGGACTGATCCCTGATCTTGATATCAACGACTTTAACCTAGGAGATAGGAATAATTATGCGTTGATCACACTACATAAGTACTTGACAAAGATGACTGGGAAGAAACTAAATATAGTCCCCCATCCATGGATTAAGGAGATCATGAGGTCCACCATCCTTAACATCATGAAGATACCCCACTTCAGAAAACACCGGGAGGTTAACGTGTGTGTTAAACTCCTCTTGTCGTGCTACCATGGAGGTTATCTCTAGTTGGATAGACGCGTGACTGTGGATCCAACGATGATCCACATGATCACTGGACTAAGAATGAAGGGACAAGACCCTCACCAATTCTACCCAGGGAAGGTTGTAGATCGCACCTTGGCACAACGAATAAAGGAAACGTATGGCAATGTGGAGAAGGGGAAGCGAGGCTACAAGGTAACCTCCATCCAAGATGGCATAGTGCACCTAGCTTTCCATTTGATCATTGGTAATCTCGTCAGGAAGAACAGACCAATTCAAGTCATGGGGTTTGTCATCTATCTCATAGGGAAGTGCATTGAATGGATGCAAATGAACTAGGTGAGCTACCTCATCAATGAGTTAGAGAAGGACTGTCGCGAAGCGCAGGACCAAGGCTACGAGTTCCACTTTAGTTAGTTACTAATACTCATAGCATTTTTCACTTGGGAGATGCCTAAGGGAGTGACATTCCCAAAGGTTCATCCATCAGAACCCTTGGCTGTGAGGTTCACCACCTTGTGGTATACAAGCGACATGGCAAAGCAATGGAAATAAAATGTGGTGTTTCATACCTACTACCTACAACTCACTTCAGCCATTGAGTCATTCCCACGAATGACTCCAAACACCTTGCATACTTACAGGACACTAGCAAAGTTCCATGCAGACAACCACTTAATTTACATCACTGCGTGCAAGGATGAAAGCAAGGAGGAACTACAATCATATTACAAATTGACTGAGGAGGGTATGGTGGAGATAACCAAGGAATGGCCTGCAGAATTCCTTGAACCAGTTGGAGATGAATAAATCTCCGACCTTGACCTCATTGGAAGTCTTGTGGTCACCCAGGAAGAGTATGATGGACCCAGCAGCAGCAAAAAGAAGAAGAAGGAAGAAATGAAGGAGATAAAAAGTGCATCGGAGGAAACTACGTCTGATTCACTTGGAGGAGAAGGAGGTGACGAAGTAAACCAAGAAGAGGAAGGGGAAGAAGACAAGCATGAAAAAGGAAAATTGACATTGCCTAAGGATCCCCTTACAGAGGTCGAGACGTCAAATAAAAGGAATGTTTCTCCAAATAAACCCTCATCGCAAAAGAAGTCATGAGCCAATAATCTTCAGTCACAGGCTGTGCTCATAGTGGATGATATTGACCTCATCATCGCAATTGTAGTAGATACTTCAGAGGATATTTTTTAGCGAAACGAAGAAAACCAGGAGAAAATGTATGACAAAATCTTGGTGGAGATGAAAGGGGTACAAAAATCCCTTTATTCGAGCCGTGCAATGTCTAGTGCACTGTCGTCATCAGAAGTTATAGAATTGGGAGATGAGCCTGCCCAACTATGCAAATTAGCAGATGCGACAGAGGCTCGCCTTCATCAAGTAGAGGAGGAAAAAGAGCAGTCCACAGAGACCTTAAAGCAAGCAAAGGAGGAATCCCTAGAGAAATGTCGGGTTGTGCAGCAAGAGAAAGATGACCTCTGGGTGAAGTTTGAAGAGGACAGAGAGAATATCCAAAAAGAAAAAGAACAGTTGCTTGCGGAGAAGATGGGAGTTAAAGAGGCAGTCACTAGAGAACTTCACTTTGTGTCGGGCTTGACCCAGATGGAAGAAGAGACAGTTGAGAGCCAAGTGGGGAACCTCATTGAATCCATTTAGCAGCTTCAAGCAAGAGTAACAGAGTTAGAATTGCAAGCAGTGTCGAGCACTCCGCAGGACATGCGAGACTAGAGGGAAGAAAATGCCAGGAGTGCAGTTGAATGAATCAAGGCATTGGCTTTAGAATGCAAGCAACTTAGTAACCAAAGTGCATAGACCTATGAGCGCCTTGTAGACAACCCAGATCTAAGGAGATTGGAGGCACAACTCCAAGAGGCAAAACAGCAGGCATCGACAATACAAGCGCAGTTGAAGCTTCTTTCAACAGTAGAGAAGATGAAAAGGTCACAGGAGAAGCGCGCAGTTCAACAACAGGTCTCTGTCATCCAGAGTCGAGTTATGGAGGTGACATAGTGACTCCAGCTGATGCAAGATGAAGCTTGCAACCTCTTTGAAGATATTGAGGGACAAGGATCACAGCTGGAACAGGAGGTCACCACAGTAGAGCAGCACCTAGAAGGGCCTGTCACTAAGCGAGTCATTCAAGAGTTCGTCGAGCAGGAGGCTTTGGCAAAGCAGCAAGTTGAGGCATCTCAAGCTAATCTTGAGGCCTTCGAAGCAGATTTTCCCATATCAGAGTGACTCAGGATGAGTCACAGGTGAGTGTTGGGGGCCTGTTGGCCCTTGACCAGGTTTTGAGGAAACGTTGCTCATGTTTGACCATTTTTGGGACTTCGACAGGCTGGTTGAAGACGGAGCACCCAGGAGAAGCAGAGATCATGAGATCTCACCCTTTTTGTGGGATTTTTGGGTTTTAGGGCTTATGTAATGGGTATGGGTTGTCGGCCCATCATTTTACCCATGCTTAGGCCTCTTTTATAATGTATAAATAGAAAGCTAAGCGATGTAAGAAGTAGTACTATCTCTACTCGGCTTTGTGTAATATCCTATGAAAGTTGCTAAGTGCGAATAATTGTAAGTGCTTTGTGCATACTATATGTTGAGACTTGCAGAGTTAAGTGCAAGTGATTGTAAGAAGGCTTACTTCTTTGACCTGACTCGGGAAGGAGGATCTGGCAAGGTGCACGCATATATCCTACCCTTGCAGAGTTGGATCTGTGGCTTGGTGCATGTAAGCATATTGGAAGAAGCTAATAAAGAAGAAGAAGAGTTGGTGGACGTAGCCCCACACTGGGGTGAACCACGTATATCTTTTGTCGATGTGCTTTGTGCTATGATTGTTCATATTGTTCATGTATTTTCTTAATGCACTGTTATGATAGATAGATCTATGAATGCTTAGTGATTATGATGTCAATCAATGCTAGATATGATTTGATCCTATATGTTGAATGGTTGGATGTTGAGTAATACTGGGTTGTTCTGTACTTAGGGTTTGATCTGCGATGTGACTAAGAATCATAATCTAATGAATGTTAATTGCTAAGTGCTTTGTTAAGTATTGTGATCACAGATCTGTTTCCCAGCTAGGTTGTAGACACTTGAGTCCTGCAACCCCCCCTACCTCTACCTCGGGTGAGACTTCATCTACTTCGCAGGTGTTGTCGAAAGGGACGGTAGTTAGGGTTTTGTTGGTGCGTTGTTGAAGAGTTGAACCCTAGGTCTGCCCCTGTGCCAACAATTAGAACCAATCACATCCCACTTGCACCTTCCAACATGTATGAACTCATCAATGTTATCAACAATGTCTTTATCATAACATGAAATATTTAATGCATCCAAGGGATCCTCTAGCACCTCTTCTCTTTCCAAATCATAAAACAAAGCATTGTCAAAATTCTGGAAAGGGAAGTAACTTACCATGTTCACTTATTATTGTGCAGGATCATCAATGGCTTGGATGACTTCATCAGATAGAAGAGGGTCCAATATGCCATCCCCAAGACTCATCTCTTCATCTTCATCAGAAAATGAAGGGGCTAGCTCTTCCAATGGTTCCTTCACTTCTTCACCTTCTGAATCATAAAACAAGGTGTCATCAAAAAACTGGGAAGGAAAATGACTCACCTCATTCTCTTCATCTTGTGCAGGAGATATAGGATCTTGGAGAGCTTCATTGGATGAAGGAGTGGTCACATGTGCTTCATCCTCATAATTCACTTCTCTAGTTAAATCTTCAGTGCATTCTATTGAATCATGGAAGAAATCTTTCTCCTCTTCAAGGGGTTGAAAAATTTCTTCGTAAATATCTTCCTCTATATCAGAGGGTTATTGGTATTGAGTAAGGTACACATCCCTGAGATCTCCCACAATCTCAGTGGTGAATCCTTCGTCTTCTAGGGTTGTTGTGAGATTATTAAGGGCATCTTCATACATCAGGCATTGTGGTTTCACAAACTCAATAAACCTACTGATGAGGTCTACAAAAGATGAAATACCCCTATCATCACAACAAATCTTAAACCAATCTTTCAAAAAGGATGGCAGAGAAAGTATGAATAATTTAACCAGCACATCCTCCCCTCCCAATTCTATCTCTCTTATATACTTCAAGAATTCTACAATGTGAGTTATTGGGAGCCCTCCAAATCTTGGAGAGTTTCTTGACCATTTTGTATCAAATTAATTTAGGTATCCTTGAAAACTTTTGAAATGAATAGTCAGATACACTTGTTCCCAAAGTTCCATGATCCCATAACTTGGAAATATCATAGAATTGAGAGTAAGGTGGCACCTTGGAAAAGGCTAGTGGAGTCACCAGATAATTTTCTTGAAAATATAAAAGGGATGAGGGGATCACCCTCAGTTGAGTCTCCAGGTGAGCTTTGTAAAAGTAAAGGATTTTGAGGAAAGGCTTACCAAAAAGTGTTGTCTTTGAGGAGAATTGACTTAATGTTCTCGACAACAACGCCAAAATTTTATTGCTCAATTTGTACTTATTCCAAAGGAAAAGGTTAAGGAAAGGAAAATTAGCATAACATGAGGTTATCCTTTCATTGTCACCTCAACAGGATACCTCTTTCTATTTAGGGTTGATGGCCGAGGGGAGACGTACCTGGTGACCTGGGGGTTTGATAAGGCAAAGGTTAAAGTATCTATAAAATTATCTCCTCTCACAAGTCACACAGATAAAAAAGTCCTAGGGTTTTAACCAATAAAGCAATGAAGTATTCAAATGTACCTACCCAGAACAAAGCAACAAGAAAAGATATCTTTTGCAAGCACAACTTGTTGTTAGTACTTCATAAAACCATGGATTTTATCAATAAATCAATAGTTGATATATGATGAAGAAAACATATTTTTATAACAACAATGTTTATAAGATAATAGAATCACAATAAATGCCTTAAAATGGCTTCACATTGACCAATAATAATTACTCAATAATAGCAAAGTAATAGCATTTGTCAGAAGCTAATTAGGTGGTGTATTAATCAACTTTTCAATTTCTTTTAGGTGTTTTTAGTGTTGCAATAGATGGTTGTAGTCTACTTTTGTAACAATAGTAAATAGGTTAGTGGATTAGTCTATTCTAAGGTTAGGAATAGTTAGTAGAGAGCTTAAGGTAATAGTTTTGAGGGTGGATTTCATCAATCACTCAATTGTAAGACTTAGATCAATGCTTTTTAGGGTAAATGGAGTCTCTTTTAGCAGTGGAAATCTTGAAGGAACAAAATGATAATAAGAGAGATAGAGACAAGAAGGTTAATGATTGAAGTGTTGGTATCCCAAGGCTTCAATCACTAAACCTTAGGGGGGGAAATGGCCTCTAGGAATTAGGTAACCCTAGGCCCTAGCGGTTTTCCTCCTTCTTAGCTCAAAGATGAAGTAGATGACGGATAGATGAAGCAAAAGATGCTAGGGTGTTGCAATGGCAAGGCCCTTAGCAAGAAAGCTTCAAGAAAATCGGTTTTCTAGCATAATCTAGTAGGTGAAAGTTATAAAGGCAAGAACAATAACATGTTCTTTAGACTCTTAGGGTTTTAAGCTAGCAATTTCATAATCTTACAATAAATGCAAGATAAATACAACCATAACCATTCAATGAAGAAGAATTACAGAAAATTTACTTACATTCACCAAGAATCATCTAGCAATAAGCCTAGTTGAACACTTCCACCAAGAAAAATACTAAAATACTCCAAAAATAACCTCCTTCAAGAAGTGTGCACTATATTTAAGCCAAGAAACCCTAATTAGGGCGCAAATTTCAGACCTCACTTATTGATCTAGATTTAGGAGTGGAACGAACTGATTAGCAGACTGAATACAATAAAAACAGAGATAGGAAGAATAACACAAATATCTAGTGAACAATATCTTCTATTAAATAATGAAATAGGTTGAAACTGTAAAATTGTAGAACTGAAACTTGCTCGAATGGTGGTAGCTATCTCTGAGAAGAGATGTGGCTGCTACGTGCATCCATCTAAGAAGAATTGATTACAATGAGGCTCCATAGGCCCTTTTCATATTATTCATGAATGCCAAAACCCGAAACATCCAAAAACCTAACCCTAGAAGGTGAAACATCAAATGTCATGTGGGCCCTATGGGTAACTTGGTGTAATTTGGTACCTCAACTTCCTAGGGTCATAACTTTTGCATACAACCTCTGTTTTAGGCGCGTGATAGCCCGTTAGAAATTTCTTTCATAGATCTACACATTTTGCCTTCAGACTCTAACTTTGTCTAAAGGTTGAATGTGGTGAGTCAAAAAACAATGTTTAGGGCCCCAAAACAGCCCTGGAAGTACAACAAGATGTGCTGAAATGAAAACATACAAAATAATCCAGTTGGATTAGGCGAGAGGCCACCTATATCCACATGGAGAATGTGTGAGGCTTTAGATAGCCCCAGAAGTGCAGAACACACAATTATAAATTAGTACAAAAAGATGTGTTGAATAAAAAATGGAGAAGAGGAGCCAGTTGGAATAGGTCGGTGGCCACCAATATCCACCTGGATCAATCCTCCCCCCTTAGGAAGCAACGGTATCCATTGCATTGAGTTCCCCCATCAGGTGAGGAAACTTATGTTGGATTTGGCCTCGAGTGAGCCACTTGCCTTGGAGTAGAAGTTTCCTTTCCTTGACAACCCGATTGTTGAGATTTGTACCTTGGGAGGTGTTTCCCATGTGTTTTTATCCTCCTTAACACATGTGGGAAGGTTTAGTCACTTTGTACCTAGTACTTTTGTCTATTTGTAATTTGACTTTGGTTAAAGTGCATTTTGGTCACTTTTGGCAAAAGTGAACATTAAATCACCTTTTGGTGATTTTGGAGACATAAGTAGACTTAGGGAACTTAACCCAAAAGTGGGTTATGGGTTAGATTTATTTGGTGAGATCTCATCCCTTCATTTGGATTGATCTCAACCATCTAATCTTAGGTTACCCTATTCTTGCCTAAAGAGGGGCAAAGGAGACAAAGGAGGGTGCATTGTTCATAGAGGGTTTTGCTCATGAGAGGAGGAGTGCTCTAGCTATGGATATGAGGTCAGATGCATGAGGATTGTAGGAGGAGGCCGCTAGCTTTGCTTGAGAGCATCTTGGAGCAGCTTGCTTCTATGTTTTATTGGAAAGATTCTTCTGTTGAGGAGGGTGCATGGCTTTGGCAGGATATTTTCTTCCTGGAGGGATTTCTAGCCATCAGAATTCAGTGATATCAGTTGCAGAGTGAGGACAGCAACAGGAGCTTCATTCCTGTGGAGGGGTTTTCCATTCTGGCATCACAGTTGTTTTCTGGAGCAGATCTGGCAGTTTACATGTGGGGCGCACCATCCTGGAGTGCTTCTGGCAGTTTGAGCTTGTATATCTTCTCTTCTGGAGTTGCTATTGTATCATGTTCCATATTGTATTGTGTTTATTGTAACCCATATTTGCTTTACCTCATTATATACATCTAGATCTAAAACTGGTTTTCCCCGGAGGGGTTTTGTCCAGGGTCATGTTGACCAAAAATACTGTGTCTACAAATGCATGTTATTAGCTCTTATATCTATCCATATTTCAACATAAAATATGTATTAGGTGTGTTGTAGTTATTTGGTATGCATGTATTAATTTCCTATGCCTGAAACTACTTGCTAGAGCACCCAAATTGAGACTACAACCATAACAATCAGCTAAAACTAAACATGACTGTTGGCTGTTATAAAACAGCAGAAAATTAAAAAGAAGACAGAAGAAAACTTAGAACCTTAGCTTGGTCAAAGACAGACCAAGAAGGCAGTTGATAGGACCTGGAAAATTCACATGGTATCAGAGCTTCGTTTGCTGATTTTTGGGACAGTTTGGACAGCAATTTGTGTGGCTGCCATATACTTTCATTAGGCAGATTTTGAGGACAGCCATTGAATTCTTCAGTGGTTGACACATGGCAGAATTTTGCAGTGGATTTTTGGGCAGTTTGAGACACGTTGAGATCAGTCTCTTTTCACACCTACGCAGTAGGAGTGAGGCTGATTTCGTTGACCTCTTTTCACACCCGTTCTGTTGGGAGTGAGGTCAGTTCACATTGTCTCTTTTCACACATGTTTTGACAGGAGTGAGACAGTGTGTTCCTTGGCAGAGAAGCATCAGTTGGGGATTGCAGATTGGCAGTGATGTCAACATCTCAGATGCGAGTTGAGGATAGGCTAGTTGGGGCTAGCAACTGGTCTTCTTGGAAGGCCAGAATGGTCTTCGTCTTGGAGGACCTCAAGCTATGGGATATAGTCAAGGCAGTTGTTCCTGTGATTCCTATGACTTCTCCCGTCTTGGTGGCAGAATACAGGAAGAGGAACAACAAGGCGAAGAGGACTATTTCTGATGGAGTCCGAGATCACATTATACCCCATGTGACGGGGAAGGATCATGCATATCATATGTGGGCAGCGTTGACTATCCTATATGAGAGCTTGAATGAGAACCGGAAGATGGTTCTTCATGATAGACTCAGGAGCATTCGCATGCTCAAGGATGAGTCAGTTTCTTCATTTCTTGCTATATTCACTCAGATCAGAGATGCGCTTGGAGTCGTCGGTGAGGTGATTGTGCCCAACTCTTTGGTGAGGCAAGCTTTTCATAGCTTCACCAAACCGTGGGGTCCATTCATTCAGGGCATTGTTGCCAGGGAGGCCTTACCCACATGGGAGAGGATGTGGGATGACTTCGCCCAGGAGGATATCAGATTAGCATCAGAGTCTTCTGGACAGAGGTAGCAACAGAGTGGTTAGGGTGGAGAGGATATTTCTCTTTGGGCAAAGGGAAAGAAGAAGGCCGGTCGGGGTGGTCGGCAAGGTCCCAAGACTAGGGGCCAGCCTCAGAGGAGTGGAGGAGCATAGAGCAGCAGTGGTCAGAGTAGTGGTCACGGCAGTGGTCAGGGAAGAGATATGAGCAAAGTGAAGTGATTTGTTTGTAAGAAGTTCGGGCACTATGCAGGACAGTGTCTGAACAAGAAGAAGAAGAAGGGTGGTACAGCGGTTACAGCAGAGGAGACAGACTTTCAGACTCAGTTTCAGTAGGAGTGTGCATTTCCTGTTTGTTGCAGTTCGATTGAGTATTCACCATCGAGCCACATTACAAGCGTTCGAGAGAATTTTTCTGACCTCAGAGACACCGAGGTCAGGATAGATATCTCACTAGGAGATAACAGAGTTGTTACAGTTGCTGGGATTGGCATAGTTTCTTTTAGGAGAGAGAACTTGCCACCTATATCATTTACTGATGTTCTCTTCATCTCGGGGATGAAGAAGAACTTGATTTCAGTCTCCACCCTCCAGGATAGAGGTTTTGAGGTCTCATTCAGGGGCACCAAGGTACTCATTTATCCTCGAGGTTGCTCTATAGACTCAGGACAGGTGATTGGAGTGAGAGAGGGAGACTTGTATCGATTACTGTTTCAGCCACTACATGCATTGGTGGCTAGTAGCGACAGCAGTGGACAGTTGTGTGAGTTGTGGCATCGTAGGATGGGACACCTACATCATGGGGATCTTGGAGGACTGAGAGAGATTGTGACCGGAGTGCCACAGATCAGCATAGAGCATCAAGATGTTTGCAGAGGGTGTGTGCTTGGCAAGTTTGCCAAGGCTTCGTTCCCCAGCAGTGACAGCAAATCAACTGGGATACTAGATTTAGTACACACGAATGTGTGTGGGACCATGTCTCGGAAGTCATTGAGTGGTTGTGAGTATTATCTCACATTTATTGACGACTACTTGAGGAAGAATTGGATCTATTTCCTGAAGGCCAAGAGTGAGGTCTTCGCACGGTTCCAAGAGTTCAGGGCTCTTGTGGAGAACCAATCGGGAAAGAGGATCCAAGTCTTGCGGTCGGATAACGGGGGAGAGTATTCCTCGAGACAGTTTGTAGACTTCTGTGCACAGCGAGGCATCAGGAGACAGATGACCGTACCCTACAACCCCCAGCAGAACGGGGTTGCTGAGAGGAAGAACCGGGCTATTACTGGTGCAACGAGATCTATGCTGCATGATCAGAGTTTGTCTTTGTACTTGTGGGCAGAGGCATGTGGTACTGTAGTTTATCTGCAGAACATGAGTCCCCATAGGATTTTGGGGAAGATGACTCCTGAGGAGGCCTTCACTGGGAGGAGGCCCGATGTTGAGCATATCAGGATTTTTGGATGTTCGACTTTCTCGCATGTCCCCTCGGAGAGGAGGACGAAGCTAGACCCCACAGCTCAGCAGGGGATTCTAGTTGGATACTCAGAGGTGTCAAAATCCTATCGGATCTACATTCCACCACTTAGGAAAGTGGTGGTGAGCAGAGATGTCAGATTTGAGGAGGATAGGGATTTTGCGAGATCTCTTGAGTCGAGCCAAGCAGTTGAGGATGATGCAGAGTTTCCAGTTGCAGATTTAGAGGGAGCACAGCCTCAGTGGTCAGGGACACCATTTTCAGAGGTGACAGGGTCACCATGCACAGCTTCAAAGTCACAGGCACAACATGTTCAGTCAGATGGGGCATAGACTTCAGAGAGAGGTCAGACTTCAGGATCGCAGAGTGTTGCGGCGAGTCCTGAGGCCATTACTCTTGGGCAGAGAGACCTTACTTCTCCATTAACCACTTCAGGGAAGAGGAGATCGAGATGGTTTCAGGAGACCCTGAAGGAGGCCATTGAGAATGTAGGGGATCCCAAGAGTCAGATCAAACAGAGGAGGCCACCAGTCAAATTGGGAGCATACTTGGCACTAGTGACTACTATCAGGGATATTGAGCCACAGAAATTTGTGCAGGTAGTGGATCATCAGGTCTGGAGAGAGTCCATGGTTGAGGAGTATGACTCCATTGTGCGCAATGATGTCTGGGATGTGGTTCTGAGGCCTGTGGGGAAGTCAGTTGTGACTTCTAGATGGTTGTATAAGACCAATATTGTTGCAGATGGCAGCGTGGAGAAACACAAGGCTCGTTTTGTGGCACGGGGCTTCTCTCAAATTGAGGGAGTTGACTATGATGAGACTTTTTCACCAGTTGCGAGATACACTTCCATCAAGACTATCATTTCCATAGCAGCAGAGATGGGTTGGCGCATTCATCAGATGGATGTTAAAACCGCATTTCTGAATGGCTTTATTGAGGAGGAGGTGTACATAGAGCAGCCACAGGGCTTTGAGGTGAGTGACAGGGAGACTCACG
>ML791513.1:189161-201101 GCA_009831015.1 Picea engelmannii | reverse complement strand
CCACTTCCCCCATGTGTCCAACCTCCTTTTTCACTATGCAAGAAAGACGGACACCTCACCAAAAAATGCCCATCTCTCCCCGAGTTGCGTAACCTCATCCAACTCCCTCGAGCACCACCATCGGTCGTCACTTCCTCCAGTATTACCGCTATCTCACAGAACATAAGTAACAAAGTACTGTGAACCAAATTCGCATGCACCATCTATTTAGAATATGGCCATTACACACACCATTGTCCAGCATTACCTCAATTTTGACAAACACTAACAGCTATACACCAGAGCTTTCAGCAAACACCCACCCCAACTCCTGTCACCGACATCCATTATGTCACAACCTCAGTCAACGAACGCATGAGATGTCCTTTCTCTCTATGAAAACCACTTGATCATTTCACATATCAATTTCCTACGATCATTGAATATAGGCATCGTCAACTAGCCCCTATTCAACATCATACCCCCCCCTCCTCCAACAAACCCGATAAATACCCTAACCCCATCAATTGATATGGTTCATATCTTCCCACCAGAACCTGAAGCACTCCCTTCTCCCCCATGGTTCCTAGATGATTTATATGAGGAGTTACCCCCAAATCCCCCCAATTCTCCAATTCATTTCCCCATGAACATTCTACGCCCGACTACCATTTTTAACCCACAATATCTAGATATTTGGTTTATGTTGAGTGAACCATCACAATCCCCCCCATCAATCCCCCTACATCTTTATCAAAAGGAGACTATGCCATAGTGACAGTCACCAAGGTCACTCCTCTTGATCCCCTATATTCACGCCAGTTTCATTGTGATGAAGATATCCTTGAGGAGTTAAATACCCCTGATTTCCCATGGGACGCGCTCCACCACAGAGCGCTCTTTCTTTCACAGGAAGCCTTCACGCCTCCTAACCAACACCCCATATATGCAATTGAAACCAAATATTTTCTCCCATCAGGGCATATAGATTGGTTCAATAACCCTATCCCTACCCCTGACGCTTTCAAGGAAGGCAATATAGAGGATCTCACATGGATATTGATAGTGAGAGACAAGAAGAGATGGTGCCTTCTCCCCCTCACACTCCAACAGTTCAGAGGGATACAGTAGATCCTATTTATCCAATTGATCTCGTTGATCTTGTAGATCCAGTTTATGTTCCCATAGATATTGCAGTAGGTCGGAAGAGATCTGCATGGGCTCGTCAGACTCTACAGGAGGCAAAAGCACATGAATATCCTTGTGGTACCTTCTGAGAGAGAAAGAGACCTCAAAGATATTCATGCTATGTCACAATTATGAGCCACAATCATTGATTTTAAGCCTCCCTGTTATGAGTGTTGATATTGTAACTATGGTCGGTATTCGTAATGTGAAAAGTAAAAAGTTAAAAGTAGTTTAGTATAAATATATATAATAAATAAGTAGTTATTTATTATCCAAGGGATGCATCCTTTCATTGATGGTCACCATATTTTCTATATATATGAAACACTCATCATTGTAATAATATCATTCGAATATACAATATCATCTCATTTAGAAAAATCAACATAGTATCATAGTGGGACTGGGATTGACTCCCTCATGGGAGATCCTATGAAAATAAGAAAGATATCTTGAGTCTTGTGTGAAGATTTATATCTCATAGAAAAATCAACAAGAATAAGAAAACAACAGAGATGTATGTAAATTTTTGTGAAGCCCCAGAAGTTAGAGGACTCACCTGCATGATGATACAATTTGTAAGGGATGAAGAGAAGAGAAGCGTTGTGCAATAAAGGACACTAACATAAACACGCATTTTGAGTCATAATCTAGATTTTTCATACATTGCAGACTGCATTCAAGTCTGCAATAAAAGTAATATCCGAGTTGGCTTGCATTTCAATTTGCAGGCATCACATTTATGATGGGGCAGCAGGATGATAATCAGGCAGTTCAATGGTGTTTTGACGCCCATCCTTTGAATTGGGTAGACAGTTTACATCGAGATCACGCAAAGTTGTGGAGGGGTCCATTATGATTTGTGGGCTATGTGATTCAATTGGCGTGGCTCCAAAATGACTAAATTGTTCTATCACTACTGTCATAATACTTCTCAATTTTCTTCAATCAAACTCCAGTAAATCACAATGAAATCAATAGTTGATAGTTGGAAGCATATCACGTGAAATTGGTAGTAATGATGGCGATCCAAAAATAGCTAGAATTGGAAATAAAACTGCCAATTGGGGATGCAATTGTGAGGATCCGGGATTGACTTGGAATTCAAGGAAAATAAATTATCCCAATTGGTTATGTGTTGTTTTGTGTAGAGATAAAATGGGAAGGATTTGCATATGCAGAAGGAGCAGTTTTTGGTCACAGTAGCATTGATGTGAGCAGGAAGATGGAAGCCCAATGTTTCATCCCTGTAGAGATGATTTCCCTTTTGCTTTGCGCTCTTGTCTGGGATTTTGGGTCTAATAAAAACATTGGATCTATGGATTCTCTATTTCAGACCCTTGATCAAAGCATGATGAGAATTCTTGCCATAAGTGTAGGCCTTAAGGTGATGGAAGGGTACATGTACCAGAGGGCATTGCAAGTCTCTCCCATATATATGATAGAAGTTCCAAGAAGACAAGTAAAATTGACCATTATGAATACCTCCCTAGTTAAGAAGGAGTGTTGATTTTTTTGTAACTATGGTCGGTCTTCATAATGTATATATTCGAAAAATAAATTTGTGAAAAGAAGGCTCATGGCAAGAGATTTCTCCCAGAAAGAGGGGGCAACCAGTGAAGCAAATTGGACAAGAAGGGTTTGCTTCAATGTAAGATGGATCCAGTTGGCTCATGAAAAAATGTAGACATGGAGGGAAATACCTACCAACATTATTTTAAGGAGAGACATTTCCAGACGTGATGCTCAGAGACAAAATTCTCTAGGAGTTGTATTCCTCCAGGACAAGATCATACCAGATAGAAGAAATAGTTCCAAAGGTCATGGATATAGCCATTCAGACCCACTATAGCACATCTATGGTTATAGATCCAATGGAGATGGAAGACACAGTATGAGTCCCAGAGGGAGCAGTTGCAAGAGCCCAAAAGGAGAAGTTACATAGCTCTAGAGAGAGCAGTTGTAGAGAGAGTGGAGTATCGACTCTCAGTACATGTAGATCCACTTCTAGAGGAGCTAGTCCTATATTGGTTATTCTTGGGATGATCCATTGTTCCTATCGGGAGATTGAGTATTATCCAAGGGATTGGAGATGTGGCAAAGACTAGGAAAGAAATCCCTCTGACAGAGGAAGTACACAATTGTGATCTTGCATAGATATGGCATAATGGATTACAGTTCCATGGTCACACCCATGATATCAAATTTGAAGAAGCTAAATGAGGCAACTTCAGACTCAAATTTGGTGGACCCTACGATGTACAGACAACTAGTTGGGTCCCTGATGTACCTGGTGAACACCAAGTCAGATATATGTCTTATGAGCACCTTGAGTTAGGTCATGAGTGAACCAAGGCAATTGCATTGGGTTGCTGCAAAACATGTGTTGAGGTACCTATGTGGTACAATTGGTTATGGACTCAGAAACTTCTCAGGTGGAGAAGTAATGTTACTAGGATATACATACTCTAATTGGGTAGGGAGTGCAGAAGACAGAAAGAGTACCTTTGATGCATATTTCAGTTTGGGCTCATCCATGATATCTTGGATTAGCAGGAAATAGAAGTATGTGGCACTCAGCGTTGTAGAGGCAGAGTACATTGGAACATGTGATGCTTGTACGGAAGTAGTATGGCTCCGTAATTTTATTTATGGACTATTTCATCAGGTGTCGGATTCGACTGTGATATTATGTGACAATAAAATTTGTGTGAATCTTTCAAAGAATCTGATGTTCCATGACAGGTCAAAGCACATTGAGATCAAGTATTATGACATCCTTTATTGAGTCCAAAAGGGAGAAGTAAAACTCCAGTATATCTCCACTGATGAGAAGATAGTAGATATTTCGATGAAGCACTTGTCCAAAAGGAAGTTTGTGTACTTAAAGAACAAGTTGGGACTTGTGTAGATTGCTCCCTTGGTTGAGAGGGAGTGTTGATCTATATCATGCCAGTACATCTTAGATATGATGATTCAGCATCATGCTAGTACAACTTAGATATGATACAGATGTCTTAAGACACATCATGCTAGTACAAGTTAGATATAATGCAGTAACATCATGCTAGTACAACTTAGAGATGATGCATATGACTTGCATCATGCCAGTACAGCTTAGAGATGGTGCATTGAAACCATTCTAGTACAGATTAGAGATGATGCAGAGGCACTAATATACATCATGTCAGTACAACTTAGATATGATGCATTTGCATCATGCTAGTATGGCTTAGAGATGATGTACAAAATACTCCACATCATGCTACTACAACTTAGATATGATGCATTAGCATAATTCTAGTAAATCTTAGAGATGATGCATATGCTTCAGTCACATTATGCTACTATAGCTTACATATGATGTAGTAGCACCATGCTAGTACATCTTAGATATGATGCAGATGACTCGCATCATGCCTAGATTACTTAGATAGAGTGTGGCTCAGATAGTCATGTGACACTTCATTGAGTGCGTGACAACTACGGGACACATGTGTAGTCATGAGACTATGGTGGATATTGTGTGTCTATGGAAAATAGTTGTATGATATTATGATGGTTGTGTACCACTAGCAGAAATTGTGTGTCTCTGGACAATAGTTGTGTGCTACTATGGTGGTTATGTACCACTGGCGAAGACAATGTGTCTCTAGATAGTACTTGTGTGTTAATACAGTGGTTGTGTACCATTGGCAGTGACTATGTGTCATTAGACAGTAGTTGTGTGCTACTAGCAGTGGTTGTGTACAAGTGGAAAATATCTATGTGCTACTATGGATCAACACAGTCATGTTCTATTGGATGGCATCGTAGTAGTGGTGTGCTACTAGCTAATTTCCATGGAGATTACCAGATCACTTGGAGAAGTTGTGTGTTTCTTGATCGCAGAGACTATGACAGATGATTCAAGCTACCGATGACTCAGTGTACTACTATATGAAGACATCATGAAAAGATACCTCCCTAGCTAAGAGGGAGTCTTGATGTTTAAGGTAGCATCATGAGACATTCTCCCCGGAGGGTCCTGTATGGACTAGTAGGAGGGAATGTGGACTTCATCCTGACATGCCTCAGATGGTCAGATGAAGAAACCAAAACATCGATTTCATGAGGAAACCTCTATATGTAAAATATGGTTTAAGATGACTTAGCTTGATCAGTCCCAAGGGACTGGCCACCCCTTGTAGGATGAGCTAGATCAAGTCTTGTGGATACCAACTACATGACATGTATAAAAGAAGGTGAATGGCCCCAGTAAGCATCGGGTGGACCTTCTCCTACATTGGTTTGTAGACCAATGGAGATAGGATACATTTATCACAAGGGTGTACTTGTGATAACTAGGCCCAAGCATAGTCCTTCCTTGATCATGACAAAGAGTGATATGGACTCAAGGTTCTTTCCATGTATCAAATAGCATTGGGCTGACATTCACTCATAGGGGTTTACCTATGGTAAATTGATCCATGAGGATCTAAAATGATCAAAAATCAAAGTTCTCCAATGTTCATGAAATCATTACCATTGTGAATTTCTCATCGCAATCTTTTCGGTGGTGTAAATGGTTCGAAAATCTGATTCTGTATGTGAAAGTTATCGCGTTCTGAACTTTTACCCAAACGGGCAAAAAACATCAAAGTCAGAGTCAAATTCAATGGACGATGTCAGTAGTACGTCATGATGACATCAGCATGACATGTGGCATCACTAGAGGCTGACACATGGTAGTCAAATTTGGCATTTTCAGACTGAGTTGGACTAGTACAGAAGTGACACGTGGCATTGTACAAAAGTGGCACATGGCACTGTACATAAGTGACACGTGGAACCGTATGAATGATGGCACATGGCAGTATGACATGGTAGTATGGATGGTGACATGGCCCAATGGTAGGTTGACGCGTGGAAGTACGGTGTTGATTGTACGGACGTCGACTATGCAAGTGATGTAGCATACGGACATTGACTGTGCAAATGACGTGGCATACAAACGTTGACTATGCAAGTGACATGGAAATCCACATGGAAATTGACTGTGTATAGTGGCGAATGATAGGGTGACATGTATCCAAATCACAGGGTGCCACATTGAACCCTGGATAATGCTAATGAGGGTTGGTTCAAAAATTTTCCACCTCTGGTGGAATCAAACTTGTGACCTATTATGCGACCAATGGACTACACCAACGCGCTAACCAACCACTCTACTATGTTCCTTATGATGCCATATGGAAAAAATACTATTTAACGTGATGTGGTCGGAGTGTTCAGGATAAGCCCTAGTTGGAAGGGGTTATCCCATCGACTAGAGTGCAGACACATACCTTTAAGTGACTAGGGGTTGAGGACCAGGGCGTAAGACTAGGGGATAGATAACCTGCCTACTAGCCACATGGAAATCATACAACCAGGTTCCAAAGGACAAGGGAGAGGAAGCATTGTTAGAGGCCTAGCGCCTGGCCACATGGCACGCCACATGACCAGGAGCCCAAAGATAGGGGGCACGCACGCCATATGTTGCCAGAGTGGGTTTTGAACTTTGTTATAAGATTTTGTTTTTAAATCTTGTTAATATATTTTCCTGATTTAATGGTATTATTGGCATATTTTTGGGTATTTGAGCCTAGGAAGGGGCCAGTTTGTTCGGGGAAGTTGGGAATTTGTTGGTTATTTATCTTCATTTGTTGGTTATTTATATATAATGTTTCTCTTTAACCCTTTACCACTACAGTTTGACCCTGGTTCATTACCAAGAATCTTCCCAACAAAATCCCTTAAGACTATCGGCCCCTATGGTTACCTAGAAGGCAACGCAATACACATAGTATACTGCACAGTCTCACCCGAGATAACTCTTATGGGTGGCTACAATATTGAGGTGTTTGCAACCTGGGACTGAGTGATATATGTACTTGTATGCCTCAACATTTACTTAATCTATTTAACATTGTGTTATAACATGTATTCTACGTATGCATGTAAAATACTAGATCTCTTGAATCATTGCATTCATTCACATTCATCAATTAATTAGACTCAAAGACACATTCATTCAATCCCACAACACAGTGTTACCATGGTTCACCCCCTCCTGGGCTACGTCCACAAAGATCTATCTCTTAGAATTTTATTGTGGTTCAGAAGGATATCACGCTATGTGTGTTTACATTCTTGGTTCTTTCTCCCCTTAGCGGCTCCTCAATCCCTGTGAGGCTCACTAGATCGCACCAGGATCCTCAGCCTGCGATCTAACCCTCGGGATCGAGTCTCCCATTACCTCCTTCACTCACTAGCTTAAGGATTCGTATAGTTCTTACAGTATTCCCTCTCTCTCTATGATCCCTTCGTCTCTCATGTCCCTCTTTTCCTCTTCAGTACTACTTATTTATATTTTCATCTCACTAGCCATTACAATGTATTACAAAAACCCTAACCCTATCGTTTTTAGGTCTTCCATGCATGCGCGCATGCTACTTTTCCTTCCAGTTGTCTTTTTCCTCTTGCATTCCTTTATTCCCAAAATAGACTCTCTTTCTAACTTGGTCTTCTTCCAACAAGCCCCCAACACTAACATGTGGCTCATCCCGAGCCACCTAACCCTGGTGTGCTTCATCAATCTCTTTTGCGATCACTTGGAACTTCTTTGTGAGCTCAGTTTCTTGCATTTAGGCCTGCACTGTCTTCTCCTTGAGTGCATCTAATACCTACACTGCAATCTCATCGTTGACCATCCTTGCACACTCTACCTGGGTTTGTGCCATATTGTTTTGGGCTTCCTCCGCATGTGCAATGACCTTTGTTGCTCACTCTTAGAGCGGTTCCACTTGTGCCTGGTGCTCCTTTTTCTGTGTCTATGCATCTATGAGTTCTTCCTGCACTTTCTTCATATCCTACGCTCCTTTGACACGCTCTGTGATTGAGATTGTCTTATGTCACTGCTTGAGGTCTTGGATAGTTGTGCTTATCCTTTCTCCTTCCTAGTCCCACTGCTAGACATGTTGATCCTCTTCTAGCTTCGTCCAGAGTTGTGTTGCTTTGTCGAACAAGTCAGTCATTGTGTGGACTTGTCGCTCTATATCTTTTATCTACGTTGTTTCCCCTTTCTTCCTTTGCTCCCTTACTTCTAGTGGAGTGGTAGGTGTGAGTTTCTCCTGGAGGTGCTCAATCTCATGTTGATATTGACCAATTTTCTGCACAATTTGATCAATCTTCTATGTCACTGTGAGTTTCGCCATCTGTGTATTCTTTGGGATTTTTGCATGGTCCTTTTCATCTTTGGTCTTGATCTTATCCTGCTCTAGGACCAATTCCATCTCATCCTAATTGTCCTTTTCCTGCTACAATTCTGTTGCATCTGTGCATGTGCGAGACTGTACCTCTTGTGTGATGCTAACTTGTAGTTTGTACAAGGCCTTGGTTGGTATCCGTGTCAATACCAATTGTATTTGAGCCAAGTCCTTTAGGGGTGTCTACCCCACGATTTTGTCCATGCGCAGGATGCTAGGTGTGACGTGAAATGTCGAGCTCGGTTGTGATGTCATCTAGATCTTGTCCTGCTCTCTTGATCCAGCTTCTCATCCTATCTATGATGTTGATGGGACCATCCCTACACTATTGTTGGCTACCTGTGCTTCTTCGAGTTGCTTGAGGAGTTGTCGTAGGTGTGCCATCTCTTCCTCGATCATGTCCCTTTGGTGCGCAACATTCTCAAAATTCTCAATTGTGTGGTCCTGGATCATTTGGGCCACCATGTCTGCATCGTCCTAAATGATCATGTATTATGGGGGTGTTTTGTGTTCCTTCGCCTTCTTGCACGCACCCCCCATCTGGATGACTAAACTCTTAGTTTGGCCTGGCACCTATAGAGTAGCACTTGATGTAGTTATTTATGTTGTCTCAGCTTGTTTTTGTTGTACCTGTGGTACCTGTGTGTTGTTCTTCTTCCCCAGCTGGATGCCTTCCTTGGATGTCCCCCCTTTTTTATTTTGTTTCTTTTTCTGACCTATCCTTGGTTTCTTGGTTACTGTTATCTCCTCGGCACATGTGTTTTCTTTTCTTACCTCCTCTTCTTCTATCTCTGTGGGTATTTCTCGAATGAGGACTGGAAACCTCCAGTCATCTTCCCAATCCTTAATAACCATCTCTATGTCCCTCTGCTTGATGCAGTAGTGCAGTTGTAGCCGTTTATGTCACATTCTTTCCACGCCTGGATCCACATCACATGTCTAGTGTCTTTGAAGTTGGATATGACTTGATACTGTGCGATTGATTCTAGTGTCACCCTCCAAGTGTTGGCAATGTTGTCATGTATGTCATTGAGGTATCCTTCGAACATAGTTTCATTCTCTTTTCTATTCTGGAGTCTGAAGTGGACCCCAACGATAAGTATCGATCTTCGTGGAAGGGATTGGGTCTAACGAAAAAAAATGAATATTCTAGCTCCTTCCATCTGATCAAGGCTATCAAGATGAAGAGCCATGAATAATGAAAATATGTCCCCAAATCATGTGCATCCTTGCAGTCGTCTAGAAATAGATTCAGCAAATAAGGGGCCCAAGTGAGCGTGGTGCCCTCTACACACTGTGTTGCGGTTGTGACAACCATGGCCGGGACTTCCTCCTTGCGGAATTTCCTGAGTAATTTGCATGCCATAATTTTTGTGGCCATTCTTGTCGCGGTGTCACTAATAGACTTGATGATGATTCTGCGTGACCTCCTTTCAGTGCCATATTTCTTCTTCATATCCTTGGTCAGTGATTTCTCCTTTGTTTTTCCCTCAAGGAACTATGTGGGATCCTCACCCAGTGATGGCAGCCTTGTGATGTATGTGATGAGCTCTACGTATATTGAGACGATCTTTTCCATCCACAGGTATCCGCCATGTGTGACTGCCATTAGTTTCTTGACGCAATTATTTGTGTATTGGTTGTTACAAGGAATATCTCTCTATGGATAGGGTGAACCACAACAGATAGGTATGAATACATAAATCAACTCAATTCTAGCATATGGTATATAAACTAATGTGCAAGAGAGATAAGAAAGAGGCCTACCTCATCCAAACGTTTGATGATGTCCACTGTTGAGCACTTCGACCCAAAGCTTTATACCTACAATAAGTTCTCAAAAAACAAGCAAAGAAAGCATATAATGATAATATAAAAAGTTAGCACACTAGATAGCATAATCCATTAATATACAAAGAAAACATGCCCATGGATAATAACACATATATTTGAAATATATCAATTGGACGGGAAAGGAGTATTTCTATTAATAAATGATCAGCATAAGTGAAAATATTAAAGACTTCCGTGTCGGCACAGTTCAGAACCAAGAAACCGAGTTCCTTCCAACTGAGCCTCCACCACTTCAATCCTCCACCAAAGGCAAGCTCATATAAGGGAGACAAAGAGGTTCTCCATCAATAAGGGAAGAGATTGGGGGTTGAACATTGTGTTCAGACTTAAAGGGAAAAGTGATGCAGACTCAATATGAAGTAAATAATTTCTCCAGAGTAACTTTTCTCTCAAAGTTGAATTCTCTCTCCTTTTCCATAGCTCATAATTGGCTTATTCATAGCCTTCAAAATGTAACTGAAGGGTCGAGTCATAACTTTTCCAGTATATGGAAGGCCAAGGATCAAATATCTCCTGTCGTGACATGGAAACCCAACATTAAATTTTGATTTTCTGGCACAAATCCCAATGTACGCAAGTTGTAGTGGAGCAGCCTACGTATATGCTTGTTGTATAGGGTGCAAGATGCATACAAGTGGAAAAACATTGTATTTTTGTCTCTAGATTTATCAATCAGGGAAAGTGAGTTTGCATAGGGAAATGGAGTAAGGCCCTCTCTGCAAGATTGCATAGGGTGAGGCAAATCTTGCTCTAACAAATTTCCCCTAATGTGGCAGGTCAGAGGAGAATCTGTGATGGCTAAAATACATTATAAATAACCCAGAAGTGGAGTGGTAGAGAACCAGCTAGACGAACTCGATTGCTCATTAAATTCTGCACTGACTTTGCATACATGGCTACCAAAAATACACTGCAAATCCATGTGAAAATCTACCAAATAAGTGTATGTGGCCATGAATAGGAAAATAAATATGTGGTTACATGCCAATAGTTTTCATAGTCATGAAAAAGGCCCAGTAGAACCAGTCTCAAGACCAATGTGAAGATATATGTATACCATGGAGTACAATCTGATCTCCCATGATCACTGAAGTCATATAGGTATTGGTCCAATGAAAAGGAAGCAATAGCTCAGGAAAGTTGTGGCCACATAGTGATGTCTTCAAATATTCTACACAATCTGCCAAAGGTGTGAGTCTACATTGTTAGCGTTAGAAGTCACTCCTGGATTTCTTGCAGGAGCACAACCCAACGCCCATCAGTTTTATGTCACGATTTGTTTATGAAGGGTGATCAAATGGAGATAACGGCTCTAGGAGGTATCACTCTAACTCAGGGACTGAGTCTAGTTCATAAGGACAGAGGAGGTCTGGAATCCTAACTTCAACCAGTGGGTTGATTTAAACATGAACAGGTGGAAGACTTAGGAGAAAGTGGACAAACAGCTCTGGGCATCAGGCTTGCAGCAGTTTGCAGAGGAAAAACTTCGAAAACAAGATCCTCCTGGTTCAGGGCTTCAAGAAGCTGAAAGAGGACTTGACTGGATCCTCCAATTCCAAGTCATTCAGCGCTAAGAGAATTACAGGGACTTATTAGAGGCTCCGTAACTATTACAGTGATCCATTACAAC